>JAVUPR010000437.1:1200000-1660000 GCA_036785695.1 Gentiana straminea
AAGTTCAACCGTATATTAAAAAAGATTCTCGATAATTCAACATAAACCTGGCTCTGCTACCACTTGTTAGAACAATCCTTATGTGATTGAATCACATTATTCCCGGATCGATTATGCTAAATTATTGAGAATCAGATAACGATATTAATCTACAAACATACCCGAATCCATAGCAGCGGAAGACTCTGTAGATGTTGTAGGATCGATCTTCCAGATCTATACATCTCCCGTTTCTTGTCAGAAGAACCCTTTGTGTTCTCTGTATTTTTCTCTTGTGATAATGGGGGTCAAAAGAGAGTGGGAAAAAATGTATGACCTAGGGACCATAACCCACCCTTATATAGTAAAATATTTATTAGGTCTTTCCAATTTTACCCATCATAAAATTAGAAATTACCTCCGAGTTTCTACACATTAAAGGTCTACACCCTAGCGATACGTTACAGTCCAATAATTATAACCGTAGTAGATCACTTTAAAACGGACTAACATTTATTGACAGTCTACGACATAACAATTATTTCACATATCAGCCCAACGTTGGATATATGATCCAACATGCCTAAATTAAATTGCCTTATCGATTTAACCCTAATCTTCATCAGACAACAAAAAGAAACAAGAATTGCCCCAACCCCAACACATATAAAATAGACATCTACTACAAGAATTGCTTATGCTTTCCTGAGAATTACGCCTCTTGAGAAACTATTCTTGGAGAGGATAACGAGATTTACTCTTTTGGACGACGAGAGGAGAAAGGCGACTTCACAGATCCTACATCAATGGGGCTAACACAACAACGATTACCAAAACATGTGTGTGTTGAAGTATAAACACCAATTAAGGAGAAAATGACTTTTTGCTCACATTGTCATTTCATCAAACACCTAAGTGTTGGAGGCGGTTACAAAATGAGCAAGTCAGTTTCAACTGATTCTGAGCTTCCCACTCTATATAAACTGAATTCAGTTGTAACATTAGTGAATTAGAAGGTTCAATTGTATTTTCGATCAACCAATTTTAGTGTAATCATCATTTTGAGTTTTCCCGCCTTTCATATATTCAAATTCATGAAGATCTTCATCTTCATCTTTCTTGATTAGTTTTTCCAGAAATTCCTATGTTTGTTATTCTTAGTTTGTTTCTCAACATGGTTGCAAAACTAACCCGTTTCTTGCCGTGAGGATTTAAACTCTATATTCTTGATTCGATCGTCTTCTTGAAACTGTATTTCAAGAAACATTAATGGCAGCTAATGCACAGGTTTCTGCAAATTTTGCAAGTTCTGGTAATCATAATGATAATCCTAGTTTGGTTCTTGTTCAGCCTTTACTCAAAGGGTTGACAATTATAATCATTAGAAGTGAGCCATGACCAAGGCATTGTCATGTCGAGGTAAACTTTGTTATGTAGATGGTTCATCGCCTGAACCGGAAGTTACTGATCCTGGTTATTGTTGCAGATGAATGATTTAGTGCTTTTTAGGCTGATTAATTCAATGATTTCATCCATAGCTGAAAGTGTCATGTATTTTGACATTTCTAGAGAAATTTGGTTGGATTTGCAAGATCGGTTTGGTAGGGGAAATGCCTACAAATTGTCTAATTTAGAAAAAGAGATTGAGAAGGTTAAGAAGGGTAATATTTCTATTACAGATTTCTATACCAAATTGAAGTCCTTATGGGATAAGTATCTTGTTTTGAGGCCTATACCGCCTTGTTCCTATCCAGCTTTACACATTATGAGAGAGTATTATGAAAACACTTACACCACAAGATTTCTCAAAGGATTGAATGGAAATTTGAGCAATGTAAATTCTCAAGTTCTGATGACTATGGCTCTACCAAATGTCAAAATAACATTTGTTATGGCTCTTAATCATGAGCAACAGTTGAATTACAATTCCACTTCTACAGATTCAGTGATTCTTGCATCTCAATCAGATAGTAGACAACAAGATTTTTCTAATTCAAATGTTGTGATACAGTCCAGATTTCAAGGTCAAGGAAGGGGACAAGGAAGGGGGGTCGGTGGCCCTGGCAAAGGCCAAGTCAATTCAAAAAGGCCCCAGTGCACTTATTACGGTAAAAAGGGCATACATTAGACAAGTGTTATAAGAAGTATGATTTTCCTACAAAATTTGGGAGAGGAGGAGGTTCCATGGCTAATAATGTTAGCATTGAAGATAATACTACAGATATTAGGAGTTATTCCACCTTTTCTGATGTTGTGCAATCTGATCCTTCAAGGGCCATTTCACAATCCCAGTATGATCATTTGCTTTCCCTCATTCAAGGATTGAAGGATGATATTGATCACCGCAATAATAGTAATTATAATTCTATGGTTCTAGCTGCAAATTCTTCTGCTCAAGGACCAGGTATTGGTGACAGTGCTACTCATTGGATCATGGATTCGAGGCCACTGATCACATTACATATTCATTGCATAACATGTGTGACAGTGCTACTCATTGGATCATGGATTCGAGGCCACTGATCACATTACATATTCATTGCATAACATGTTTGACATTAAGGCTATATCAAATTTATCTGTCAAATTACCTAATGGAACATCCATTATGGTAAATCACATAGGCAAAGTACAGATTAATGCATCTATTGTTCTACGAGATGTTTTATGTATTCATATGTTCAAATACAATTTGATTTCTGTCAGGAAGTTGGTGTCTGATAATGCACTTGTGGTTTCTTTTTCTCCTAACCTTTGTGTTGTGCAGGACCAGCTGACTATGAAGAAGATTGGTATAGCTAAACTACACTATGGACTGTATATTTTAGCAGCAGATTCACAGTAGTCTTCCTTGTCCTTTTCTAATAATGCTTGAAAATTGAAATAACTCTGTGTCATTACTTTGGCATAATAGATTATTTCATCCATCTGTTGAGAGGATGAAGTCTTTACATTTTTTGGACAATAGCATTAGATTGACGGATCATCCTTGTATTGTGTGTCCATTGGCAAAATAGAGAAAACAAGCTCAAACCATTCGTCTAGGATCTCCTCTATTTATGTCTATAATTCGCAACATACATGATGAAAAATAAGTAAACAACAGCAAGTCTTGAAAAGAATATAGATGGCGTATGTAAGAAAACACCTGCTTTGCACCTTTCATGGTGCTGAAGGGTGCTTCCTAGATTTTTCTCCATGATGTAAACCATAAGAAATGATGTAGAAAGTCATCAATGTGTGAGTGAGACCCTCGTCCAATTCGCTCCATTTCCACTTTTGAGATATTTGGTGAGGGTGTGATTAGTTCCTACAACCATCAAAAAAAAGTTGTACCATGGTATCATATTAACAAAACCAAACGAATAATAGATAATCGAGACGACCTGGTTTGCATCCTTCATAAGAAGAATGAAGGGTGCATCCAGATACAGTGGCCGCTTATCTAGCGAGGCGTATAGATGGAATCTCCTGACGATCTGAATGCAAAATGAGGTGTAGCTGGAGGGGAAGTAGGCTTGCATTATCATAGAGAGGGGAGGAGACATTTGTGGAAACTTATTTAGCAAGAAAATCGGCGGCATTGTTGGATTCACGATAAATATGAGTGACTTGTAATCCATGACATTGTATAAGATTTTTGATGGCATTAATTTCCTTGTCAATCACCATGGGATAGAGTAGTGACTTTCTATGATTTTGGCAAGGACATGAGAATCTATTTCAATGAGAAGATTAAGAAAGCCATGAGAGATGGCGAAGATGATCTTAGATTCCAGAGCTTTGGCTTCAGCACCGAGATTAGTTGTTGAGCCGTAATATTCACTGGCAGCATGCATAAGGCGGCCATCTTCATCACGGATAATGAAACTCCTCCCGAAGAACCCGGATTACATCTTGAAGAGCCGTCAGCATATTGAGCTTTCAATAATTGAGGTTAGGTTTGGTCCAAGAGACGAGTAACGGCTGAGGGCGCTTTTGAGTGCTAAGCTGGTAGATAAAAGTGTTGAAAATAAGACAATCGTCATCATTATCCTTTTTATAGATCTTTTTTCCACAAAGAGCCGCCCGCAGATTTTGATGAATATTATGAATAACGTGAGTGTAAGAATTCTGTTGGTTATCGTAAATGATGCGACTACGACATTTACATAACTCCGACAACACAAAAGAGGGGAGAAGCTGGCAGGCAACATTGACTGCTCCTTCACGATCTGGTCGCCACCAAGCTCTACGGTAAGCATTAAAATCCACGGCTAGCGGGTGATAGCGCAGTTGGGTTTGAAAGTGGACCCAAACTCTTTGAGCAAAATGACAGTAATAGAAGGCATGGGTGCGGGTGTCTTCATGTGAGCAGTGAAGGCATTTGTAAGGGCCGTTGATGCCAAATCTCATTAAGGCGTCTAGGATGGGTAATAAATTATTTAAGAACCTCCACATATAGATAGAAATTTTGGTAGGAATTTTTCAACCGGATATAAATAAGCACAACCCTAAATACTAAAAATCTAAACAACATACAACAGTCTCTACTTCTGTCGTTTCTCACTTTCTCTTAATCTCTCTTCTGCTCTCTAATATTTCAGGGGTTCTTCCTTACAAAAGCCACCGCCTCGCCTCCACCGGCCGTCGACTCTATCGTTGTTAACTCATTTCTCTGCCCCCCACCTTTTAAACTATTGTTTTGATCAAATAATTGTTGTTATTTTTTATTTTATATTAACATGACTATTTTTAACATCATATGCTCGGGACATTCATTCCCGACCCGACGGGATCCCGAACATTCGGGACCCGATGCTTATCGGGTACGGGTTCGGGAAGAAAAATTGAATCCCGAATCTTGTCGGGACAGGTTTCGGGTAGGAAGTTTACGGGCGGGTCCCGACCCGATGCCACCCCTATTAAAAATACTTTCCCCAATTTATCCCACCATTTATCCCGTTTCTATCCTCCTTCGTCCTCTGTTTGCTTCCATCACCCGTTGCACGCACGGCTTATGGCCTCGTTCAAGTATGATTTTTTTCATAGTGAACTTGATTTCAACAAAACATTGAGAATAAACATAAGCAAGGCAACAATTGTTTAAAGAAACCACAAAGCAGAAACGTAAAACAACATACATCATGTCACTTAATAAAAGGAGTCCTTATATTAGTTCTTGCTCTGGGCCCACTAAATGTCAGGAACGGCTCTGCATGCACTGGATCAAGTCAGTCATAATATGGTTTGTATGAAGTTGATGCAATTTTTCTCAACATCAGAATTTTGGTCTTGACATTTGCAACCTTTGAGCAATTCCAGTCAGTGAAACAAGTTTGATTTTGGACATGGTATACTGCCAGTGCATGGCTTCCAAACATTAGGATTATCACGGACAGTCCCAATCTGTCCTGCAGTCTGTATCAGCACATTCTTCAAGAACCCTTTTGGACATAAAATGACTTTCCCATTAATTAATGCTGTAGTTTGAGTAGTACTGGCTTTGTAGTAGTTTCCATTACCAGTTGGATTGGTCTTTTGCCCCAATGCACAAGACAAACCTTTCACACATAAAAGGGATATTCAGAAAATACACTGTTAATTTGCTCAAATTTATAAAATAAAGTAAAACTACCAAATAAATTCGTGAAAATAAGGTAAAATCGGTTGGACTATACGAGTTAATCAAAAAATTGAATCTTTTTCTAATGAACCGTAAAAGAAATTGATGAATGTTTCTTTATTTTGGGCAAAATGGATGAACGTTAAAAAGGACAGTATAGAGATATAAATAAATAATTATTTTTTTGTGGCAAAAAGGACAAACTATATTACACTATAATTTACATTTTCTCATCAATTCAATTATAAGAAAGATATATCTCTTGATCAAAGCGTTAAAAGAACGTAAATTTTTCACCTTTTTTTTTTCTTTTTTGTCCTCTATATCGTGACATTCCATTTGATATTTTCCGATGTCTTTTCGATGTTATTTTCATAAAAACATTGCAACAATGGAATAGTGGGACAGTGAATTTAGAGTCTATACCACCGTAGAACGTTATAGCGAAGAGCGGATTTGAGGCGACGAACAATGGATTAATTTGTCCAAATATTTGCTATTTAAATTCGTAAAAATAAGGTAAAACTACCAAATTAATTTTGCAGTTGTAACGCCCCGTTCCCGGACACCGAGTCCTTATCCGGAAAAGGAACGTTCGGCACATATAAAATAAAAGTAAATTCATTTTATACGTAAGCCTCTACTACGTCGTATCAAATAAAAGGCAAAACGGAAGCAAAACTCGGGTATATAATTTTTTTTCAAACATAAAGAGTAGAAAAGAATTCTAAAGGGTAGAAATGTAAATTATTACACTTGGAAAAAGTACGATCATCCCAAAAAGATAGAATACGATAACTAGCAAGACCAATGGTCTACCTCAACAGTAGTGAAAGAACAACCAATGAAAAGCAGAATAGAAACATCTTGATTCTCCAACGAGCGGCGTCAAACGTCGTCGTCAAACTCTTCCTCGAAAACCTGTTCGTCTTCTCGTCCCCAAACACATAGAAAAAGTATGCATTCGAGGTAAGTACAACGTACTTAGAAAGAAAGAGAAGCTATGAAGACAATCATAGTTATAACGAAAAGATAATTATTTAATTAGTTGATTAAACGAGACCAACTCCATCTAGTGGTTCACTTCATGCTCATCAACACGTTGTGACTAACTCGTTTCTAACTTAGCCTATCTATGTTACAACCGCACTCAAGGGCACTACGCGCATCCGCCTCGCAGATTCCCTCTCGTACTTGTGGTCTTTGACCTACGAGTTCTTCTACCTCGGGGACACTCTTTTGCAACATATTAGTGGATCACACCAATACCCACGAAGTCTAGAAAAGGTAGACTCCGATAGCACGCACACCTCAGCAGAGTCCCTCCGTACTTAGGGTCTTTTGACCTACGAAGTTCCTCCACCTTCGAGGTAGCACATGCATCGCGATTTAGCCCGGTGCCTAGCCAAGAGAGACATGTTGTTTAATCTTTTACTAGTCACATACGTTGTTTATTAAATTATTAACTAGCCAAACCTAAGTGTTTTCAAATAATCTCCCTCACACATACTACTCTCTTCCTAGACCACTAGACACGGACAAGTCCTAGCACATACACGTACATTGATGAATCCTAATTCATCAAAGCACAAGCCTATCATGCTCTTCCGACGGATCCGAACTTCAACTCCTTAAAAGAGTACATTCGGTGTTTTAACCGAACGAATCGAAGCTCAATTCAGCTTGTCTATGTTTAAACCATTTTAACATATCATGTATAAGGGTTCATAAAGATAAATCATGTTTATAAGGCCGAACAACAACCCACAAAGAAAGAAGGGCAAAACAAGCTAGACGCCCGTTTAAGACCCCGGACGCCCGTCCGAACCCCATCGGACGCCCGTCCAAAGATGGACGCCCGTCCATTAAACTCGACGCCCGTCCACCGAAGACCATTTCAATCCCGAATGTAAAATTACCCCTCGACGCCCGTCCGGATAAGCCGACGCCCGTCCGAGAAATGACCAAGGCCGGACGCCCGTCCGTAATACCGGACGCCCGTCCACCCGGGTTCGACCGGAACCCTAACATCATCATCATTCGATTTCCAGGTCGTATTTCAACCAAAAACCAAAGCAAATAACCAACACAACAACACAAGAATCCACATCTAGACGTACTATAACAACTATAGTCATTAACCAAAACAAAGATTCATATTTCTAACACCAAGAAGCCTTAAAACATGATCAATTCCTTATAACTAATGATGGAATTCATAGGATCGTTTCTCTTACCTATTTGCAGCCCCAAACCGATCAAAACTCGCTCGAAAATCCGCCGCAATCCCACGAACCGATGCCAAAAATGTCGTGCTCTTTACACCGAGTCCAATTCTTGAATCCGTTCGAAAACGATCAACTTTCCCTTAGCAAAAGTGAAGAACTTTCAAACCTCTCTTCTCTCTTTCTCTCAATCGCATAAGGGAAGGGGGAAAAGGTCGAATGAAACCGAAAATCCCCGACTTAAGTTAGGTCTTAAAGAGGGTTAATTCTTTTCCTTAATTGCCCTTGACCACAAAACTCGATTTTCCCTTTTAATTATACATATAAAACTCGAAATTATATATATAAGACGTCCAAAATAATTAACTCCGAATAAAAAGGAACCGAACCCAATATTTCGTTTTCGCAAAAAGACACGTCTGCCCTTTCCCGAAAATCGGAATATCACATTCTCCCCCTTAAAAGGAGTTTCGTCCTCGAAACTAGAACATACCCGGTAAATCCCCATACTCTTGGAACTCACTAAGCATGTCGCTTTCCACTTCCCAAGTTGCCTCCTCGGGTGAATGATTGCTCCACTGAACTAACACCAAGGGGATCATCCGCCTCTTAATCATCTTTTCCTTCCGGTCTATAATCTTGATCGGTCTTTCGTCGTAAGCAAGGTTATCTTGTAAGATTTCTGGATCAACCGTAGTTTCAACATCATTCTTCGTCAGACACTTTTTCAACATTGAAACGTGAAACACATTATGGACTCTCGACATTGATTCTGGCAACTGAAGCTTATAAGCTAACGTCCCAACTCTTTCCAAAATCTCAAAAGGTCCAACATACCTTGGACTTAGCTTTCCTTTTTGTCCAAAGCGTTTCACTCCTTTCATCGGTGAAGCTCGGAGGTAAACTCTATCACCGACTTCAAACTCGAGAGGTCTTCTTCTAACATCGCCCCAACTCTTCGCCCGTCTTGAGTCGCCTTCGCATTCTTCTTGACCAACCGAACCCTTTCCTTTGCTTGTTCAACCATTTTCGGCCCCGTAATCCGTCTCTCCCCGACTTCATCCCAAAACAAGTGGCGTGCGACATCTTCTCCCATACAATGCTTCAAACGGCGGCATGCCTATGCTTGCATGAAAACCGTTGTTATAGGCAAATTCCGCTACCGATAAGTAATCATCCCATGATCCGCCTACCTCCAAAACGCAAGCTCTCAACATGTCCTCGAGTGTCCGGATGGTCCTCTCGCATTGTCCATCCGTCCGAGGATGAAAAGCCGTGCTCAAATCCAACTTGGTCCCGAAGGCTTCTTGTGCTCTTCCAAAACCGACTTACGAATCTCGAATCACGGTCTGAAACTATCGAGATTGGAACTCCATGTAGCTTCACTATATTGTCCAGATATAGTGTCGTCATCTTCTTCAATGGCATGTCAACCTTGTACGGTAAGAAATGGGCAGATTTGGTCAATCTATCCACAATTACCCAAATTGCGTCGTGTCCGCCTCTTGTCTTAGGTAATCCGGTGATGAAGTCCATTGTGATCTTATCCCACTTCCATTCCGGGATATCCAATGGCTTAAGCATTCCACCGGGTCTTCTATGCTCCGCCTTAACCTTCTGACATACATCACACTCGGCCACAAACTTGGCTATTTCCACTTTCATCGAGGGCCACCAAAATCTTTCCTTTAAGTCTCTCGTACATTTTAGTAGCACCCGGATGAACCGCAAAAGCTATCCTATGTGCTTCTTCCATAATTCTTTGTCTCAAGTCGCCAACATTGGGTACACATAGACGATCCCGATACCACAGATTTCCACTCTTATCCAACACGTAACCAACCGTAGGCTTCTCCCTAGCAACACGCTTCAAATCCAACAAAACCGGGTCTTCGTCTTGCTTTCCCCGAATATCATCCATCAACTCTGACCTTGCTAACAACGGTGCCACAAACTGTCTGTCTTCAATCTGATCAAAGCTTCTGATTTCCAACCCATCTAACCTTTCTGCCACTACCTCAACACTGGAAGCCGCAAACACTGGTTTCCTACTCAAAGCATCTGCTACTACATTTGCTTTTCCCGGATGGTACTGAATATCCAAATCATAGTCCTTAACGAACTCTAACCATCTCATCTGTCTCATATTCGATTCTCTTGGGTGAAGAAATACTTTAAACTCTTATGGTCGGTGAAGATCCTTGCTTTAACCCCATATAAGTAATGCCTCCAAGTCTTTAAGGCAAATACTACCGCTGCCAGCTCTAGATCATGTGTCGGGTAATTCTTCTCATGCACCTTCAACCGTCTAGATGCGTAGGCTATCACTTTTCCTCCTTGCATCAACACACAACCCAAACCCCGTCCCGAAGCATCCGTGTAGACATCATAATTATCAAAGATCTCCGGAACTCGCTAACACCGGTGCCGTAGTCAACTTACTCTTCAAGGTATGAAAGGCCTTATCACACTCATTAGTCCATTCAAATTTCACATTCTTCTCGTGTCACCGGTGAGTGGAGTAGCTATCTTCGAAAAATCTTGTACGAACTTCCGGTAGTAACCACCAACCCAAGAAAACTTCTTACCTCTCGAAACCGTGGTAGGTTTAGGCCAATTCTCAACCGCCTCGATCTTTGCCGGATCAACTTGAATGCCATCTCCAAATGACATGACCCAAGAAACTCACTCGATCCAACCAAAAGTCACACTTAGAAAACTTTGCATACAACTCGATTCTTCTTCAAAGTTGTGTCCAACACTATCCTTAGGTGTTCCTCGTGTTCTTTCTCATCCTTAGAGTAAACTAGGATATCGTCTATGAACACTATCACGAACTTATCCAAGTACGGCATGAAAACTCGCTGCATCAAATCCATAAATGCAGATGGAGCATTAGTGAGTCCAAAAGGCATGACAAGGAACTCATAATGTCCATATCTTGTACTGAAAGCCGTCTTCGGTATATCTGCTATCTTAACCTTCAATTGATGATACCCGGACCTCAGGTCGATCTTGGAAAACACTCTCTTACCCTGCAACTGATTAAACAGATCATCTATCCTTGGTAGAGGATACTTATTCTTGATGGTAAGGTTGTTCAGCGCTCTGTAGTCGATACACATTCTCATGCTGCCATCTTTCTTCTTCACAAACAAGACAGGGGCTCCCTGTGGCGAGGTACCGGGCTGAATTATGTTCCTTTCCAAAGATATCCTTAAGTTGAGCCTTCAACTCCTTTAATTCGGCCGGTGCCATTCTCGTAAGGTGCCTTAGCAACCGGTGCCGCTCCCGGTAACAACCGGATCTCAAACTCTATCTCCCCGTCCGGCATGTTTCCCGGTAACTCTTCCGGAAATACCTCGTGGTATTCCCTCACTATAGGAGTCTCCTCTAACTTAGGCTTCACTTGTTCCACGTCCACCGCATACAACAAGTAGCCTTCACAACCCTTCGACAAGCCCTTACCGCCTTAACCGCCGATATGATCGGATGTTTCTTCTTACTCGGCTTATACACATTCCCTTGATATGTCTTGTCCGATTTCCTGTGTACTTTAAAGGTCACTTTCTTCTCTTTACAAATTCGTGTGTACATAATTCTCGGATAGCCAATCTATTCCGAGGATTACATCAAAATCCGAAAAATCCAAAACTCGTAAAGTCACTCTTACATCGATGAGGTCCAACTCGAACTTCCACTTGAGGTATCATTCTAGTTACCCTTGTTACCTTCCCTAACGGTGTATTTATCTCCAAAGTGTTTCTTAAAGGTTCTGAAGGTAAGTTCAACTTCTTAGCTACCTTGGTTGACACAAAAGTATTTGACGCTCCCGTGTCAAACAAAGCCTTGACCACTAGGTTTTCTAACATTATCGTACCTAAGATGCACATTCATTCATTCAAAATACTTCACAACATGAATAAACATGCCATATAATATCTTAATAAAGGAATGAAACAAAACATGGTACCTGAAATAACGTCATCCTCTGGTTCCACAAAACTAGCATCCGCTGCAAAGACTCGAACCGGTCGGCTCGGGCCGCCCCTCCCGCTTCCTTGACCCGAACCACTCTTGTTTCCCCCGTTGGGACACGCTCTAGAAAAGTGTCCTTGCTCACCACAAACATAACAACCGTTACTACTCGCCCGCACTCTCCCGTATGATTTCGTTGCACTTGGGGCAAAGTGGTGCACTGTTCGGGCCCTTAGCTGCTGTAGGAGCCGTAGTCTTCTTGACTGCTTGCTGTGGCGCTCCCCTATAACTGCCTTGACTTGTCCCGAAATTTCTCTTATTATTGACAACCACCGTAGCTCTCTTCCCGAAAGTCTCGACTTCCAAGGCTTTATTCATCAACTCGCCATATTCCTTGCCGTGAAACCTAGCATGCCCGACCGAATCTCGTAGGCCAACCCATCCTTATAGAGGGCCATCTTTCTCTCTTCCACCTTCATCAATTCCGGATAGAACCTTCCTAACTCATTGAATTTATTAGTGTACCGGGACACCGTCAAAGTTATTACCTTGCTTGTGCTTCAGAATTGACTTGCTTTATCTCGCTTGAACCGTAACCGGAAAGTACTCATTATAAAACATAGTCTTGAACCCTTCCCAATCCGTTACCTTACCGTTGTCGCTTTGTACGGCATCAATCCACGCTTCGTCGCTCCCAACGTAAAACCGATCGCTAGTTGAGCCATCTCTCGTTTCAGAACATGTATGTTCCTACAAGCTTTCTCGAATCCTCTTATCCATTCCTCTCGCTTTATAATGCTCCACATTACCGAAGAAGTTCTCAACTCGGTTTCTCCTCAATCTCGTATACCAATCCACCGCTGGTGCTTGCTCGAAAGTCGGTCTAACTGGTGGGTGAACCGGAGGGTAACCAAAAAAGATGCATGCCGCCGATACCGGTGTTGTTGAGGATAAGGTGGGATTACTTCGAGGCTCTGCCGATACGGATAATACCCCCGATAAGACCGATGCCGTTGAGGCCGCCGAAAACCAAAGGGTGGATGACCAACGCCTTGCCGGTGGTCAAAGCGTGGTGAAGGTGGTACCGTAGGTTGAGGAACATGACCTACAAGGAGGAGGGTAGAAGACCGCCGCCGCCGCCGAGGATACACCGGAGGATAAGCACTAGATGGTGGGGGATACACATTGGTCACCGGTGGAGGCACACTAATCGGTGGAATGTCGCCAACTACAAGTTGACACGAATAGGTGCTTGTCCGTGCTCTCCATAAATGTAGTTGTATCTTGGCGGTGGTCGGGGTGGCAGATTCTGATGCGGCCTTGGTGACATCTCTTGTTGAGACCGTGGTGTAGGCGTGGCTGTATGGGGTGGCGGTGAAAGACTCAAACGAGGCGAAGGATTCTGCCTCACAAATCCGCCCCCTACTACGGGCACTGGGCTCCCTGCCCCTTGACTAACCCCTGAGCTCTCAGCTCCACGAACGCCTCTCCTTGTCGTTACCATGCTGAATGATCAAGAAAACCAGACGTTACTAAAGATCTAAGGAAACTCATCTTAAAGAAAGGAAGTCTAAAGAACGCTTCTCCGATACCAACCGTAACGCCCCGTTCCCGGACACCGAGTCCTTATCCGGAAAGGAACGTTCGGCACGTATAAAATAAAAGTAAATTCATTTTATACGTAAGCCTCTACTACGTCGTATCAAATAAAAGGCAAAACGGAAGCAAAACTCGGGTATATAAATTTTTTTCAAACATAAAGAGTAGAAAAGAATTCTAAAGGGTAGAAATGTAAATTATTACACTTGGAAAAAGTACGATCATCCCAAAAAGATAGAATACGATAACTAGCAAGACCAATGGTCTACCTCAACAGTAGTGAAAGAACAACCAATGAAAAAAGAATAGAAACATCTTGATTCTCCAACGAGCGGCGTCAAACGTCGTCGTCAAACTCTTCCTCGAAAACCCGTTCGTCTTCTCGTCCCCAAACACATAGAAAAAGTATGCATTCGAGGTAAGTACAACGTACTTAGAAAGAAAGAGAAGCTATGAAGACAATCATAGTTATAACGAAAAGATAATTATTTAATTAGTTGATTAAATGAGACCAACTCCATCTAGGGTTCACTTCATGCTCATCAACACGTTGTGACTAACTCGTTTCTAACTTAGCCTATCTATGTTACAACCGCACTCAAGGGCACTACGCGCATCCGCCTCGCAGATTCCCTCTCGTACTTAGTGGTCTTTGACCTACAGAGTTCTTCTACCTCGGGGACACTCTTTTGCAACATATTAGTGGATCACACCAATACCCACGAAGTCTAGAAAAGGTAGACTCCGATAGCACGCACACCTCAGCAGAGTCCCTCCGTACTTAGGGTCTTTTGACCTACGAAGTTCCTCCACCTTCAGAGGTAGCACATGCATCGCGATTTAGCCTGGTGCCTAGCCAAGAGAGACATGTTGTTTAATCTTTTACTAGTCACATACGTTGTTTATTAAATTATTAACTAGCCAACCTAAGTGTTTTCAAATAATCTCCCTCACACATACTACTCTCTTCCTAGACCACTAGACACGGACAAGTCCTAGCACATACACAGACATTGATGAATCCTAATTCATCAAAGCACAAGCCTATCATGCTCTTCCGACGGATCCGAACTTCAACTCCTTAAAAGAGTACATTCGGTGTTTTAACTGAACGAATCAGAAGCTCAATTCAGGCTTGTCTATGTTTAAACCATTTTAACATATCATGTATAAGGGTTCATAAAGATAAATCATGTTTATAAGGCTGAACAACAACCCACAAAGAAAGAAGGGCAAAACAAGCTAGACGCCCGTTTAAGACCCTGGACGCCCGTCTGAACCCTACTGGACGCCCGTCCAAAGATGGACGCCCGTCCATTAAACTCAGACGCCCGTCCACTGAAGACCATTTCAATCCTGAATGTAAAATTACCCCTCAGACGCCCGTCCGGATAAGCCAGACGCCCGTCTGAGAAATGACCAAGGCTGGACGCCCGTCCGTAATACCGGACGCCCGTCCACCCGGGTTCGACCGGAACCCTAACATCATCATCATTCGATTTCCGTGTCGTATTTCAACCAAAAACCAAGCAAATAACCAACACAACAACACAAGAATCCACATCTAGACGTACTATAACAACTATAGTCATTAACCAAAACAAAGATTCATATTTCTAACACCAAGAAGCCTTAAAACATGATCAATTCCTTATAACTAATGATGGAATTCATAGGATCGTTTCTCTTACCTATTTGCAGCCCCAAAACCGATCAAAACTCGCTTCGAAAATCTCGTCGCAATCCCACGTAACCGATGCCAAAAATGCCGTGCTCTTTACACCGAGTCCAATTCTTGAATCCGTTCGAAAACGATCAACTTTCCCTTAGCAAAAGTGAAGAACTTTCAAACCTCTCTTCTCTCTTTCTCTCAATCGCATAAGGGAAGGGGGAAAAGGTCGAATGAAACCGAAAATCCCCGACTTAAGTTAGGTCTTAAAGAGGGTTAATTCTTTTCCTTAATTGCCCTTGACTACAAAACTCGATTTTCCCTTTTAATTACACATATAAAACTCGAAATTATATATATAAGACGTCCAAAAATAATTAACTCCGAATAAAAAGGAACCGAACCCAATATTTCGTTTTCGCAAAAAGACACGTCTGCCCTTTCCCGAAAATCGGAATATCACAGCAGTGTTTTGCCTAATATGGATTTGTCTTGCATGTTCAGTCATCTATTGCAAGAGGAGGATGAATTTATGGAAAAGGAATCCTATTTTAGAGGAGGGGGTACGGTGTTGTTTTCCTCAAACAAATTTTTTTTTTGGGGGGGTGAGTCCCCCTATGTCTATACATAGATACGCCCTTTGTGATCATTATTCAAATAATTATCTTATTATAGTTCAATAAGTCAAATAATTATCTTATTATATTTTAATTATTTTAATATTATTATTTATCTTTTACGCCTTGTTCTCTATAAGTTAGTCAAGCCATATATATATATTGTACTCTTCTGATCATTATTCAATCAATGAAATATAATTATTCTAAACTTTGACATGGTATCAGATCACGTCGATTTTCTCTCTCTCGGTTTGTCAATTCTTCCCTAAACCGTAACCATTTTCTTTTAAAATAAAATATATATTCCGGACGCAACTTCTTCTTCTCCGGCAACTCTGTTCACATCTCCCATCTTCTACGGTGAGGTTTCGTTCTTCCAACTAACCCCAGCTTCATCATCTAAAAAACTTTATTCAACTCCAACCTGATAATGCCGAAATTACCACGGTGTAAATAGCAGTGGTTTTATAGGTGTTTATGTGGTCGATATCTGGCCGATTTGGGTGATTTTGCCCGTGGTTGCGTGGCGGCGCTAAAAGACAAGATGAAGAAAATGTTGTGTTTATGATTATGAGATGTGTCAAAGTGGCTTCCTACGTACACTTAGTTTGTAAAGGATCAAGCCCAATTTACGTAGTTCTGGAAGTGAAGCCTTTTTTTTGTAACGGAGGTGATGCTGCTATTTATAGAGGCCAGGAGCAGGATAGCTGGCGAGAGCTAAAAGGCCGGCGAGCCGGCGGGCTGAGCGCATGGCGAGCTGAGAAACTTGGCGGGCTCACTATGGGCTTTTTACCTGTAAGTGTTGTTTATGAACCTTGTTGCCTAGTTTTTTTTTTTTTTTTTTTTTAAACCTTGTAATTTTATTTTATTAATAAAAGGAAAGATTTACATGGTTCTGGGCCCTCTCGGCCTCCCCCAAAGATACATGTGTCCTCAATGTATTTCTCTCATCTCCTTAAGACTCTAGTCCGGAAAACCCATAGTGGGGAAAAGCGGGTGCTAGAAAAGGAGTGTGAGCCTCCATACATTGGATGCTAGAAAAGGAGTGTGAGCCTCCATACATTAGAATATAGCCAAAGAGGTAGGAGACCTAACTCCAGAAAAAAGTGTCAAATTGGAGATGCAGCTCCTAGGCAAAAAAGAGAAAAAAAAAAAAAAACTACAAACATGTAGAACATCTAAAAACCTATTAGGGACACTAACAGCCTTGCAAGTTGATGATGCAAAAACACAAGCCAAAACCACCATCTGTGAGCCTACTACCTTCAAGCACCTGGACAAAACCAAAAAACCCCACCACAGCAAAAACAGGGAACACAGTATAAGGTTGAAATCAAAGAAAATAATATGCAAGCACCAGCTTGCAGTCCAAATATGATCAGCCATAAGATACACCCCAGGCTACCAAGAGGTTAGCCAAATTCACTGATGCGGCATTCTGCAATCACATAGCAAAGCAAACAAGAGACCATTTGCAGGGCTAAAATCCATCCCAAAATAGCAGCAATAAGTCTGTGACTGTGAAAGCCATCCCAACAGGAAGTCACTTGCAGAAGTAATATATATATATATATATAACCATCAGACGACTCTTGTTTCCATCCCGGAAAAATGAACCATACCAGCAAGGCCAAAGAACACCAATAAAAGTATAAAGAATAAACAATAAGAATACAACATGTTTGCACTCTTCATTGGCTAAGGAAGAGTGCTTCCAGGGATACCAAGCAGTAGTTAACTGATCCTCAAAGCTGGGAGCTGCAAAATGTCCCTTAATACCAGCAGGCCAATGGTGCCATCAAGCTGCTCACAGTCCAGAAGATGAGATGTTTGAGTGGTACTAGCAATCTTGGCAAGATAATCCGCTATAGAATTCCCTTATCTATAGATATCCACCACCTAAATTTGGTATTGATCAATTAAATGTTGCATAACAACGGTGGCGGTTCCTCTCCCTATTGTGTTCACGATCATCATCTTTATCCCTATCTATGTAACTCCACTTTGACTGCTTCTCACAAACTTCCTTCCTTGACTTGTGCTTCGGGGAATCCATCAGACAACAAAATTCTCAGATTTTTTAGCCAAACCAAACCGGTGGGAGATTGCCTGCGATGCAAACATCAATAACAAAATTAGGGCTAATACAATACCAGCAAGGAGACAAAGGTTCAAATACCGAGATACACTTAGCTATCGAAAGGCAAACGCTACACAAAAACCAATATGGAACGGGAGGACGGAAACGGGGCTTGGGCTTGGGCTTGGGCTTGGGCTTTGGGACCAAGAAATATATATAATAATATGTTCTAAAAATAAATTGAGAGATAAAAAAAAGTGCAAATTAGTTATAAGGCCGTCGTTAGAGAATTAATGATCATTTAGGACACTCCGAAATCTTATTTAGTTATAAGGACATTCTAATTTTAAGAAGGAAACTTATTTAGTTATAAGGACATTCTAATTTCAAGTGGATAAAGAAGAAAAAGGAAGGAAGGAAAAAAAAAAAAAAGATGAAGCGCTGGAGCTGTTTTTTTTTATTTTTTTTTATTTTTAAGCTGCAGTGACATTGATGTCTGAAGCAGTGACATTGATGACTTATGCAGTGACATTGATGTCCGATGCAGTGACATTAAGCTAAACATTCAAGATCGTGTTAAAGAATTGGGGATTCCACAATGAATCCAATTATCAGGAGGGCACAAACAACGTGTGGCCATTACAAGAGTCATAGTGAAGAGTCTTTGTAGTTTCACTAAACTTGTACTTCTATCCATATTAAAAGCTCCACATTTGGAGAAATGCAAAACAAGAGCAGAGCTGACTGATGCAGTTGTTAGGTTTAATGCAGTGACATTGACGACTTATGCAGTGATATTGACGACTTATGCGGCAAAGGACATTGATGTCCGATGCGGGGACATTGACGACTTTTGCGGTGACATTGATGACTTATGCGCAAGTGACATTGATGATCGTATTTACAATTAGATAACCGATGCAATGATATTGATGTCACCGCATATACAACTTGATACACACATTTGATAACTTTGTAAAGTAACTTTATTTCTTTGTTATCTTTAAATATTTGATTGATGTTGGTTTATTTGATTAGTGTTGGTTTAAATTTTCGATAACTTTGTAAAATAACCGTATTTCTTTTTTTTTTTTTTTTGGTTTAAATGCATATTTTTACAACCAAGGGTATGCATAAATTGTTACAATAAAACGTCACTGCATAAATCGTTACAATAACACGTCACTGCATAATTCGATACAATAAGACATCACTGCATAGATTGCTACAATAAGAAGTCACTGCATAAATCGCTACAATGAGACGTCATTGCATAAATCGCTACAATGAGATGTCACTGATCAAGGTTGCCAACGGATCGCGGCGGTCAATACATCATGGTAGCCAATGAATCGCGGCGGTGAATGCATCGGGGTGGTTATTGGATCCCGGTGGCCAATGCATCCAGGTAGGTGGTCAATGCATGACGGTGATCAATACGTCATGTCGATTTTTATGATGAAAAAAATTGATTTTATGAAATTTATTCGGAAAAATAGCAAATTTGATTTTAGAATAAAGAAGACGAAAAAATATGAATTTTAGTGAAAAAATTATGATGATCCGAGTTTTAGATCAAAATATATGACATTTAGAATATGGTGAATTAAAATAAAAAAAAAAACAACACGTTCACTCAGTTTTTTTTCCCCTTTGAGCGCTTCTTTTTTTTTTTCCCTTCCTTTTTTTCCTTCTTCCTCTTTATCCACTTGAAATTAGAATGTCCTTATAACTAAATAAGTTTCCTTCTTAAAATTAGAATGTCCTTATAACTAAATAAGATTTCGGAGTGTCCTATTACCCCTAATAAGTTGAAAATCAGTCCTTTTAAATAATTGGCCCATAAAAAAATAAGGTAAGTGGCAAAGTGAAGCCGCTGGCCACTTATTTTTTATTTTTACCTTTGGATTAAAAATTAATGGTGGCTAAAACATAAAGGATTAAAGAACCAATATTGGGGTACCTCCCAAGAGTTATGAGTTTGATGATATGGTTGGACATGCACTTCAAGTTGCAGAAGAAGTGGATGGTTCAAAACCATTTACTTACAGGGAAGCAGTGGTATATTCTGAATCATCTCAATGGCTTGCGGCCATGGGAGATAAAATGGAGTCATTACCGATGAATCAAATTTGGGATCTAGGCAAACATCCAATTGATAAGAGTGTTGTTACTTTCAAGTGGATCATCAAGAAGAAGGAAGGAATGACCGAGGCAAAATGAGTCAAGTATAAGGCATGTTTGGCTGCAAGACGGTTCATTCAGAAAGAAGGGGTAGACTTTGATTAGATATTCTCACTCGTAGTTAGACATACTTTAATCAGAGTGTTACAACAATGATGGCACAATAGGATCTGGAACTCGAGCAGTTAGATGTGAAGACAGTCTATCTACATGGTGAGGTAGATAAGGAGATATACATGACTTAGCCAGAGGGATTCCAAGTTCATGAAAAGCAAGATTTTGTGTGCTGGTTGAAGAAGTCCTTGTATGGATTAAAGTAAGCTCCAAGTCAGAAGTCCGTTGTTCACCACTTAAAAAATTTCCCATAAGCCTTAAGTACATTATTAATTACTTCACCGCTTAAAAATTCCCTTGAAACTTAAACCTTACAAAAAAAATCAAGTGTATTTGCAAGTATGATATAGAATGCCGAAATAGTTAAAACACATAAATACGAACAGATCTACCATATTGAAGACAAAAAGGAACATTCAAAGCTTCATACCTTCACGATGGAGATCTAGCTCGATCTACTCAAGCTAGAGATGGTAGAGAAAGGGAGAAAACCCGAAATAACTCCTCAAAAGCTTGGAATAACTTTATTTCATCAAAGTATATAATGTAATTGAAGAATTGATAATAATATATATGAAAGCTTATACAATAATCTGATAATGCGGCCTTATATAGATACAATGACCGACTTATGACTCTCTAAAACCCTAACCGACCTAGTAGAGGCGGCTGAATCAATTTCGTGTCCGACAAGTCCTGGGTTTACCGGCCCTAGCCCTCGGTAAACCGGGCCGACTTTTCTTCTTTTTATTCAGCAGATTCCTTCTTGGACTTTAATCACTTGGCCCAATATACTTCTTCTAGTCCAAATCCGTTTTTAATGCCCCAGATTCGGTACATCCTATAAAACACGCAAAATGAGACAAAACAGTACCAAAACCTCAGGAAAATATCATAGATGCAGAATTACGATCCTGGAAACACTCACATAGCATTCAACATATATTCCACAAAATAACAAGCCTATTTATCCTCTATTGAGCAGAATTCAGGGTAATATAAGTACAATTATTGGTACCAATTAGAGCGTTATCAACTACCCCCCACTTAGCTTTTGATCGTCCTGAGCAAAAATGTGAAAAGAAAACAACACCCGGATCAGTATACAAGTTAATTAAAAAACTCTATGCCTCACTAAGTCAAGATCAAGACCATGCCACTTATATCCATCAGTAACGCATTAAACACTATTCACGTCATGAGCCAATGTGTGTGTGTGCAAATACTTCCACAACCGCTTAGTAATGCAAACAATCTCACATTACGTCAACCCGTAGTCGAACTAACCAGTCTCGAACATGTTATTTATTTATTAATTGAACTGGAAAGGCAGATCGAGAACCGAGTACTACTATAAGGCACACGTTTATCGGTCTATGCAAAAGTCATGAGTTTTACGCTCCATCGACTCAACTTTTTGCGAAAAAGATTATAAATGTATGTATTTCAATGCACTTCTCTTTCTTGGCGGGTGAACTCTCATTGATTTATCTATCCTCACGGCCCCACTCTTGATAAACTACCGAATCCGAAATGCCCTTGCCTTTGTAAGCATTGGTGAAACATGATTCGTGATGAAGCCAAGGTCAACTCTAGTCAAAGAAATATGCTATCGACCACACACCAAGTAAAGTGAAAGTTATATGTGCTTAAAGTGGTGGCTCATAACAAAATATGCGCTTAATACGCCACTACTTCAGAAGTGGGCACTCCTTTCACTCGTACAAAGTAAAATACAAATGAAGTCAATTAACTCGACAAGATCAATGATATCATAATTTTTTCAAAATTCTATCGAAATGAGTCAAAGTCTAAGTGGTGAATCGTGCATCAAAGAGAATCAAGATAATCACGCTTCACGAAATACAATGCTAGGAAGCTAAGTGACGTCCTTACCCCTACTTAATCGAAACATTGTCCCCAATGTGTAAGATGTAAAAGTTAAAACGACAAGGAACTTAGATTCGTTAAAGGTGGAGCTAAAGAAGAATCAGAGCATCTCGTAAATCATCGGGCTCATGTAAGTAATCCATGAATTATCTGTGCTAAGTATCTCAAACAAACCATGAAGAATAGGGGTGACAAGAAATCGTATACTAAAATTGCGGCAGTAAACGAGAAAATAAATAAATCCAAAAAAATTTAAGCCGACAAAATCATTATAGTAATATTATTCTGCTACATCAACTAGATAGGAAAGAAAAAAAATGGAAAACAACAATAAAAAGAAATAAAAACTAATCATCATCAGAATAACCCTCCCAGTCATCTCTAGGCTCAAAACCGGGAGGAGGTGCATAACTTGAGGCAGCAGCGGCCGAAGACGAGGCTCGGGGATGTGGGGCAGTCCCTGGTGGTGGGGTCGATGGAGGTATGCCAAGAAGTCTATAATCCTATCCATTTTGCGATGCAAACTCACAATCTCTCACGAGTGCTTCTCTAGCATAGCTCTTTGAGTCCGGGGTGCTCCGAGGACCGGAGTACGCTCCCTCTTATCTCTCTGACCGACCCGTCTTGGTACTCGTTGAACCGACTATGGACTAATCTTCGGCTCAAGGTCTTCCCAATCATCACTGACGAGAATTTTCACCTCGTCCTCCAAAGCAAACATGTCAATCATCGGCCCGTATGGTAATAGCTCGCGCTCAGATGTGGCGGCAAGCTCGTGAATACGGCTATGCATCAGTTGACCGATGTTGACTGGAGATCCCTACTCCAGATAAAACAGCAACTCCACCCTCTTACTGGTGACAGAGACCGTGTGCTTGGTCGGTGAAAGCGGGCACAAACAAACCGATTGGCCATCTTCTGATCCAAGGATAACTCGTTCTATAGGAAGATGGTGAGGGCTCCCATAGGATTACACTTCCATTGCACCCCAAGGAATTCAGCAATCATGTTCATCCTCTCGATATCTTCATTGTTGCTCAAGGATGTGTACTCATCCGGGCCCATCGGTGGATTTTGATAGGAGTCAAATTGTAGTGTATTTCTTATAAGAGATTACCTCCTTTTACGAGTTATTCATGGTTATTTTGGGCTATTATGGGTGTTATATGAACGATATTCACTTATATGCATGTTTCGAGACTAATGACGTTTTCGTCCTAAAAACTCGTGTTTTATGTGGATTTCGTTACGTTTCTTTCAATGAAAATTATGCCTTGGTGTTCGGGTCTTTGTTTTCAGGCTTATATTGGTGTATAAGGTCGATAATAAGGAAGAGAGTCTCGAGAAAGAACGAGATTTGGAGCCAAGGAGGAGAAAAGAGTGAAGAATCATTGATGAAATCTGAACCAGTCACTTAAGGGGCATTTTGGTCACACTTGGAAACACTTTCAGGAAGATTTGTCTTGCTGAACGTTTTAGAGGATTGAATCAGCTTTCCAATGCATTTTGAATCATCTCATTTGGAGTCCTAGAAGTGAAGTTATGATGAAAATACTGAAGCTTGGCGTAAACGAGTGTTTACGAAGCGATGCTGTGTACAGAGAGTTGGCTTTTCTGGCAAACGAGCGTTTGACTTGCCACAAATGCTTGTTCATGGTCGGGATGTGGCAAAAACCTATAAAAACCCTCTTTTTTGGTCCCATATGATATCTATTCAGTACTTAGACGTTTTATGGTTTCTTAGGGGCGATTTCCATTAGTTTAAACGTTGTTTCAACTCTATACAACTTTAATAGATTATATTTTCAATTCGTGATCCCAGATTTCATCTTTTTAAGGAGATTTTCATAAAATTCAAGGTTTCATCTTTTATGGTAATGATTTGTTTGTCTTTCAATTATTTGATTATGTCTTTTGATTATTGCTTTCATTATTATTTCATTTTTCAATTCCATCATGAGTAGCTAATCCATTATATGGTCGAATATGTGAAAGCGGGTGAAACGCCCTAAGGGGGTTTAGACGGGAGTAGTGTAGCGCTTAATTAAACGTTTGTATGATTAATCCACGTTCTAAAACTTGTTCTTATAAAGATTATAGCTAAGAATTAGATTGACAACCTAGTTCACTGCCACACACACATCGAACTTATAGATGTATTTTGCGGTGATATGTGGGATAAGGGGTTTTAGGATCATTGCGTAGACACAGCCAAGTTGTTTGATTGACAACCTAGCTAGTTGTTAGGACTGTGCCCTATGTGAGGTTTTCATCGGTTTTCCGAGTGGCTCTAGATTTTGGTAAACCATGTTAGGTTAGTTTGATTTCTAAAGGGAGGGTTAATTATCTTGGCATAGGGTGTTAAGCGAGAGTTGTTCAGACCTTAACACCAGAATTAAGAGTTGGCACCCGTGGATGTCATATAAACTGAATTGGATAGATAGGTCGGTTAAGACACGCTCCTTGTCAAGTCTTTCCTGTGGGGTAAAAGTAACCCGTTGGATCGTAGTTCGGCTATGCTTTTTAATCATATAAGTAAAACCAGTAGTGTAATCGTTATTTCTGCATTAGTTGTTAATCTTTCCACTATCTATTGACCTGAACCAAGTTCTACGTCGACTTTGGTACTTCACTGTTACTCCATGTGGATTCGACCTTGTAACCACTATATTGCCCTAACCCGATACTCCGTCGGTTAAAGTTAGTGGTTAAGTATTTTGCTATCAAGAATTTTGGCGCCGTTGCCGGGGAGTACATGGTGAATATCTTTTAAGTTGACCGAAAGCTTGGGCTTAGGTTGTTTTATTCATTTATTTATTTGTTTTTTTTTTTGAAGGAGTTCTCATGTTGAAGCGTCACACCACCTATTGTTGTGGTGGTGGTGACGAGATACCTTGATTGTGTTGTGTTGTTTTCTGAGATTTTGTAGTGTGTGCTAAAATGGAGGGATTCTCAAATCCACACTACCCACCTGAACGCCAATGTCCCCAACCAGAGATGACTATGAACCAGTACATGCAACAATGGTATGAGCCTCAACCTAAATATCAGCAGCAGAGTAACCAGAGTTCTTGGGCTTATCAGTGCCCTAGTGCAGACCCGAATCAGAACTACGGTTATTCGAATGGGAATAGTAATGGACAGTTTGGTGGAGAACATGCAAAATTGGAATAAAAGGAATGGGATTGGTGAGTTTCAACCAGTCCAACAATGTCAACCGATTCAGCAGAATAACGAGAACTTTAAGCCAGAGTTCGACCAAGCAACTGTGAATCGAGTGCTGCAGATGCTTAGGGATCAGGGGTTCCGAAACCCTTTTGCACAACAATCCCTGAAACAACCTATACAACAAGTGAATGAGAGCCCGGCTTGGAAAGAGACCTACACTCCTCCTCAAGTACACCAGAGTCAGTATGACCATTCTGTATCTTAACCGCAAGAGGAATACGAGATTGATTTCACTTCTGCAGAAGAAGAACAGGAAGTTGAGATAATAGAGGAGCTGTCAGAGAGGGTTTCTGTGGCGAAAGTCGAGAAAGTGCGGATACATCAAAGTTTTGACTGGGAGAAGCGGATGGATGAGTTGCAGAGGGAGATCACGGAATCTATGGATCGGATTTGGACGCTCAACCGAAGGAGTGCACGCGGTGAGTATACAACTTCTACGACTAGAGTAGAATGGTCATATAGGAAGGCTAGGCTTATGGAAGTGTACCAGGATCTCACCTCATTCAAGAAAACCCGGAAGTTAGAGCATGAAACAGAGGCTTGTGCAATAGAGGTAATTAGGGATAATGAGGAGGGAGAAGATGTTTAAGTGGAGAGTAAGGTTAAGGATTCGGTTTGCTATGATGAGATGTCGGATCCAGAGGAGCTACAAGATTTGAGGATAGAAGAGGTGCAAACTTTGCCTATTACACCGCCTCCCGATGCAATACGAAATGATGACTTGGAGGGGTGCATAATAGATTTGAGCACACTCTTTGATGAGATAAAGTTGGAGTTAGAAGAGAAGCCGGGATCGCCCATTGCAATTTATGAAGATGCATGTATGGAGTGTGGGGTGAAACCTCATGAGATTTATAAATCACCCATGGTAGAGCTACCGAGAAAAGTAGGGATTATTCATATGTTGGTCCCGGATTATTACCCTCTTCCACCCTGTGTGGATGAGATTTATGTGACCCAGTTTGTATATTCCCCGGTGGATGAAGTTTATGGAATTGCTAACAAAGGGAAACTACTATGGAGTGGTGACTTTAAGAAGAGGATGGATCAACGGGCTGAAAAAAGAAGATTCTCCGGCTGGGAAGAGGTAGCATCGAGGAACAAAAGAGGTTTCACTTTTCTTAAGCTATTGGTCTTCGTTGAGTTTAGATTTTGGTTGATGGTTTTTGGTGTTACTTGTTTGAAATAAATGGTTAAATTGATGTTTTGAGTCTTAAATGATTTGAGTTTGATAAGCGTCACCCGGTCGAGCCAACGACGTAAAACATAGGCGCTTGTGGGTGGCAACCCACCTTTTTGCTTTATTTGTTTAGATCTTATTGGGACCCTGAGAGGATATTTTACACCCGATCTTGTTTTTGACATGCATGCTATAGCCGATATTTTCTTTATATATACATCTCCATGTTTGTGTTACCTACACTTAAGGTTTCGGCCTTTCATTGTAGAGAATTATTTGTGTTTGCTTTGTAGCACAGGCACCCTGGGAGATACATTTGCGGTTGTTGCATTGCATTGGATGAGCATTGCCGATAGTTCAGCTAAGTTTTTTTCCTTTCTCACTCACACACTGCGGACAGTGTTTCGTTTAAGTGGGGGTAGGAGACTTAGCTTCATTGTTTTTGTTGATAAATTTTTATGCCATGTTTTCATGTACTTGAATGATTTGTAGGCATAGTTTTTGCTATATCGTATGAATTTGGGCCATATTTTAAAAAAAATTCATGGATTGATGTTGTGTTATATGTTGAATCATGATATCCTTAGGTTAAGTGTTTTACAATTGAGTAAATGCATGCGAGTTAAGTCGTGATCTTGTTATAAAAATGGACTACACACGCACTTTTTAGCTTCAATATCATGAGTTATGGTAATTAGTGATGCTTATAGTTGTCATAGTCTTTTCTGTTACCTAGAACTTATATCTATTAACTTTTAGCGAAATAGAAAGGTCAATCTTGGTAGATTAAGGGATAACGGTCCGGGCATTTCTTTGACCCAACTAGAGCCAAATAGCCAACCTTGTACATTATTTCCACAGAAACCCCTCTGAGCCTTAGTAGGGTGGTTAGACCCCCGCCCGAATGTAGCCATTCGTTGATTAGCCTATAATTACCGACCCTTAGCCTTTATTTGTGGTCTACATTTCTTTGGCACCCTACGAGTGAGTTTTAATCTTATTTTGGGCACACTTGCTAGCACAAGTGTGGGGTGGTGAAGATTTGTATCAAAGTGTGGTGTTGGTGAATCTTTTGCACTACGAATGAGAATGGGTAGCAGAAGTGTTGGCGTTTGGTTTATTAAAAAAAAGAAAAAGAAAAAAAATCAAAATCAAAATCAATCAAAAAAAAATGGAACAAAGTGTTTGAAAAAAGTTGAGTCAAAGAATGTGTGATGAAGGCCGTTTCCAAAGAGGCGTTGGTGGACGAGTTTTCATTAAAGTATGTTGGAATTTGAGAGTAAAGAAGGAGAATGCTTCCTTGAACCAAGCTAAGGAGGTGAGTTATGAGGCAATTTTAAGAATTTTTGATTAAGCTCACTCGTTTTTCTCTTTTGATATTCCTTTTATCCTTTCGTTTAGCCCCGTCCATAGCCTAACATTACAACCGTGCAAGTCCTGCCTGACCTTAGTTAGCCTTGATTTGACCTCGATTAGTGGAGATGTTTATGAAGTATAAGCCTATGGTGTAACAACAATAGTCATGCATCTATAATCTAAACCGGTTAACAGTGATGAATGAATGAGAAGCTATGCACACACTCACATTCTGTTTTTGTAATAAGGTAGGATTAGACTCAATTGCATTTGCCTGGTTATTTTCACTTGCCCTTTGCGTATGATGTTCCCGTGTATTACTACAATGTTGAATCTATGTTACATTTTTGAGTCGCTTTGTTTGCTCGATGGCGAGCAAAAGCTAAGTGAGTGGTAGTTGATGGGAGTCAAATTGTAGTGTATTTCTTATATGAGATTACCTCCTTTTACGAGTTATTCAAGGATATTTTGGGCTATTATGGGTGGTATATGAATGATATTCACTTATATGCATGTTTCAAGACTAATGACGTTTTCGTCCTAAAAACTCTTGTTTTATATGGATTTCGTTACGTTTCTGTCAATGTATATTATGCCTTGGTTTTCGGGTCTTTGTTTTCGGGCTTTGATTGGTGTATAAGGTCGAGAATAAGGAAGAGAGTCTCGAGAAAGAACGAGATTTGGGGCCAAGGAGGAGGAAAGAGTGAAGAATCATTGACGAAATCTGAACCAGTCACTTCAGGGGCATTTTGGTCACACTTGGAGACACTTTCAGGAAGAGTTGTCTTGATGAAAGTTGTAGACGATTGAATCAGCTTTCAAATGCATTTTGAATCATCTCATTTGATGCCACATTATTGAAGCTATGATGACAATACTGAATCTTGGTGTAAACGAGCGTTTACGGAGCGATGCTGTGTACAGAGAGTTGGATTTTCAGGCAAACGAGCGTTTGCCTTGCCACAAATGCTCGTTCATGGTCGGGATGCGGAAAAAACCTATAAAAACCCTCCTTTTGGTCACATATGATATCTATTTAGTACTTAGATGTTTTATAGTTTCTTAGGGGCAATTTTAGGCCGATTTCCATTAGTTTAAACGTTGTTTCAATCCTTAGATCATAGATTTAATTCCTAGCAACTCTATACAACTTTTATAGCTTAGATTTTCGATTCGTGATCCAAGATTTCACCTTTTGAAGGAGATTTTCATACAATTCAAGGTTTCATCTTTTATGGTAATGATTTATTTGTCTTTCAATTATTTGATTATGTCTTTGATTATTGCTTTCATTATTATTTCATTTTTCAATTCCATCATGAGTAGCTAATCCATTGTATGGTCAAATCATGTGAAAGTGGGTGAAACGCCCTAAGGGGGATTAGACGGGAGTAGAGTAGCGCTTGATTAAACGTTTGTATGATTAATCCATGTTTTAAAACATGTTCTTATAAAGATTATATCTTCAAATTAGATTGACAACCTAGTTCACTGCCACACACACATCGAACTTATAGATGTATTTTGCGTTGAGATGTGGGATAAGGGGTTTTAGGATCATTGTGTAGACACGGCCTAGTTGTTAAATTGACAACCTAGCTAGTTGTTAGGACTGTGCTCTATGTGAGGTTTTCATTGGTTTTCCGAGTGGCTCTAGATTTTGGTAAACCATGTTAGGTTAGTTGGATTTTTAAATGGAGGGTTAATTAGCTTGGAATAGGGTGTTAAGCGAGAGTTGTTCAGACCTTAACACAAGAATTAGGAGTTGGCACCCGTGGATGTCATATAAACTGAATTGGATACGTTGGTCGGTTAAGACACGTTCCTTTTCAAGTCTTTCCTGTGGGGTAAAAGTAACCCGCTGGATCGTAGTTCGGCTATGCTTTTTAATCATATAAGTAAAACCAATAGTGTAATCGTTATTTCTGCATTAGTTGTTAATCTTTCCACTATCTATTGACCTGAACCAAGTTCTACGTCGACTTTGGTACTTCACTGTACTCCATGTGGATTCGACATTGTAACCACTATATTGCCCTAACCCGATACTCTGTCGGTTAAAGTTAGCGGTTAAGTATTTTTCTATCAGATTTCGAACCCCAAAATGAGCATTGATTTGCTCAATAGAAAAATCAACCTTTATACCACGGACCATAGCATATGTGGCTCTTGGACTGTGCGAAATGTAGGCATATAATTCCCGCACCACTGTAGTGTTGAACCGTGTCGGTGCCTTAGCCATATCCAAAATATCTTACTCTTGTAGGGCTTGTGGTAAGATTGACCCACAATCGTCCAAGTCTATGCCCCGTTCCTGAGCAACAGGTTTTGTGTTCCAATGCCCTCGGAACGATTCGTAGATTTCCAATGAATGGAATTGCTCGACCCCATCGATCAAGGGGTTAGCATCTCCGTACGCTCTGATAACCACTGGGACGAAGGGTGGTTTTGCTATGCTTAGGACCCATCTTGGATGAGAACAGGAACTGATATTGATGTTGATTCTGAAAAAGGTACCCTCGGTAACCGGAGGTCGGGCTCGGTTTACCGGCCGGGATTTTTCTGGATTTCTTTCTAGGACATTGCCTCTGATAATAAAAGATGAAGAACTGCAACACCTCACTAGCACAACAGCACTAGACAACAACAAGGGTAAAGAAAATGGGTGTTTTGGTTGGTGAAAATGGAAGAAAGGTTTGATTAAGGTGCAGGTTTGGTGGTGATAGTGGTGGGGATGGTGGCCGACAGGTTTTTAGAAGAAGAATAAATAGGAGAAGTTTGGTGATTTGAGGAGATGATGGTAGATGAGAGTGATGATAATGGTGGTGAAGGATTCATTTAAATAAGATAATTGATTGAAGGTAGAAGGATTTAGTGGGATGTTGGGTTGAGGTGGAGTTATGGTGGAGTGTGGGAAAGGATGAAAATTTTGAAAAGAGGAAAAAATGGGATGGTTTCTGTTGAGTGGTGGTGTCTGATGCAACGTGCGTCCTCCACGTGGCTCTAAAAATTCAGCTTTTCAATCTGACGTTCAGAAAACTGAAAATTTTGGCTCGATAAACCGGAGGTAACCCTCTGTATACCGGGGCTTCTTTTCCCCAGATTTCTTTGTACTCCTTCTTTGCACACTTTACTCAACCTCTCTGCTCAATTCTAATCTCAAATTGACTAGTCTCTTACTCCTTTGTTGCTATTTCTGACTCAATCCTAACCTACTTCACTAGAATCCACAATGAGTAAAAAAACCTTTCCACAACCATCGGTTTCAAGCCTAAGAGTGTGGTAGGATGAAAAAAGCTCATCCCTTCATCTAGCTACTTTTATACATTCTTAATTTACCTAAGAGTTTAAGGGAATAGTTCTGAGTTTATCGTCGTCACCTCGACTTTCTTCAGATTTCCGATCATTCCGAGTTTGGAGCTTTAACTTGCCAAACTTTTGCTCCAGAGGTTTGTGCCTTTATAGAACCTTTTTGAGCTCTCTTCCTAGCATGCCTTTTCTCTTCTCTTGTGTACTAGGTCTGCCTCTGTATCGAGATTTAGACATAAGACCCAAGGACTCCACATTTTCCACCTTAAGCTCAAAGCGTTCACTATGCAATACGGAAGGACTAGCTTTTGTGAGCATCTTGCTGTGGTCCTTCTCTTCTCTCTCTCTCAGCATTAATCTCATGAATTCCTACACAATGGTTTCTACTACAACCTCTTGATGTCTATGCCTTTCCTTTTCTGTCTCCATAATTTCCAGCTTTCCTGAATCATACGTCATTTGTAACTTTCCGGCCTATTATCCAGGGGCTCTAAGATCTTGTAGGATACTGCGTCATTATTCAACCTTAAAGTAATCTCCCCATATCAAAATCCATGACTACTCTGCGCATCGCTAAGAAAGGTCTTCCTAACAAAATTCGGGGCACTTGGGTCCTCTGGTACGTTTATGACCGTGAAATCAATTGGATAAGCGAACCCTTCTACCTTAATCGTGCACTTCCTAAGCAGAACGGCTAGCATATCTCACAAAGGTCATGGTCCTTGTTTTATTCATAACGACTGGAAGCTTAATCTTTTGGTAGAGGGAAAAAGGTAGAAAGTTTCAACTCGAGCCAAAGTCGCAGAGACCTAATCCTACTGATATACCATTAATAGAAATTGGGAGTCGGAATATGCCAGGGTCTCCTAACTTCACCACAGTGTCTGAGTCTGGGTAATCCTCAGGCTCACAGATCATCGTGTCGGGATCCTCTTCAGGATCATCAGAATCATAATCCAAAGATGATATTTCAATTAACTCGAAAAAAAACTCACCTGGACGATACATGCCATACTCCTTTAAGTTATCTTCAGGCTCTTGATTGATTGCTTCTTTCTCTTTTTCCACCCGCTTCGTATTGCTCTCTGACTGCAGATCCATGATACATGAAAATTGGTGTGATGTTCAATATTGTCCTAGGCATATTTCTCGACTTGTTTGCTCTTCTTCAACTCCGGTTTGAGCGAATCTCTGAAGCGTCTCGATCTTTCTGCAAAATAGACAAAATAAAACAAAGAAAATGTTAGCAACTTCCTCTTCAGCTTGGTATGATCCCAACTATTATGGACGTACTAACTAAAATCAACAGGGATACACATAGAATAACTCAGCCGTTCGAATTTGATTTTTCAGGTCTCGGTAAATCAGGGGGTTACCCTCGGTAAACCGGCCCTAAAATTTTCTCCTTCTGGCAGTTTAACAAGTGCAGGTTTGATCCAGAATGACTCAAGACTCCAAATAAAATAAAACGACTCCTTAATCAGAATTAAAACGTTTATATTCAAAATTGACCATTGTCCCCAACAACGGCGCCAAAAATATTGATCGCGTGTAAGTGACTAACGTCGATATTACTAGCAAGAATACTAAGTACATCGTAGTATAGTAAATGCCAGTCAAGGTCAATCCCACAGAGACGATGCAACTTTAATTATTAACAATTCTAACCTAATTAAGAAGCAACATAGAGGCGGTCATGGACCAACAATAAACATAATAGAAAGTTGGTATTTCTCCCTCTCTTCTCACCGATCTATTAACTTGGATTAGTTAATCGTTATATTTACTTTCCCACATAATTTCCTTAAATTAACCGCGAGCTTTAGTTTTAATTATCATTATCATTATCAGTTACGGGTGCAACTCTAACCTTATCTACTCCGACAATGGCAGTAGACAATCTATACACAAGCTACCCTCCTTAATTGGTCCGTAATAGCCCATACGCATAAAGAACTAGAATTGCCGATATCGAGCGCTAACTCTTACCACTAACCCGCCTAGACAGCTGTCGACATTGATCAGCACGTTCCTAGGGTCCATTCAAGACTATGTCCAAACTTAGCACTTCACTATTCGTATTTCATGCTAGTTTACAATTACAATAAGCAGATTGGCCAGATCTAACCTACTGTTAATTAAACCTGTCGATCAACGTAGCTGTAGTGAATCCCAGTTTTAGGTTTTGAATTATTGCCTCGGTAAACCGGTATAGACCGCCGGTTTACTGGGGTCAACTTTTCCTATCCATGGAGCTACATTGCTCAATTACGATTAATCTAAGTAAATCATGGGGTCTTTAAACATGCAGATTAACTAAAACACATAAATACGAACAGATCTACCATATTGAAGACAAAAAAACGTTCAAAGCTTCATACCTTCGTGATGTTGATCTAGCTAGATCTACTCAAGCTAGAGATGGTGGAGAAAGGGAGAAAAACAGAAATAACTCCTCAAAAGCTTGGAATAAATTTATTTCATCAAAGTACATAATGTAATTGAAGAATTGATAATAATATATATGAAAGCTTATACAATAATCTGATAATGCGGCCTTATATATATATAATGACCGACTTATGACTCTTTAAAACCTTAACCGACGTAGTAGAGGTGGTAGAATCAATTTCATGTCCGACAAGCCCTCGGTTTACCGGCCTTAGCCCTCGGTAAACCGGGCCGACTTTTCTTCTTTTTGTTCAGCAGATTCCTTCTTGGACTTTAATCACTTGGCCCAATATACTTCTTCTAGTCCAAATTCATTCTTCAATGCCCCAAATTTGGTACATCCTATAAAACACGCAAAACGAGACAAAACAGTACCAAAACCTTAAGAAAATAGCATAGATGCCGATTTACGATCCTAGAAACACTCACATAGAATTTAACATATATTCCACATAATAACAAGCTTATTTATCCTCTCTTGAGCCAGAATTCGGGATAATATAAGTACAATTATTGGTACCATTTAGAGCGTTATCATCAATCAGTAAGTTGATAAGAACTATGGCTTATAATGATAAATTTACCAAGATTCTTGTTTGATTCAGGACATGCTGAATTTGAAGAGGATTTGTTCAGCTGAACTAATCAAAGGGTTGTATATTATTAAGGCTATTAAAGCTTGTCATTCTAATGCTCAATCTAATGCAGTTACTGTGTCTGAAGCTTCTGATTAGTCAAAGCAGCATCACATGCTATGGCATTACTGGCTTGGACATGCATCTCATAAAAGGTCGCAGATCCTAAGCCACCATTGCAAAGATGTTACTATATACACGAAGCAATATGTCATATCTATCCTCTTTCAAAACAAAAAAGACTTGGTTTTCCTTTGAGTAAATCTAGTACTATGCACTGTTTTTTATTTGGTTCCTATGGACATCCAAGGTCCTTATAGGATCACTTGTGTTCATGGACATAGGAACTTTCTCACTATTGTGGATATTTTAGTAGGTAAACTTGGGTTTATATGTTAAAATCCAAGTCTGATGTTAGATCTTTGATTCATAAATTTTGTATGTTGGTTGAAACACAATTTAATACCAGAATTAAAGTTTTGAGATCAGAAAATGGTCTTGAGTTCAGTCTATCTGATTTTTATGACCAAAAAGGGATTGTACATTAAACAACCGTGTTGCACACTCCACAACAAAATGGAGTTGTGGAAAGAAAACACCAGCACATTCTCAATGTGGCAAGAAGTTTGAGGTTTCAATCTGGGATACTTGTTATATACTGGACCTATTGTGTGATACATGCTGTCAAACTGATAAATGTTTTGCCTACTCCATTTTTAAATGAAAAACCACCTCATAAATTGCCTTTTGGTTCTATGCCTAGTTACAAAAGTGTTAAGGTCTTTGGTTGTTTGGCTTATGCATGCAATGTACATATTGGTGGTAACAAATTTGCTCAGAGGAAATATTAAATATGTTTACTTGGGTAATGCCATAAATGTCAAGGGTTAATATCTTCTAATCTTGCAGAATAGGCAAATTTTTATTAGTAGGGATGTTACTTTTCATGAGCTCACATTTCCTTATCATGAAGACTCAAGTAATATTGATACTTTTACCCTTCCTATACCTTTCATGGAAGAGCTACAGTCTCAGGATCTTGAGAATCAGGAACAAATTACTGTTCATAGTCCTGCTCATGAACAAGAACAAGAAATTGTGCATGATAATCATGAGCAGGAACAACTTGCTATGAATAACCCTATCACAGATGTTCTTTTAACAAGGAAATCATCCAGATCCAGGGGTATTCCTTCTTATTTGAATGACTATGTGTGTCGTCATTCAATATTAAGAACTACTCCCCACAATATCCACAATGTGGATTCCTTGACACATTTATCTGCTACTTACAAGAACTATGTCTTAAGTGCATAGTTCTTACTAAGCCTAAACATTATGAAGAAGAAGTGAAAGACGAAGCATGGAGAAAATCTATGCAAGATGAGCTAGATGCTTTACAAAAAACTAGAACATGGGAACTTGGAACTTCACCAAAGGGAAAGACTCCATTGGCTGTAAATGGGTGTATAGAGTAAAGAGAAATGCTGATGGTTTAGTGGAAATATTCAAGGCTAGACTTGTAGAATAAGGCTACACTCAACAACTAGGGCTGGATTATCTTGATACCTTCTCGACTGTAGCAAAGCTTACTTCTTTTAGAATTCTACTTGCTATTGCTGCTGCCAAAGGCTGGAATTTGCAACAGTTGGATGTGAACAATACATTCTTGCATGGAGATCTCACAGAAGAAGTCTACATGACCATACCTCAAGGTTGCAACTCAAAACCTGGACAAGTCTGCAAACTAAAGAAGTCCTTATATGGATTAAAATGGTCAACATGCAGTGGAATATAAAGCTAACACAAGCTTTTCTTGAGAGGAGGTTTAGACGGTCAAAACAAGATAATAGCTTATATGTTAAAGGCCAAGGTGATAACTTCATTGCTCTACTAGTTTATGTTCATGATGTCCTCATCACTAGTCCAAGTATTTATCAGATTAAAGACTTGAAAAAGCTTCCTAAACTCAAAGTTTGGCATTAAGTATCTTGGAGGTCTCAAAGATTTTCTAGGACAGGAAGTTGCAAGATCAAAGGATGCATAGTTTTGTCTATGCAAAATATTGTTTGGAACTACTATAAGACTATGGTTATACAGATTGTAAACCAATGCAAACTCCTATGGACACATCTCAAAAACTGCAAAGCAAGGGTTTCCAAATTAAGTTGGAATCAAATAGTTATTACAGAAGCCTAGTTGGAAAACTTTTATACCTAGGCATAACCAGGCCTGCATCACTTTGGCTACACAAACTGAGTCAATTCCTTGATTCACCAACAGAATTTCAACTCAAGGTAGCACATAGACTCTTAAAATATCTAAAGAATGCCCCTGGATAAGGAATCTTGTTCTCTGCAAAAGGACATTAGAACTCAAAGCATATGTTGATGCAGATTGGGCAGGCTGTGATGACACAATAAGATCAATCGCAGGTTTTTCAGTATTCCTCGGGAACTTATTAATAAGATGGAGAGCAAAGAAGAAAATTATAGCCTCTAAAAGTTCCTCAGAAACGGAGTACTGGGCCATGGAAATGGCATCCTGTGAACTGCAATGGCTGACCTACCTACTACAAGAATTCAACATAAATCAAGAAAGACTTATACTTATGTTATGTGACAGAAAAAGTGCTTTGTACATTGTAGAAAATCCCATCTTCCATGAGAGAATAAAGTGTATAAAGATATATTGTCATGTAATAAGGGATAGATACCAGTCTGGTTTGCTAAAACCACAGCCTATTTCCACTCATCTGCAGTTGGCTGACCTTTTTACAAAAGCCCTGGACAGAAACACCTTCCATAACCTACTTTCTTACTACTCTATATGCAACATCGATCTACAATGTAAAGTGAATTCCTCTTGAGAGGGGGTGTTGTAGCTCATAAATGTAAGATTGAAATCACTTCTACTAGACATTAGAGTAAACACATAAGGTGTAGTTAGTTATGAGTTTTCTAGTTAGTTAGATCCTACTATATAACTACCACCTTCTAGAATACAAAGAAGGTGTGTAGAATTAATAACTTAAGTTTTTCACAGCATTAATTCTGTAACTGATAATCTGAATACATCTCCTTCTTCTTCAATACAAGTTTATGTTTTCCCTTTTACTTTTCCATCATGTATTTCAAGTTTATTGCAACTATCTTAGTTTGATCACGGCTCATGGCCTACATTTAAGTATGATCGATATTTTTCAAAGCGAAGTTTATTTCATTAAAACATTGAGAATAAACATAAGCAAGACGACAGTTGTTTAAAAGAAGCCACAAAGCAAAAACATAAAGCAACATACATTATGTTATTTAATAAAAGAAGCCCTTATATTAATCTTGCCACGGGCCCAGTAAATGTTAGGAAAGGCTCTGTGTGCCACTAGATCAACCGGTTGGTCAGTCATAATATGGTTGGATGAAATCGATGCAATTTTTCTTAACATCAGAATTTTGGTCAGGACATTTGCAACCCTTTGAGCAATTCCAGTCAGTGAAACAAGTTTGATTTGGACATGGTATACTGCCAGTGCATGGCTTCCAAACATTAGGATTATCACCTGGACAAGTGCAACCATCTGGACAGTCCCAATCTGTCTTGCAGTCTGTATCGGCGCATTCTTCAAGAACCCTTTTGGACAGAGAAAATGACTTTCCCATTAATGCGGTAGTTTGAGTACTGGCTTTGTTGTGGTTTCCATTACCAGCTGGGTTGGTCTTTTGTCCCAATGTACAAGACAAACCTTTCACACATAAAAGGGATATTCAGAAAATATACATGGTTAATTTGCTCTCAAATTCTTAAAAATAAGGTAAAACTACCAAATAAACTCGTGAAAATACGGTAAAATCGGTTGTTCTATGTGAGTTATTAAAAAAATTTGAATCTTTTTCTAATGAACCGTAAAAGAAATCGATGAATGTTTTTTTGTTTTGAGCAAAATGGATGAACGTTAAAAAGGACAGTACAGAGATATATATAAGAAATTATTTTTTTTAATGCCAAAAAGGACAAACTATATTCCACTATATTCTACATTCTCTCATCTATTCAATTATAAAAAAAATATATCTCTTGATCAAATCGTCAATATATCGTAATTTTTTCACCTTTTTTTATTTCTTTTTTGTCCCCTATATCCTGACATTCCATTTGATACTTTCCGATTTCGTTTTTGATGTTATTTTCGTAAAAACACCGAAACAATGGAATAATGGAACAGTGAATTTGGGGTCTATACCACCGTAAAACGTTATTGCGAAGAGCGGATTTGAGGCAACGAACAATGGATTAATGTGTCAAATATTAACTATTTAAATTCATAAAAATAAGGTAAAACTACCAAATTAATCTTGCAGTTTTACCTAATGTGGATTTGTCTTGCATGTTCAGTCATCTATTGCAAGAGGAGGAGGACTTAATGGACAAGGAATCTATTTTAGCCGGGGGGGGGGGGGGGGGGGGGGTGTGTGTTAAATTCGTCATATAAGTTAGCATATTTAAGAAGTAAAGCATGAGTTTTACAATCTTCATGGCAAATTGGATTTTCTTTTCCAATTTCAAACACACATCTGCAAAAATCGGTCAGAATTTTTCCACGCCAGCCTCATCCGGCCGCGGAGGATTCAAAAAAAAAAAAAAATTAAAAGACTTCAAGTTTCATGACTAAAACATCATCCAGAGCAACAATGAGCAAATCAAAAAGATGTGTACTAACCAATTGCAGCAACAAAAACAATAGAAAGCATCACCATCTCATGTACAGTACTCCCCATCATGCTTGGTGAGTTGGTTCCTCAAGAAATGAATTACTAGTTAATTTGTTACTCAATTTCCTGAATATTGGGCCTTTTTAGCGTATTTATTGGTAAAATCAAGCTCAAAATATTTTTTATTTCCAACGGCCGGCAAAGATCATTTTATTAAACATTATTTTTTATTCGAAGTTTTCAAATTGTAATCAATCCAATTAATTGTTTCTGATTAAGACATTTTCTCTATTATTATCTAAATCTTGGTGTTTTAGTTGCTGGCATTTCTAAATTCCTTGTATCCATTTTTGTGTCTTTTTTTAAAAGTAATCTTTTTTTTGTTAGAATCTACACTTTCCCGGTAAGTGTTGCTAAGGGACGGACATATATTACAAGTGATGTTATATTTATAACCTTTGTTTGAAGTGTTCAAATGTTTATAGAATAAATATTGACATGAGGCATAACCAGCTAAAAATGTGGACAACAAGCATAAATTATTATACGTGTAATCATCAGAACCATAAAAAATATGGTGATTAGAAGTAAATTAAATTAGAGCAAGGGCGGAGTGAATATTTTAATTTGGGGTCAGTTAATAGACTATATCGAATTCGTCAGGTGGGCTGGATTAAGAATATTAGTAGTTTTATGGTGATCCAGGTATATCATGTCATACCTGTTCCACCAATGAAATATTTCAAAAGAGGGGCAGATCTGAAAATAAGTGGAATACCAAAGATCCTGATATGCCAAATCATATGAAGTTGTCCAAAGATCCTAAAATGCCAAATCATATGAAGTTAAGGCTATCTGCCCAATTGTACTTTGAATCGGCTAGGGGCCAAAGATCCTGAAATGCCAAATCATATGAAGTTAAGGCTATCCACCCAATTATAACTTCGAACCGGCTAAGGACCAAAGATCCTGATATTCCAAATCATATGAAGTTAAGGCTATCCGCCCAATTATAACTTCGAACCGGCTAGGGACCAAATATCCTGAAATGCCAAATCATATGAAGTTAAGGCTATCCGCCCAATTATAACTTCAAATCGTATCCGCCCAATTATAACTTCTATTCGGCTAGGGACCAAAGATCCTGAAATGCCAAATCATATGAAGTTATGGCTATCCGCCCAATTATAACTTCAAAATGGCTAGGGACCAAAGATCCTGAAATGACAAATCATATGAAGTTAAGGTTATCCGCCCAATTATAACTTCGAACCGGCTAAGGACCAAAGATCCTGAAATGACAAATCATATGAAGTTAAGGCTATCCGCCCAATTATAACTTCGAACCGCCTAGGGATCATATGAAGTTAAGGCTATCCGCCCAATTATAACTTCGAACCGGCTAGGGACCAAAGATCCTGAAATGACAAATCATATGAAATTAAGGCTATCCGCCCAATTATAACTTCGAATCGGCAAGGGACCAAAGATCCTAAAATGACAAATCATATGAAGTTAAGGCTATCCGCCCAATTATAACTTCGAATCGGCTAGGGACCAAAGATCCTGAAATGTCAAATCATATGAATTTAAGGCTATCCGCCCAATTATAACTTCGAACCGGCTAAGGACCAAAGATCCTGATATGCCAAATCATATGAAGTTGTCCAAAGATCCTAAAATGCCAAATCATATGAAGTTAAGGATATCCACCCAATTGTACTTTGAATCGGCTAGGGACCAAAGATCATGGAATGCCAAATCATATGAAGTTAAGGCTATCCGCCCAATTATAACTTCGAACCGGCTAGGGACCAAAGATCCTGATATGCCAAATCATATGAAGTTAAGGCTATCCGCCCAATTATAACTTCGAATCGGCTAGGGACCAAAGATCCAAAAAGGCCAAATCATATGAAGTTAAGTCTATCCTCCTAATTATAACTTCGAACCGGCTAGGGACCAAAGATCCTGAAATGCCAAACCATATGAAGTTAAGACTGACCAAAGATCCTGGAATGCCAAATCATATGAAGTTAAGGCTATCCACCCAATTATAACTTTGATTCGGCTAGGGACCAAAGATCCTGAAATGGCAAATCATATGAAGTTAAGGCTATCCGCCCATTTATAACTTCAAAACGGCTAGGGACCAAAGAACCTAAAATGCCAAATCATATGAAGTTAAGGCGATCCGCCCAATTATAACTTCGAACCGGCTAGGGACCAACGATCCTGAAATGCCAAATCATATGAAGTTAAGGCGATCCGCTCAATTATAACTTTGAACCGGCTAGGGACCAAAGATCCTGAAATGCCAAATTATATGAGGCTATCCGCCCAATTATAACTTCGAATCGGCTAGGGACCAAAGATCCTGAAATGACAAATCATATGAAGTTAAGGCTATCCGCCCAATTATAACTTCGAACCGGCTAGGGACCAAAGATCCTGAAATGCCAAAGGCTATCTGCCCAATTATAAATTTGAATCGGCTAGGGACCAAAGATCCTGATATGCCAAATCATATGAAGTTAAGGCTATCCGGCCAATTATAACTTCGAACAAGCTAGGGACCAAAGATCCTGAAACGCCAAATCATATGAAGTTAAGGCTATCTGTCCAACTATAACTTCAAATAACCTAAAGGCTAAGAGCCCAAATAAGCCAAATGATAGGAATTTAAGGCTATATGCCCAACTATAACTTCAAATCGGCTAGAGGCTAAGAGCCCAAATAAGCCAAATCATACGAGATATAAAGTTAAGGCTATCCACCCAAAACAACTTCAATCGGCTAAGGCTATTCGCCCACCAAAGCCGCCTACGAAGTTAAGGCACTCCACCCTAAATATAACTTCAAATGGCTAAGGCTATCCGCCCCAAATGACCCTCAAAAGGCTAAGGTTAATTGCCACTTAAAGCCTTCTACACGACCGGATTCAGCTCGGCATCATATTCGGAACTCGCCTTCGAGCGAGCCTTCTATAAGACCGACTTCAGCTCGGCATCGTATTCGGAACATTCCTTTGAGCGAGACTTCTATAAGAGCGACTTCAGCTCGACATCATATCTGGAGCGAGCCTTTGAGCGAGCCTTGTATATGACCAAAAGATCTCAAGCCACCAAAGGCTAAGTCGATTCATGACATAAAAGCCATAAAATTAGAATCAATTCATGGCACAAGCCACAAGAGGCAAAATTGATCAACAACACGCAAGCAATGAAAAGACCTGCTCTGAGTACGGCGTTTAGGCAAAGCTAATAGGCGATCCGCCAAAATAGCGAGACCGTCAAAATATTTTCAAGGCAGCAGATCCGTGAACGGACTTTACTACATGCCTAATATTTTAATAAAATGCTTAAGGCATGGAGTAGGGGGCCATTGATATGCCTAAATTGTAATTCGGCCCGCGGATCCTTATTTGGAGCCATCAAAGGCCTCTGAGCCATCAAAGGCTTCGAGTCCGCCAAAGGCTCCCAGCCCTCAAAGGCTTCGGGTCCGCCAAAGGCTCCCAGCCCGCCAAAGGCTTCGGAGCCGTCAAAGGCTTCAGGTCCTCCAAAGGCTTTGGAGCCACCAAAGGCTCCCAGCCCGCCAAAGGCTTCGGAGCCGCCAAAGGATATCAGCCCGCTAAGGCTTCGGGTCCATCGGGTCCGCCAGCTCTTAGTTCGCCGGCCTGACAGCTCTCAAGAGCTATCCTACTCTCGCCAGCCTGGAAACAACTGGCCCATCACCTCTATAAATAGAAACATCACCTCCATTACAAGAGGATGGGACTTTATTCCCAAAACTACACATGGCTTGATCCCTTTACTAAGTGTACGTAGGCAGCCTCTTTAGGCTCAGCTCATAAAACACAAAATACCAAGCACTCCTCCCATCTTGAAGAGAAAGATCTTCACCTTGTTCATCAACACCGCCACTATCACCGCCGAGCACCACCGGCAAACACCACTTCCATACACTCTTTATCGCCAGATATCCACCATTACACCCGCTCAATCTAGTCGATGACTTTTTCGGCATCATCAATTTTGATACCACATTCATCATATTCCGATGTAATTTCCAAAAATCCGTTGTCGAAATTCACTGTTATTCAAAATTGTCGATATTCACTTTTTTGGATTCACTATGGAGATTTACTTTATGAATTTCGACAGTGAATCTCATGAAAAACGATGTAATTATATCGAACCATGTCTCAAAACGAAGAGCATGAAAAAATAAAAAATTCAGTGAAATTTTCATCGCGTTTGGAGATCTAGATAAAAAGATATGAGTATTTTTTATTTCATTTTTTTGTTCTTTTTGTTTTTATTCTCCTTTAGGCTATAAAAATTATAAAAGTTATCATTCTCCCTATAAAAAGTAGGGGGAGTGGTAATAAAGGACAAAAAAATGTTGAAAAATAGGATTAAGGACAATGAAAAAAATTATGTGTTAAAGGACAATTCCATTGTTTGTTACTCAAAATACACTGTTGGTTGCATTGTCTTTACAATGGAATCAACTATTCCACTGTTTGGTTTGTCCTTTTCACCCAATAAAAATTTCCGCTGTCCTTTTTACACATTTTCACTCTTATTTTGTCCTTTTTAACAATAAAGCCTAAAAAGTATTAGGTTTTCATGTTATTTAAAATTAATTCAAAATGTGTCTTTATATCTATAGGAGAATTTGAGATAAGGACAGAGTTTAGAATATTTTTAAGTAACAGGACAACCATATATATATTTTTTAATAATGAGAAGGACAACTTTTATAATTTGTATAGCCTAAAGGACATAGAATAAAAAGAAAAAAATTCGCGCTTGTGCTAATATGCGTACGGACCTGGGTTTGTTTTTTTCTCTTTCCTCTCCATTTTCAAATCCTCATATATTTTGATCTAGATGTCCAAACGCGATGAAACTTTCACTAAATTTTTTATTTTTATTCATGATCTTCGTTTTGAGACTTGGTTTGATATAATTACATCGTTCTTTATGAGATTCACCATCGAAATTTGAAGGATGCAGGTTCTTAGATCTAAACGAGTTAGATCTACGCGCAGCGGATGGATCACGATTTATATATCAAAACACATAATTAAAGGACTTAAACTACTACAAGGGGGTTTAATGTCATGTTACCAATAACGGGAAGAGAAGCCTTGATCTTCCGATGTGTTCTCCAAACGGCGGTTGGTGGACACCCTTCTTGATACACGAACCTCCTTGATATGCAACACCAAGAAAAACTTAGAGTTTTTCTTCTTCTAAACCCCAAGACAAGAAAAACTAATTATTTCTCTATTTTCTAAGTATGTGGTCGAAAATTATGCCATCAAAAGGCTTGGGAGAACTCTCTTTATATAGGAGAGTAAACCTTGTCCTCCAAGGATTAAATAATTAAGAGATAATTATTCAATTAATCCTTTATTCCAAATAAAAGATAAATAAATTATTATCCCAAACAAATTAGGATAAATCATATTATTATCTAATATTCCATGAATTATCATTTAACAAATAAAAGATAAATCACATGTTAAATAATTATCCAAGAAAACTAATTTCTCTCTAATTAAATAACCTTCATTTAGGCGCCACACACATAGGGTTTCCAAGCCCACATAAAATGTCTTTTATGTGTATAATATTATTTAGCCCAACTAAATAATATCTATGCATATCAATTAATTAGCTCAGCCAATTAATTATCACTGAGGCCCAAGTAACAAGATTACTAGTCCGAATTACAGAAGCCACATCGGGGACCATGGACCTATAACCGTAGCTCCAATAATTAATTATTCGTCGAACGTAATAAGTACATTAATTATTAATTCCGGGATTACGCCACCATAAACCCGAAACCGAACTCTACCGATTATAGATGTATACTTATACTCAACCCATAGAGTGAATAAGCGTCCATTGATATAATCACTACATATGGATTAACCCTCCATGATCGTCCATTCGAGTGGGAAGTCTCCGTGAACCCGACTCGAATATCTTACCCTTATTTACCATCAACCCCCGATGATCAATTAGTACACATATCCGACTAGTAGCTAATTAGTCAAATGTGAACTCCCGGGATCGATCACTTTCTTAGGGCTAACAAACAAAGGGATCGTCTCTCTACTTCCCGCGGGAAGGAATGGATTCCATGTCCGTGAAAATCGAACTACTCACTCATCCGAAGATAGTGCCAATGAGAAGTGGCTTGGAACACATATTAAAGTGAACCGTAACTAACACATCAAACACTACCCCGGGACAAGCAAGCATCCCGTGATCACCTCAGATTAAGGTTGATCCATATATGATCATCTAATGATTTAATAAGATTCCTCGATTACGGAATTATACCGAGAAATTCAGATTAAATCGGTCCAAATTTCTATATGAATGCCATCATATATAAATGCCCCACGTAGGTACCCTCTACCGACAGTCCGGATAAGACTATCACACCCTAAGGTGTTCGGGCGCATTATTGGTGTTTTAATCAAGAGACCCTAAACTCTGATTAAGTTCACCACGGACTAACAATTTAAGTATATCACCACTAACTCAATCCTCACGTGCATGCCATACACCGAGTTAAGCGGTTACATACCGATACACTTAGAGTTTGCGTAGCAGTGTATTACTTACAAGCACAATGCAAGTAATAAGGTAAGATAAATTCTATCATAAAAAACAATTACACAAATTGTCTTTCGGGCACTACACCTAACAATCTCCCACTTGCACGAAATGACAAGTAATGATTGTTTTTAGAGCACACCCTTTCTCATCTTATTCACAACACTCTCCCACTTGCTCTAAAAGCAGATGAGACATATCCATCAATTCCGTACCCTCCAAGCACTCGACTTGGTACACTGATTAGCTAGGTTGTCGACTCGAGACGATCTTTAGGATTGAAACGTTGTTGGTCCTTCCAATCAGGCGGTACTCTCTCTCAATATGCTTTTGACTTCTTGTGACCGAGAAGATCCTTCTAAGCTATCTCTTCACCGTTTTCACAATGAAGTGATATCGGCTTATCGACCCGGAATTACTCCTGGACCAAAAAGGAAATTCTAAGCACTATGAGTAAACACCGAGCCCGAGATCAACTTAATGATCATCCTTAATCCGACTACAAGTCGAATCGGTGTAGTCAACCATATTCAAGTTTGCACCTGAATATACAAGCATATGATTCCTCGTTTTCTAACGATACTTGAGGACGTACTAAACCGCTACTTATTGCTTGAATCCAAGATTCAACTGCAATTGACTCGTTTGACTTGCCCTTATCCCAGAGAGACTCTATCCCATTTTCTCTTTATCCGAAGATTTGGAGAATCATTCCTGAGATGTAAGGTAGGACTACTCTCGTTGAATGTTGCATACGTATATGCATGATCATCTTAACCAATAAGACGGATGGGATAGCCAATGACTCATTCTTGTGAATTTGACCGAATCAAATTCTTAGAATATAGTCCAATTCTCTCATCCATAGAATCTTGGCCTGACAGTTTCCGACTTCAGATAGCACACACATGTTGTTTCCAACTGTTTCAATGTTATCATTCATGAACACTAATGCTACTACTTTACCAATATTGATATCCAGTCTACGAAAGACTTATCAATATTCTGGTCAAGTCCACATATTTTAAAACATGTGACTTTTAAATGACCGAGAGGTTCTCTTAAATCCACAAAGGATATAAGCCATGGCAGGCCTCCTACCAAAGGTTCTTTCTGAATGAATTAAGATATCGTTAGTCTCGCAAAAAAAAGGTCTTAGGGAATCACCCCTATCTTCTGCTTTGTAACGAATCCGTTATTCATTCTTAGCTAAAACCCTTCTGTTCTGAATGAATTCAGATTCCGTTGTTTGGCAAGAAAGTCTCAGGGAATCACCCCTATTTTCTGCTTTCTAACGAAATCTAGCAAGACTGAGTGGTGAGAGAGTTCAAGGTCTGGTTAACTCTCTACTTGTCAGGGAATCACCCATATACCACTCAACTTTGCGCCGAAAGTTTAAACTTTCCTATTCATTCGACTCTTTTCCGTGTAGATCCAATTGCTCCCACCGGGCCCGAGACACTCGGTGGTTCTACAAGAGGTGAACGTAACCGGAGTACCAAAACTCCATTCACGGGGTTAAGGTTTTCAAACCAACCTCTATAATCAGAATCCTATACAGCCCACCAAGAGCCATAGGTTATCAATCACCCCAGCAGATTATAAAGTCCACAAAGTCACAATGGGTCAATGGTTAAACCATACTCCCACTGTGTCTTGGGTGGATTGACATTCTAATCTAGTAGTATTTGTCAGTGTAATCACCAACAACTAATGATGGACGTGGTCTGATTAAATCAGATAGTAACTACCTTTGGGTAACCGTACTCCAAGGTTTAAGGCTGTTTCTTATAGATTCTATCAGAAGGCTTGGGAGAACTCTCTTTATATAGGAGAGTAAACCTTGTCCTCCAATGATTAAATAATTAAGAGATAATTATTCAATTAATCCTTTATTCCAAATAAAAGATAAATAAAATGATTATCCCAAACAAATTAGGATAAATCATATTATTATCTAATATTCCATGAATTATCATTTAACAAATAAAAGATAAATCACATGTTAAATAATTATCCAAGAAAACTAATTTCTCTCTAATTAAATAACCTTCGTTTAGGCGCCACACACATAGGGTTTCCAAGCCCACATAAAATGTCATTTATGTGTATAATATTATTTAGCCCAACTAAATAATATCTATGCATATCAATTAATTAGCCCAGCCAATTAATTATTACTGAGGCCCAAGTAACAAGATTACTAGTCCGAATTACAGAAGCCACATTGGGGACCATGGACCTATAACCGTAGCTCCAATAATTAATTATTCGTCGAACGAATAAGTACATTAATTATTAATTCCGGGATTACGCCACCATAAACCCGAAACCGAACTCTACCGATTATAGATGTATACTTATACTCAACCCATGAGTGAATAAGCGTCCATTGATATAATCACTACATACGGATTAACCCTCCATAGATGTCCGTTCGAGTGGGAAGTCTCCTTGAACCCGACCCGAATATCTTACCCTTATTTACCATCAACCCCCGATGATCAATTAGTACACATATCCGACTAGTAGCTAATTAGTCAAATGTGAACTCCCGGGATCGATCACTTTCTTAGGGCTAACAAACAAGGGATCGTCTCTCTACTTCCCGCGGGGAAGGAATGGATTCCATGTCCGTGAAAATCGAACTACTCACTCATCCGGAGATAGTGCCAATGAGAAGTGGCTTGGAACACATATTAAAGTGAACCGTAACTAACACATCAAACACTACCCCGGGACAAGCGGCATCCCGTGATCACCTCGGGATTAAGGTTGATCCATATATGATCATCTAATGATTTAATAAGATTCCTCGATTACGGAATTATACCGAGAAATTCGATTAAATCGGTCCAAACTATATGAATGTCATCATATATAAATGCCCCACGTAGGTACCCTCTACCGACAGTCCGGATAAGACTATCACACCCTAAGGTGTTCGGGCGCATTATTGGTGTTTTAATCAAGAGACCCTAAACTCGATTAAGTTCACCACGGACTAACGATTTAAGTATATCACCACTAACTCAATCCTCACGTGCATGCCATACACCGAGTTAAGCGGTTACATACCGATACACTTAGTGGTTTGCGAGCGGTGTATTACTTACAAGCACAAAGAAAGTAATAAGGTAAGATAAATTCTGTCATAAAAAACAATTACACAAATTGTCTTTCGGGCACTACACCTAACAAAATTCACTCACTGAACCTCCACAGTGAATCCCGAAAATCAGTGAATTTCGAACAATAGTGAATTTTGACAACCGATTTTCTGAAAACACATCGGAATATGTTAAATGTAGTCTCAATATAAAGTGAATGAAATCAAAAAATTGGTGAAATATTTTTAAATTTGGAATTCTAGATTGAGAGATATAAGTGTTTAAAAATATGGATGAGAGAGAAAGTGTGTTTTTATTTTTTTTTTGGAAAAAAAAGATGCGAGAAAATAAAAATAAAATAAAATAAAATAGTTTTGTCCTTTATGTAAAATTCAAAAAGTTGTCATTCTCCTTAATTGATAAAAGTTGGTGTCATTCTCCCTCATTCCCCCTATATCTAATTCTCTTTTATTTTTGTTGTTGTATGGAGATTGTAGACATTGTTTTTTTTTTCATTTTATCACATTCCCTCTTTTGCATTTCTAGCATCTTGTTGATCATGACTTTAATATAAATCTCTCTCATGTTGTTTAAAAACAAAACAAAACATTTTAGGTTCGTGATTTATTGTTTTGATGTTTTTTAGAATATTAAAAAAAAAATTGGTGAAAGAATTTTCAAATTTTGTGTTCTAGATTGAGAGATATAAGTGTTTAAAAAACGTGAATGGAAGATAAAGTGTGTTGGCTTTTTTTTTGTGGAAAAAATGGCGAAAAAATAAATTAGAATAGTTTTGTCCTTTTGCAAAAGTTTCAAAAAGCTTTCGTATACATAATTGATGAAATGTTGGTTGTCAGCAAAGTGACTTAAACTCTACATCTGGTAGAAATAATATGAAAGTCAGCTGGGTGATTGTCAGCTGATAAGTGTATCCAAGTCTGTGAAACTCAGCTGGGAAGTCTACTGAGATTCTTTTCGGTGTCGCACCGCCGAGGGTCTGCTGAGGTTTTGGGTGCAGTTGAGTTCTACATCTATGCAATGGTCAGCTGAGTTGGATCGCGAGTGATCCAACATCTGGGGCATTTATGGAAATCCGACAAAGATTCCTGGCGGTTAGGGTTTAGGGATATGTGCCTATAAATACCAACTATAACGATCATTGTAAAGTGTGTGTAATCCGTCTGAATTTCAGTGCATAATAAAATAACTATTTATGTCCATAGAGTAGCCAACACAACGCCGTAAACCACGTTAAATCTTGTGTTCTTCTTGTTTTTGTTCCTATGTGTGGTTGTATATGTTAGATTGCTTCTGAGTTTATCTTATTGCATCTGGATTCTCTCTATCCTGTTATAAAAAACTGGTATCGGAGCAAGATTTTAAGAGAATCATCTGTACTGACAACCTTTATCTTCACTAAGACCTTCACCAGTGCTAGGAATTTTGATAAAAGTTGTGATCTCAGGCAAGAAATATGTCTGCAGTTAATGTAAAAATGAACAAATTTATAGGAAGAAACAACTTTAGTCTATGGCAAATCAGGATGCGGGCCTTGTTAAACAACAAGGATTATGGACTCCTTTATCTTGTAAAGAGATGTCGTTCCAGCAGATTCTGCTAGTCTGGAAGAGAAAGCACATTAAACCATCATGTTGCGCGTATCTGATGATGTTATTCACTGAAGTTGCTGAGGAAGACACATCAGCCAAGTTGTGGGAAAAGCATGAAAGCCTGTATATGACTAAGTCATTAACCAACAAGTTACTGTTGAAGCAGAGACTTTTTAGTCTAAGGATGCATGAAGGAGGTCTGCTGAGGGAATAGCTAGATCAGCTGAACACAATATTACTTTATCTCAGGAATATTAATGTTAAAATTGAAGATGAAGATGAAGCCCTAATCCTGTTGGTGTCATTACCAAGTTCATATTAAAACTTTGTGCAGTCCTTCATAGTTAGGAAAGATACAGTGGCTTTAGAGGATGTGAGGGCAGCCTTGCATGCTAGGGAGCTGAGACATAAAGAAGCAGGGACAGACAACTGCTGGACTAGTAGTCAACAGCAGTGGGAATGGGCATGGACATAAGAAGAAATCAAGAACGGTAGTTCCAAAGGTCCTAAGTCAATAGATGTTTGTAATTACTGTAAAGAGCATGGGGCATTGGAAGTCCAATTGTTCCAAAGAAGAAAAGGCAGCAGGAGAGATAATTCGGCACAGTAGTTGTGGCTGCTGAGCATTGTGCTGAGGATTTGGTTCTAGTTGATGGGGATCCAACACATCATGTTGATGTTTGAATCACAGATTCTGGTGCATCCTGTCATATTTGTCCTCATAGGAGTGGTTTTCTACTTATAAGAAGATAGATGGTGGTCATATTTCTATGGCAAACACCAAGGTCTGCAACATAGTGGGAATTGGTTCAGTCAAGTTGAGGACAGAGGATGGTAGATTCTGCACACTAAAAGATGTTAGACATGTTCCACAGATGAACAAGAATTTGGTATCTCTTAGTCTACCGGACAACAAGGGGTTCAATTTCAAGTGAGAAGGTGGAGAGCTGAATGTCTACAAAGATTCGGATGTGGTCCTCAAATGTATTAGGAAGGGAACCTTCTATATATTACAAGGCTCTACTGTATCTAGCACTGCTGTTGTGGCTCCTCAGCAGTTCATCAGTCACACAGAACTCGGTTGTGGCACATGAGACTTGGTCAAATGGGTGAAAGAGGAATTCAAGTCCTTTCTTCATCAGGTTTTCTTGGGAGATATAAGGTCAAGAATCTAGACTTTTGTGAGAACTGTGTGTTTGGGAAGCTACAAGAAGCAAGTTCTCAGCAGGCATACACAGTACAAACGCATCACTTGAATATATCAATTCAAATTGCTAGGGTCCATCAAAGTGGAATCATTTGGTGGTCACAGATATTTTGTGTCATTTATAGATGACTATTCAAGAATGACTTGGGTGGTGATGACGAAACACAAAAGTGAGGCATTCAACAGTTTCAAGCAGTGGAAGGCTCTAGTGGAAAATCGGACAGGCAAGAAAATCAATAGGCTCAGAACAGATAATGGTCTAGAATTCTACTGGTCACTGTTTGATACATTATGTAAGGATGAGGGTATTGCCAAACATCATATAGTCAGAAATACACCTCAGCAGAATGGTGTAGCTGAAAGGATGAATCAAACTCTTCTGGAGAGGGCAAGATGTATGATCTCTAATGTTGGTTTATCAAGGAGATTTCGGTCAGAGGTTGCAACCACAGCCTGTTACTTAATCAACAGGAGTCCTCACATAGGGATCAATCTCAAGACACCATTTGAGATGTGGTCTGGCAAGCCTGCTGACTACTCAGCTTTAAGGGTTTTTGGATGAATAGTTTACTATCATATGAAAGAAGGGAAGCTAGAACCAATGGCCAAGAAAGGAGTGTTTGTGGGGTATGGTGATGGAGTTAAGGGTGTTGAATTTGGCCATCAGCAGAGTCCAGGGTTATACTCAGTAGATATGTGGTCTGATCGCGTGTAAACCACCAAATTCGATATTACTAGCAAGAATACTAGGCATATCGTAGTAGAGTATATGCGAGTCAAGGTCGATCCCACAGAGACAAAGCAACTATAAGTATAAATGATTCTAACCTAGCTAAGAAGCAACATAGAGGCGTTCATTGACCAACAATAACATAAAAGAAAAGAAACTGGTATTCCTCTCCCTCTCCTCACCGATCTACTAACTTGGATTAGTTAATCGTTATGTTTACTTCGCCACATAATTTCCTTAAATTAATTGTGAGCTTTAGTTTTAATTATCATTATCAGCTACGGGTGTAATTCCTACTCCTATCTACTCCAACAATGGCAATAGACAATCTATATGCAAGCTACCCTCCTAAATTGGTCCGTAATAGCCCATATGCATAAAGAACTAGAATTGCCGATATTGAGCGCTAACTCATACCGCTAACCCGTCTGGACAGCTGTCGACATTGACCAGCACGTTCCTAGGGTCCATTCCAGACTATGTCCTAATTAACACTTCACTAACAGTACTTAATGTTAATTTACGATTAAAATAAGCAGATTGGCCATATCTAACCTACTGTTAATTAAATCTGTCGATCAACGTAGCTTTAGTGAATCCCAGTTTTAGGTTTTCTAAATATTGCCTCGGTAAACTGGTATAGACCGCCGGGTTACCGGGGGTGGATTTTCCTAATTTCTAGATCTACATTGCTCAATACGATTAAAATAAGTAAATTATGGGTTGTTAAACATGCAGATTAACTAAAACACATAAATACGAACATATCTACCATATTGATGGCAAAAAGGAATGTTCAAAGCTTCATACCTTCAACAATGGTGATCTAGCTCGATCTACTCAAGCTAGAGATGATGGAAGAAGGGAGGAAACCAGAAATAACTCTCCAAAGCTCAAGAAAACTTTATTTCATCAAAGTATGTAATATATGTAATGTAATATGCAAAACTTATGTTGTATTCAGTTGATGCGGCCTTATATAGATACAGTGGCCGACTTAAGACTCTTTAAAACCATAACCGACTTAGATAATGCGGCAGAATCAATTTCGTATTGAACAAGTCGCCGGTTTACCGGGCCTAGCCTCCGGGTTACCGGGCCTTCTTTTCTATTTTTTCTTCAGCAGGCTTCTTCTTGACTTTAATCACCTGGCACAATGTACTTCTTTCGGTCCAGATCCACTCTCCAATGCTCCAGATCCAGTATATCCTATAAAACATGCAAAACGAGACAAAACAGTACCAAAACCTCGGGAAAATAGCATAGATGCAGAATTACGATCCTGGAAACACTCACATAGCATGTAACAAATGTTCCACATAATAATAGGTCTATCTATCCTCACTTGTGCAGAATTTAGGGTGAATAAGGGTATAATTATTGGTACCATTTAGAGCGTTATCAACTACTCCCCACTTAGCTTTTGATCGTTCCGAGCAAAAAGAAAAAAAGAAAACAACACTCAGATCAATATACAAGTTAATTAAAAACAACTATGCCTCACTAATTCAAGATCAAGATCATGCCACTCATATCCATTAGTAATGCATTAAACACTATTCACATCATGAGCCAATGTGTGTGTACAATAACTTTCACAACCGTTTAATAATGCAGACAATTTCACATTACGTCAACCCGTAGTCGAACTAACCAGTCTCGAACATGTTATTTATTAATTACATTAGCTGGAAAGGTGGATCGAGAACCGAGTATATATTACTCTTAGGCTCGCGTTTATCGGTCTATGCAAAAGTCGTGTGTCTTACGCTCCTTCGACTAAAATAGTGCCAAAGAGAATATAGATGTATATATTTCAATGCACTTCTCTTTCTTGGCGGGTGAACTCTCATTGATTTAGCTATCCTCACGGTCTCATGCATGATAAACTACCGAATCCGAAATTCCATTTCCTTCATAAGCGTTGGTGGAACATGATTCCTGATAAAGCCAGGGTCAACTCAAGTCAAAGCAATATGCTATCAACTACATACCAAGGGAAGTGAGTTATGAGTGCTTAAAATGGTGGCTCGTAACAGAATATGCGCTTAATACGCCATTAATTCAAAAGTGGGAAATTACTCTTACTCGTACAAAGTAAAACAAAGATAAAGTCAATTAACTCGAAAAGATCAAAGATATCATAATTTTTCAAAATTCTGTCGAAAGGAATCAAAGTCTAAGTGGTGAATCGTGCATCAAAGAGAATCAAAATAATCACGCAATTTACGGAATATAATTCTAAGAAGCTAAGTGACATTTCCTTACCCCCCCCCCCCACTTAATGGAAACATTGTCCCCAATGTGTAAGATCAAAAATGAAAAACTAAAAGGAACTTAGCTTCGGTTAAGGGTGGAACCAAAGAAGAATCGGATCATCGTATAAATCATCGGGCTTAAGAAAGTAATCCGTGAAGAATCTGCACTAAGAATCTCAAACAAACCAAGAAGAGTAGTGGTGACAAGAAACTGTATAATAAAAGTGCGGCAGTAAAAGAGAAAAATAATTAACTCTAAAACAAATTAAGGCGACAAAATCATTATATTATAAAATTCTACTACATCAACTAAGTAGGAAAGAAAAATAAAAACAAGAAAATGGAAAAAACAATGAAAAGAAATAAAAACAAGTCCTCATCAGAATAATCCTCCCAGTCATCTCTAGGCTCAAAACCGGGAGGTGGACCAGAACTCGAGGCAGCAGTGGTCGAAGAAGAGGCTCGGTGATGTGGGGCAGTCCTAGGTGACGGGGTCGAGGAAGGTATGCCAAAGTAATCTATAATTCTATCCATTTTTTTGTGCAAACTCGCAATCTCTCGAGAGTGCTCCTCTAGCATAGCTCTCTGAGTCCGGGGTGCTCCAAGGATCGGAGTACGCTCCCTCTCAGCTCTACCAACCCGTCTTGGTGCTTTTTGAACCGACTGTGAACTGATCTTCAGCTCAGGATCTTCCCAATCATCACTGACGAGAATCTTGACCTCGTCCTCTAAGGCAAACACGTCAATCATCGGCCCGTATGGCAACAGCTCATGCTCAGATGCGGCAGCAAGCTCGTGGATACGGCTATGCATCAGAAGACCAATGTTGACTGGAGATCCCTGCTCTAGAAAAACATCAACTCCGCCCTCTTCGTGGTGACAAAGACCATGTGCTTGGTCGGTAGAAGGCGGGCACAAACAAATCTATTGACCATCTTCCGGTCCCAAGACACTACAAAAAAACAGCAGTTTTGCGACGGAGTTTTTGCGACGGACCTTATTTCCGTCGCAAACGTAAATTTGCGACGGATGTTTTAATGTTTGCGACGGGACACTTGGCGGGACCGATTTTTTTCTCTTCTTCTCTCCCCTCTTCTCTCCCGCCGCCACCAGTTTCAAGGGTTTTCCTTCTGCCGTCGGTTTTATTGAGGTATGCCAATTTTTCCTTCCCTTTTTAATTCTCTTTTCTTGACATTAATTTTTTTTCTTTCTCTCTGTGAGTTCTTGATCGATAATTGGAATTTTTTTTTTGAATAAATTATTTCGTTCGTTAAAGATTTCTGGCATTCTTGAACCCCATTTAGATTCACAAGTATCAGGTGTAGTTATTATTTATTTATTTTTTCGATTTTTTAGACCTTTTATTTGCTTTTTTTTTTCCTTTTCATTTTGCATCTAAATTGTGTACATGTATGAAAAGATAGCTCCTTTATTTATGGGTTTGTTAAACGGCATGCAAAATTGCCAACCTTTTAGGTTTTTGATATACGTATTCGCCCAATTTTGTATTCTCGTACATTTCTTGCCCCTAAATTGGTGTTTTTAATAATTCTTTTAAAAAATGGTGTTTTTCCATGAAAAAGTGGGTTCTTTTTTGTGAGATTATTAAATAATTTATAAAAGTTCCAAACTTTTTGCTTGTTTCTTTTGTCAAATTGTTCAAAAAGTGTTATCACAGGTGTCATGGGATTGAATTGAGTGGTTACCCCCTTGTTTGAGGGGCATTTTTGTCATTTTGTGATCCGAATTTCTAGAAGAGGTGGCATGTTGTATGTTTGTACTTATATGTCTAAAAAGTGACATGTGTTTTCAGTTGTTTTTTTTGGCTAAATATGGAAATGTATACATATTGCTTGTTCTTATCTAGAAATAGCTTGAGTTTCATGTGTAGAATGGTTTTTCGGTTGGGAATATTCCCAAAATTACACAAAAACAAGTGAACATTCGTTATGTTTAGTCGGTAGGGTCGACCGTAGGAATTTCCCGATACGAGTCCGAAATTTGTGACAATACATAACAATTAGTGGGAGAGTTTTACGTATATATGTATGACCTATTGATTGGTATGAGTCTCAATATGTCGGTGGATGATAAACCGTGGAGTGATACATATATGGTGTGAATAAATGAAATGAATGTATCGTTACTTGTGCACTACGTAGTTGGTTACAAGATCTTCTACTACACACTTTATCGTATTCATTAAAGTCTACGACCTATCGATTGATTTGGGTCCCGCCACGACCTACACATGGTGTTCAAAATCGACGGCAGAATGGTTTCTCAATGAAAAATGTACCCCTATATGCAATATATGCAATATGGATTGTGACCATGTTGGTTTTTGGGTTACTAGTTAATAATCTATTCGATCTAACCTAACCGGATGTTTTGCTCTTAATCGTAACCCTTGTAAAATTTAAGTCATTGAACACTAAATAAATGCAATTGGTGCTTGGTGATGGGTGGTTTGGGGTTTTGATTGTTTTGTGTTAGATTTTGGATGAAAGTTCATTTTTTTGAAGAAATTTTGACCTATGTTTATCTCACTTTCGTACTATCAAAACGAACTCAAAATCAGTTGGTCTAAGAAGATAAAATGCTCATAATGGAGAACAATGAGCCACCAAACCCTGAAGTTGCATCGTTTTTTGAAATGCTGAAAAACGTAGAGGAACCTGTATGTGATGGAAGTAGTGTCTCCGTACTGCAAGCGGCTTCTAGGTTGCTCACTTTGAAATGTGATCACAACCTCTCTCACAAATGCGTTGACGGGGTTACCGGTTTGATAGGAGATATTCTTCCGAAGAATAACTTAATGACCTCGAACTTCTATCAAACCAAAAAGTTGTTAAAGGCATTAGAGCTACCCCATGAGAAAATACACGTGTGTCCCGCGGGGTGTATGTTATTTTGGGAGGAGGACGCAAATCTGGACAAGTGTCGGAAGTGTGACCATGATCGATATAAACCGAAAACGAACGCAAGAGGTCAACGTGTGCCTAACAAAGTGATGACTTATTTCCCGATTGGACCTAGACTCCAAAGGTTGTACGCCACGAAACATATAGGCAAGGAAATGAGGTGGCACGCGGAAAACCCCGGGACAAGCGGTATAATGGCCCACCCAAGTGACGCCGAAGCTTGGAAGCATTTTGACCAAATGCACCCCGAGTTTGCTAAGGAGCCTAGAAATGTGCGGTTAGGACTTTGCACGGACGGTTTTGCACCTTTTGGTAATTTTGGGAAGAACTACTCTTGTCGGCGGTCATGGTTACACCATACAATCTTCCGCCCGGTTGTGCATGAAAAGACAGTTTATATTCTTATCGGTGCTTGTACCGGGGCCGAAAAATCCGAAAGGAAACCTCGATGTTTATTTGCAACCATTGATTAAGGAGTTGAAGCATTTGTGGGAAACGGGGTTGTTTACTTACGATGTATCCACAAAACGAATTTTCATATGAGGGCTGCACTAATGTGGACTATCAATGATTTTCCCGCATATGGCATGTTATCCGGGTGGACTACGGCTGGTGTGAAAGCTTGTCCCTATTGTGGTGATGAAAACAAGTCGTTCGGCTCAAACATAGTGGTAAATGCACTTGGTTTGATTGTCATCGGCGTTTCTCCCCGAAGACCATATTTTTCGCACCGATAAAGGTTTTTTGAAGTCCAAACAAGTATGAACACGCGACTCCACCCCGTAGATTGAGTGGTGAGGAGGTATGGGAATTTGTACAACACCTACCAAGCATCATTGATGGCTCGGACTCGACTTGAAACGGCTTAAAAACTCCAAGAATGGTTGGTGGAAAAGAAGCATTTTTTGGGATCTTCCGTATTGGAAAACATTGTCGCTTCGACATTGCCTGGATGTGATGCATATTGAGAAAAAATTCTTTGAAAAACTGATTGACACGGTTATGGACGTTAAAGGCAAAACTCGCTTGTGGTCCAAAATCGCTAAAGATTTGAAAGAGCTTTGCGAGAAAGCGCCCCGATTGTACACTTGTTCTTGACAAGCGTAAAAGAAAAGTGTTGTGTGAATGGGTCACCAAGTTGAAATTCCCCGACGGCTATGCTTCAGACCTGAGTAGGTGCGTAGATCATGATCAATACATTCTACGTGGTTTGAAAAGCCATGATTGTCACGTTTTTATGGAACGTTTGTTGCCAGTTGCCCTTCGAGAATTGATTCCGAAAAATGAGTGGAATGCATTGACTGAGATAAGTCAATTCTTTCGAGACTTGTGTCTTTGCTACCCTAAAAATAGAAGACGTGATTCGTTTAGAGAATAACATTGCCGAGATTATTTGCAAGTTAGAGAAGATTTTGCCTCGCGGCGTTTTTTAACTCGATGGAGCATTTACCGGTACACTTGCCGTATGAGGTCGAGTTGGTGGTCCCGTGCAATATCGATGGATGTATCCATTCGAAAGGTTTTTGAATCACTTAAAACAAAAGATTGGTAACAAAGCTTTCGTAGAGGGATCAATATGCAATGCGTATTAGTTGGAAGAGATTTCAAACTTCGTTCTATGTATTATGATGATCATATTGAAACAAAAGCAAAGAATCTTCTTGTTGGTGAGACTTCGGCATCGCAATCGTTTCGATTTACCCGAGTTATTCCGTGATCATAATGGTACAACAACTCGGGAAGTTCAAGACGAGGTTCTTGGATAATAAAGAATATGACTTTGTGCACAAGTACGTATTGTCTAACTGCGAAATCATGAAACCGTATGAACTGTAAGTACCTCATTACTACATATATACAATGCTTAACAGTTTTTTTTCGAACAAATATACATTAACTGACAAAATGATTCATTCTTAGATTGTTCGAGCAATTTATTCGTGTTCAACAGCCTCAATTGACCTCGACAGATATTTGGAATAAACATGAAAATGAATTTACCAAATGGTTTGCACAACAAGCATCATTGTTGAATGATGATTTGCTAAAAGCTTTGGCAAGTGGTCCTTCTCGTCAAGTCAAAACTTGGAAACGTTATTCGATTAACGGCTACAACTTTCGGACATTCAACCGGGCAACTGATATTGGTAAATCTTCAGTCAACAACGGAGTTTGTGTCAGTTCCACGGAAGGTGCCGACTATTATGGCACTTTAAATGAAATCATTGAGTTGGTGTATTATGGAGCTTCGACTGTCTACAAAGCCGTATTGTTCAAATGTGATTGGTTTGATAATTACGAACGGGGCATGAATGTGCATAAAGATTATAAGATAGTTGAAGTTCATTGTGGTAGGAAATATGGCGCTTATGATCCATTTGTTCTGGCTTATCAAGTCGAGCAAGTCTACTATGCTCCATATCCAAGTTTGAAAAAAGACAAAGATCAATGGTCGGTTGTTTTCAAAACAAAGGCAAGATCGACTATCGATGCTCCCGTCGAGGAAACCGTTTTCCAAGAACAAGTGATCAATGATGTTTCCCGATTATCTCGATCCTCTTAACATTGTCCACCAAGATCTTGATGTCGATGTTGACTCCGATGTTGGGGATAATGACTTGGATGATGATGAGATGGCGGATTTCATTCAACAAGAAGATGGAGAGGAAGAAGAATCGGTTGATGATCTAGATGCGATGAAGAGGAGGAAGAACTCTTCCATTCTAGTAGTGATAGTGAATAATTAATAATGTATTAAATATTTTATTTTGTCATCATTGCTGAATAATAATGTATTAAACATTGTAATTTATTATTAATTAGTATAAACGCCTTTTTATTATAATTGCAATTAGATTAGTATAAACGTCATTTTTCGTGTCAAATAGATGTCGGGTAGAGGTAGAGGTAGAGGTAGAGGTAGACGCGGTAGGGGTAGTTCCCCCTCCCCCGGAGCGTCTTCCTCCACACGAACTCACGGTTTGGATGATGAGATACACCGGATGACCGAGGAGGATTTGGGTGTCATTGTCAATGGTGACCTTGGATTGCCGTTTTTGGATCCCGAGGGGAGATGGTAAGTTAATACATATCTTGCTTTAATTTGTTTGTATTTTTATTTATATTTTGATTAACCAAATATATTAACAACTTATTGTTTTCAATATGACGGGTTTACCGACAACTATGTCAAGAAAATGGCCAAGACCGCCATAATCGGCGGCTTCAAAACTTTTGCCACCACGTGGCATAATGCCGCCCGGGAGCGAGCGGGGAAAGGTGGTGGCACGCATTTAGGGTACGTCGTTCATATAAGTATAACTATATATAAATATAACTATAATTATAACTATACATATAACATATATATAACTATGTTGCGGTGCTCAAGTCGGCTTCGAGTTACGCCACGAGCGCCCGGTTAGGGAAGCTTTTGAGCGGTATGCTATCAACGGGGTCCGTGATTATATGTATCGGGCTCAAACAAACCCCCGTGCTCGGTTTTGGATGACCCCGGATATTCTCCGTCGTTCGAGGAGTGGATTGGGAGTCCCGTAAGCAATTATTCAATATTTAATTAATAATACTTGTGTTTTATATATATATGTATGTACTAACTTGTTTATCTTATGTCGGAATAGCATTCAAGGAAACATCTGCGAAAAAAGAAGATAAACCGAGCTTCTGGATCCGGTGAGGAAGGGAAGATCCCTGTGACACATGCTATGGGCAGACAAGGCGTTATCGATTTCGCTCGGGCCATGGAGGACAATAGAGAAGTGCCCCTATCAGTCGGAGATCTGGTGACTAGTTCGAAGAAGAAGAAGTCGGGCAACTTCGTCTCGAGGAAGTTTGAGAAAATCTTGGTACGTTATGTATTCTAAATATTATATATACATTATATATATATCATGTAATTATTGTTACTAACAAATTTATATCATACTTTACAGACGTCTTCACCTCGAAGAAGGCGAAAGCCCGGGGAGACGCGACGACACCCCCGTCGACGAGTCGCGTCTTTATTACGAAGCCGCCGGTGGTTACGACAAGAAGGGGAGAGTTTTTGGCATGGGGTCGGCTGCCTCCATGTACTACGACAGCTCGCTGCGATCGCTCGACACTCATCCGCTGAGACATACTCTCCGGGCATACTCACCCGTCTCACCCAGGAGATGGCGAGAGAAAGACAGATTAATGCAGAAACACAGGCGAGGTTGGAGGAGCTAGAGAGAGACAGAAAGCGTCAGGAAGACAGACTAGCGCAGATGGAGGAGTGGATTACCCAGCGGTTAGGCAGCATCCCTCCGGAGGGATGCAACCCGGGTATGAGGCAGCACAGAGATGACCGATCTGATCACGGACCTGGAGGAAGTGACATGGGTTTAGGTAGTACACCGGGTCTGACTGGGTGACATATTGCTTTATACATTTTTATTTATTTTCGCTTATCGTATCCCCTTTGACATATCGTTTTATCCCCTTTGACATATCCCCTTTGACATATCGTTTTATCCTCTTTGACATATCCCCTTTGACATATCCCCATTGACATATCGTTTTATTTATTTTGGTATCGTATCCCCTTTTATATTGTTGTTGTTGATAGCCGGTAGCAATTGTAATGCTACCGGGGAAAATTATGGTTGTTTTGCGACTATTATTTCCGTCCTCTCAAGATCTTCAATGTTACTCGAGGATGTCGACTAATCCAAGCCCACCGGTGGATGTCTAACCCCAAAATGAGCATTGATCCACTCAATAGAAAAATCAACTTTAACCCCTCGGACCATAGCAAATGTAACTCCGAGGTTATGCGAAATGTAAGCATAGAATTCTCTTACCACCGTGGCATTGAAATGAGTCGGTGAATCCGCCATATCCAGAATATCTTATGCTTGTAGGATCCGGGTAAGATAGACCCGCAATCGTCCAAGTCTACCCCTCATTCTCAAGTAACTGGCCTTGCGTTCTAATGGCCTCGGAACGACTCTTAGATAGCTAAATAATGTAATTGCTCAACCCCATCTATCAAAGGGTTGGCATCTTCATATACTGTCTGATAACCACTGCGACGAACTGCTGAACGTTGACGCTTAGGACCCATCCTGAATGATAATACAACTTGATACTGGAGCTGAAACTGAAAAATTACCCTTGGTAAACCGGAGGAAGGGTGTGGTTTACCGGACTAAAATTTTTTGATTTTCTTTCTGGGACTGTGCTCTGATGATAAAAGATGAAGAATTTCAGCACTTCACCGTAGCAGCAGCACTACAAATCAGCAACATGGGTGGAAAATGGATGTTTAGGGTTTGGAAAATGGAAGAAAGTGGTTAGGTTATGATGGTGGTTTGGTGGTGATAATAGTGGTGATGGTGGCCGAATTTTATGAAGGGAAGAAGAAATAGAAGAAGTTTGATGAATGAAAGAGATGATAGTGATAAGAATGATGATATTGGTGATGAATGGGTGGTTTAAATAGGAAGAAGTGGGTGAAGGTGGAAGGCTTTAGTGGGATAGTGGGTAGAGAAGTTATTAAGGTGAGGGATTTGAGGAGGTGATTGATGGGATTGAGGTGGAGTTATAGTGCAGTGTGGGAAAGGATGAAAAATTTGAAAAGAAGGGGAAAAAGGGGACGGTTTCTGCTGACCGGCCGTATATGGTGCAACGTGTGTCCTACACGTGGCTCTAAAAATTCAGCTTTATAACTTGACGTTCAAAAATCTAAAAATCAAGCCTCGGTAAACCGGAGGTAACCTAGGGTTTACCGGGGATACTTTTTCCCAGATTTTTCTGTCTTCCTTCACTGCACACTATGCTCAACCTCTTTGCTCAATTCCGATCTCAAATTGACTAGCCTCTTACTCTTTCCATTGCTATTTCCGACTCAAAACCTAACCTACTTCACTAGAATCCGCAACGAGTAAAAAAAGCCTTTCCACAACCATTCGGTTTCAAGACTAAGGGTGCGGTAGGATGAAAAAAGCTCGTCCTTCATCTGGCTATTTTTATTCATTCCTAATCTACCTAAGGGTTTAAAGAATTAGTTCTGAGTTTATAGTCGCCAGCTCGACTTTCATTAGAGTTCCGATCATTCAGGGGTTGAAACTTTAACTCGCCAAACTTTCACTCCAGAGGCTTGTACCTTTAGGTCTGCCTCTGCGTCGAGATTTAGACTTTAGATCCAAAGACTCCACGTTTTCCACTTTTAGCTCAACTCGTTCACTACGCAACATAGAAGGACTAGCTTTCGTGAGCATCTTGTCGCGGTCCTTCTCTTTTCTTTCTCTCAGCATTAGTCTCATAAATTCCTATTCAACGGTTTCTACTACAACCTCTCTATTCTTATGCCCCTATATTTCCATAATTTCCACCTTTCCTGAAGCATACATCATCTTACAACTTTCCGGTTTATTTTCTAGGGGTTCTAAGATCTTAAAAGATACAGCATCATTATTCAACCTCAAAGTAATCTTCCCATTATCAAAATCCATAACCGCCTTGCTTGTCGCTAAGAAAGGTCTCCCTAACAGAACATGGGCACTAGGGTCCTCTGGTACATCTATAACCGTGAAGTCAATAGGATATGTGAACCCTCCTGCCATAATCATACACTTCCTAAGCTGACCATCAGGCATGTCTCTAGTTCTATCGACAAAATTCATGGTTCTGGTTTGATTCATGACGACCAGAAGTTTGACTTTTGACAGAGGGAAAAAGGTTAGAATGTTGCGACTCGAGCCAGAGTCACAAAGACCTAATCCTAGTTCTATACCATTAACAAAAATTGGGAGTCAGAACGTGCCAGGGTCTTCTCGGTGTCTGAGTCTGGGTAATCCTCAGGCTTAGAAAACATCATGTGAGGATCCTCTTCAGGATCATCAAAATCATAATCCGAAGACGATATATCAATTAACTAACAAGGAAACTCACCCGGTCGATATGTGCTATACTCCTTTAAGTTCTCTTCAGGCTCTTGCTTGATTGCTTCTTTCTCCTTTTCCAACCATTTCTTTATAGTTTCATAATGCTCTCGCATGGAAATCGGTGTGATATTCAATATCGTCCTAGGCATATTTCTTGACTTGTTTGCTCCTTTTCAACTCCGGTTTGACCGAATCTCTGAAGTGTTTTGATCTACCTACAAAAAGACAAAATAAAACAAAGAAAAGATTAGCAACTTCTACTTCAGTTGGGTGTGATCCCAACTGTTGCGGACCTACACACTAAAATCAACAGGGAATAACACAGAATAACTAGGAACTGTTCAGAAATTGATTTTTCAGGCCCCGGTAACCCGGGGGTTAACCATGGTAAACCGGCCCTGAAATTTCTTTTTCTGGCAGTTTAACATATGCAGGATTGATATAGAATGACTCAAGACTCAAAATAAAATAAAATAAAAGAATAACGACTTCTTAATTAGAATTTAAACGTATATATTTAAAATTGGCCATTATCCCCGGCAACGGCGCCAAAATCTTGATCGCGTGTAAGTCACTAACGTCGATATTACTAGCACTAGGTACATCGTAGTATAGTATATGTGATTCAAAGTCGATCCCACAGAGACAATGCAACTATAAGTATAAACGATTCTAACCTAATTAAGAAGCAACATAGAGGTGGTCAATGACCAACAATAACATAAAAGAAAACAAACTTGGTATTCCAATCCCTCTCATCACTGATCTACTAACTTGGATTAGTTAATTGTTATGTTTACTTCCCCACATAATTTCCTTAAATTAATCGTGAGCTTTAGTTTTAATTATGATTATCAGCTACGGGTGCAATTCATACTCCTATCTACTCCGACAATGGTAGTAGACAATCTATACGCAAGCTATCCTCCTTAATTGATCCGTAATAGCCCATACGCATAAAGAACAAGAATTTCCGATATTGAGCGCTAACTCATACCGCTAACCTGCCTAGACATCTATCGATATTGACCAACACGTTCCTAAGGTCCATTCTAGACTATGTCCTAATTAACACTTCACTAATTGTCCTTCATGTTAATTTACGATTACAATAAGCAGATTGGCCAGATCTAACATACTGTTAATTAAATCTGTCGATCAACGTAGCTATATTGAATCCTAGTTTTAGGTTTTCTAAATATTACCTAGTAAACCGGTATAGACGGACGGGTTACCGGGGGGCTTTTCCTAATTTCTAGATCTACATTGCTCAATACGATTAAAATAAGTAAATTATGGGGTCGTTAAACATGCAAAATTACTAATACATATAAATACGAACAGATCTACCAAATTGAATTCAAAAAGGAACGTTCAAAGCTTCATACCTTCAACAATGGTGATCTAGCTCGATCTACTCAAGCTAGAGATGATTGAAGAAGGGAGGAAACCAGAAATAACTCTCCAAAGCTCAAGAAAACTCTAGTTCATCAAAATATGTAATATATGTAATGTTAATATGTAAAACTTATGTTGTATTCAGTTGATGCGTCCTTATATAGATACAGTGTCCGACTTAAGACTCTCTAAAACCATAACCGACTTAGATAATACGGCAGAATCAATTTCATGTCAAACAATTTGCCGGTTTACCGGGCCTAGCCTCCGGGTTACCGAGCCTTCTTTTCTCCTTTTTCTTCAGCAGGCTTCTTCTTGGACTTTAATCACCTGGCCCAATGTACTTCTTTCGGTCTAGATCCACTCTTCAATTCTCCAGATCTGGTACATCCTATAAAACATGCAAAATAAGACAAAACAATACCAAAACCTCAGGAAAATAGCATAGATGCAGAATTATGATCCTGGAAACACTCACATAGCATTTAACATATATTCCACATAATAACGGGTCTATATATCCTCTCTTGAGCAGAATTCGGGGTGAATAAAGGTATAATTATTGGTACCATTTATAGCGTTATCATGGTCTTTGATTAAAATTCTATGATTAACTCATCAGTGGGGAGGTCTGCTGAATCTGAAACCATTGCTGAATCTGAGAGGGCTGAGAAACAGATGGAGATTCAAGTGGAGCCAGCTGATATGCAACAATCAGCTTATCGAAGTCAGCACTCATCTGATGTGGTTGCCAGTCCGATCCAAGCGTCCGTCGAACAAGGATCCGATCATCAAAAGGGAACCAAGAAAGTATAGCTATCAGGCTAGAAGATCAAATGTTAGGGAACAATGGTTTTGATAATATGGATATCAGTGGATGGGCTTAGGGGATGAAATCGAAGCATATCAAAGGATCATAAACATCCGGTGATAGGAGAGTTGTCACTTGCAAGTAGATCTTCAAAAAGAATGAAGGAAAGACTGAGGCAGAAGGGATCAAGTATAAGGCACGTTTAGTTCCAAGAGGATGCAGTCAGAAAGAAGGGGTAGACTTTGATGAGATATTTCACCAGTGGTCAGACACACTTCAATCATAGTGTTATTAGCAATGATGGCATAGCAGGATCTTGAACTTGAGCAGTTAGATGTGAAGCCAGCCTTTCTATATGGTGAGGTAGATAAGAATATATACATGACTCAGCCAGAGGGATTTCAAGTTCCTGGCAAGGAAGATTTTGTGTGCAAGTTAAAAAGGTCCTTGTATGGTCTGAAGCAGGCTCCTACGCAGTGGTATAAAAGGTTTGACAGTTATATGATCCAGCTAGGTTATAACAAAAGTCCATATGACTGTTGTGTGTATCTCAGTCAGTTGAGAGATGGATCATATATCTATCTTGTCATCTATGTAGATGATATGTTGATAGCTGCAAAAAGGAAGTCTGATGTTCAAAATCTGAAAAACCTTCTCAGTGTTGAGTTTGAAATAAAGGATTTGGGTACAGCCAAAAAGATTTTAGGGATGGAGATCTGGATAGATAGGTGTCAAAAGAAGTTGTTATTGTCTCAGCAGGGTTATATACAGAAAATATTGGCTAGATTTGGCATGTCTGCTACAAAAACAATAGATACTCATATGGCATCTAATCCTCATTTGTCTATTTATGCTTCACAATCAGTAGAGGAGAAGGAGAATATGTCAAAATTTCCATATGCTAATGCAGTTGGTAGTCTGATGTATGTCATGGTGTGCACTAGGCCTGATTTGGCTCAGGAAGTCAATGTTGTCAGCAGGTTCATGGTTCAACCTGGAAAGGAACACTGGAAAGCTGTGAAAAGAATGTTTAGGTACCTTTGGGGTACTGCTGATGTTGGTCTCATTTATAGAGGTGATACTCAAGGTCTGATCAGAAGATACCGTGATGCTGATTATGCAGGTGATGTGGACAATAGAAAATCAATGATTGGTTATGTTTTCACATTAGGGAATTCAGTTGTCAGTTGGAAAGCAACTTTTCGGGCAACATTGGCTTTATCAACTATTAAAGCTAGAATATATGGCTTTTACTGAAGCAGCCAAGGAGGGTATTTGGTTGAAAGGGCCAGTCAGTGATTTGAGGCTACATCAGGATCAAGCAGAGATTTATTATGACAATATGAGTACAATTTGTCTAGCTAAGGATCAGGTTCATCATGAGATAACCAAGCATATTGATGTGAGGTATCATTTTCTAAGGAATGAGAAAAGGGTTGTAGTGAAGAAAATCAGCACCAAGGAGAACCCTACTGATATGTTCACTAAACCAGTTCAACAGAGCAAGTTTTAGTTGTGTCTGGACTTGCTAGATATTCAAAGCTTATAATCTTGAAATCTAGAAACTTAGCTGAGGGCAGGTCAGCTAAATGGATTCTGTGGAGTAATCTGGTACAGTACATCTGGCATTGACGAATGCATCTGGTACAAGTACATCTGTTTTTGCAATCTGGCTGATTGTGAATGAGAGTTCAAGTCAAGGTAGAGATTTGTCAGCAAAGTGACTTAAACTCTACATCTGGTAGAACTAATCTGAAAGTCAGCTGAGTGATGGTCAGCTGATAAGTGTATCCAAGTCTGTGAAAGTCAGTTGGGAAGTCTGTTGAGTTTCTTCTAGTGTCGCGATCCGCGAGGTCCGGGTGCGGTGAGTTCGCATCTGTGCAATGGTCAGCTGAGTTGGAACAACAGAGTAATCCAACATATTGAGCATTTATGGAAATCCGACAATGATTCCTGGCGGTTAGGGTTTAAGGATCTGTGCCTATAAATACCAACTATAATGATCTGGTGCAGCTGAGTTCTGCATCTGTGCAATGGTCAGCTGAGTTGGAACAACAGAGTAATCCAACATATTGAGCATTTATGGCAATCCGACAATGATTCCTGGCGGTTAGGGTTTAGAGATCTGTGCCTATAAATACCAACTATAATGATCATTGTAAAGTGCAGTGCATAATAAAATAACTCTTTCTGTCCGTGGAGTAGTCGGCACAATACCGAAACCACGTTAAATCTTGTGTTTTTCTTGTTTATGTTCCTCTGTGTGATTGTCTATGTTAGATTGTAATGCCCCCAGACCCCGGGTCTGGTTGCGCTGAATGAGTCATAAATGGTCCGGTCAACTGTTTAGACCGCTGTCATCGCTTGGTCTAAAAGGGCTAACCCGAGTTGACAAGACATTTATGTCTCACATTTATATGAGGGTGAGCATGACTATACTTTACCGATGTGGATTTTATATAGATTGCTTTTGAGTTTATCTTATTGAATCTGGATTCTCTCTATCCTGTTATTACATTGGTGTCTTTCTCCCTCATTACTCCTAAAAATTATGCATGTTTCGACACACCATGAGTACAAAAATAGCCTATTTTGTAAGGATATAATATAAGAAATTAAACATTAAAAAAATTCAAATATACGACAAAAACTCAAGAAATCAAAAAAAAAAAAACATTGTGAGATTTTGAACTGATTAATTGATGTGTTGAGTTTTGGATTATAGACAGCTTCTTGAAATGTACTATATGATTTTTTTAATTCTGTTGTTGGTCGATCTGTCGGTTGAATAAGTCCGGTATAATTAAGTGTGAGGTTGTGAATTAAGGGGAGTGGTTTAAAAATAAAAAAAAATAAAAAAAAAAAAAAAAAAAAGGAATTAGGACAATGGAAATATAAATTGAGTGATACGGACAAATCAATTGTTCATAACCCCAAATCCACTGTTTGATGCAAGTAACTGACCTCAAATCTAATGTTTCTCTATCACAGTGAAATAAAGACATAGTATCATTTTTATCCAAAAAATTCCACTGTTATTTTTCCATATCTCTATGTTTAAATAGTTTTTTTTAATAATAAACCCCGTGAATTAATTAATAGCTTAATCCCTTATTTTAGTTAGCATTTTTCGTACTTATAATAAACCCTATATGTTTAATTTGTTTGCCAAATGATCATTGGCTTGGTATAATCAAATAAATATGCATTAATTATGTATATGATGCCGATTACGTGAAAACCTCACTAAAGAGTCAACATTGTCCAATTTATTCTTCAACATGGATGTGTACTTGAGATGATCCTATTCCCGTAATAATTTATGAAAAAAATTCAATAAATTGATCATCTATATACTATAAGATAAGAGGACATATGGTAGCATCACAATGCTCCACGTCTCCCCTTTCTTCAACTTTTGGCTTGATTCCCCCGCTGACACGTGGCAAGCTCTGGGTTTGACACGTGTCAGCTGCTAGCTTTATTTTTTTTCCCTTAACACAATAAAATAACTTTACTATATATATATATATATATATATGTATTGGTGGATGTACATTTACTTAAACGAGTTTATCGATCCCATTAAAAAATGTAATACTTTGCATTCTATTTAGTTTATGGATCTCGTTAAAAAATATAATACTTTGTATTCTACCTATAGAAAGATCTATATACTATAAGATGAGAGGATAGTAGCATCACAATGCTCCACTTCTCCCCTTTCTTCAACTTTTGGCTTGCTTCCCCCTGCTGACACGTGTCAGCTGCTAGTATTCATATATGTTTGATTGACAACCATAGTTAACTATTTGTAGGACGTGCAAATCACGATGTTCACAGGCAACGCAGCAGTGGTGGCACAAATCCAAAGGTTCGAGTTTTCTTTTTATTTAAAATGAATTGTTATATAGAGATCTGGTAGAATTAATTTTCACATAGTTTAGCTAACAAATCTTCTAGCCTTTTGTCGAATTAACAATAAACAATGAATTTATGATACGAGTAACTAACAAAACTGCAATATCCCGTATTTTCATTTGAAAAAAAGAAAAGCTTCTTCTAAAATTCCTAGTTTGATGTATGCCATGGTATGCACTAGACCAGACATAGTTTAATTATGCAGTTGGTAAGGTTAGTCGTTTTCTTTCTAATCCTAGTAGAGAGCATTGGAATGCTGTAAAATGGATTATGAGATATCTCAGGGCTACTACAGATTTATGCCTTACTTTTGGTGGTGAAAAACCCATGTTGGTTGGTTTCACTAATTCTGATATTGCTGGAGATGTTGATTCTTACGAGTCTACTTCAGGATATTTGGTTAAATTTGCAGGAGGAGTTGTGTCATGGCAATCAAGGTTGCAAAAATGTATTGTACTTTCAACTACTAAAGCTGAGTATATTGCAGCAACTGAAGAATGTAAAGAGTTGTTGTGGATGAAGAAGTTTCTCCGAGAGCTTGGTTTGAAGAAAGATCAGTATGTGTTGCTTAGTGATAGCCAAAGTGCTATTCATCTTGGTAAGAATCCAGCATTTCATTCTAGGACCAAGCACATTGATATTCATTATCATTGGATTCAGGATGTGTTGGAGTTGAAGTTGCTAGCACTTGAAAATTGCACACGGATGATAATGGTGCGGATATGTTGAAATAATCATTGACAAAGAAGAACCTTGAGATATGTCGTTCTATTATGGGAATGACAAATTCCTTCACAATGTCACGAGGGTGAAATTTGTTGGGTGGATCACTCCTTTGTAGAGCCCAAGCCCACTAAATAATAGAAAAATAAATAAGGAAAAAAATATGTCAAGTATTATTTAAGGGAACAAGTTAGGTTATTTTTCTTTAATCTATTCTTTTTTCTCTAATCTATTCTAATCTTCACAATTAAAGGGAAGCAAAAAGAGAAAAAAAAAATCGTAGCTATATTGGTGTTGCAGCAGCAACTTTCCGGCGATGATCGGGCATCGAAACGGATTTCGATCGGCACAAACTTGTTCGTCTCTCAATCTTCTTCAATCTGAATGGTGGAATTTTCGTTTCAACAGTTCAATTTTCTGGAAATCGTCCGCGACCGACTACTGCGTTTTTTGGGTGATATTTTCAACAACTCTTGTATTTTGCATTCTTAGTTTATGCTTTGGTGTAGTTGAGTTGGTTGATGTGTTTGAAATTTGTATCATCTTTTGTTGATTAGTGGAGTTTTTCTTGGCCTCGGCCTCATGGTTTTTACTCTCTCATATCGAAAGGGGTTTTCCATGTTAAAATTATAGTGTTGATTTTCTTGTGTTTTCGTTTCACTTTATTTGTGATTTGATTTCGTTGGGAGTGCCTCGTTTAATTCCGTTGCGTGTCATTGGGAATACTTTGTGGATATTTATGATACATGTGGTATTGCAGTTGTTTGTTTTCCCAAGAACAACAATAAAATTAATGTTTAAGATATTCTACTAATGTACGGTTCATCACACAGACAAACCTACTATCGGGTTAGATGGAAGAAATCAGATTCAATGCAGTGAGTTGCGGAGATTCCCCAGCAACAGACCCTACTCATGAGCTATAATAGGGACAATAGTTTATATGCTCGATGTAGTTGTTTGTACGGACTGCCCAACGAAACATGATTTTGAATTGTTAGTTCAAGGTCAAACTTGAAGTTGATAACGATGAAAATTCTCATATCTACACGTGACAACATCTTTTTTGTTGACAATAATAAACGAAACATTCAAACATCGGGAACAAGTTTCATTTGGCTACGTCTCCGAGCACTGTTGTCTGCGCCAAACCACCAACAGGCTAACCAACATTTTTTGCATCGTAGTACAAAATATGTTCGATAGGAATATGTACTTTCTCTATATATGAACATATATTACAAATGATGTTATAATATATACTGTAATTATCATTAAATTCGTATATGAACTCTCTTTGATGTGGTCAAATGTTTTTTTAGAATAAAACATAAGGATAGATTGCATGCTGTTAGGAAAAACAAACCAAGCGATAGCCCTTAACGACGGTAACATAAAATAACAAACAAAAGAAAAAAGACAAAACATCAATTTTATATGGTTTCCGGCAATATACCGACTAATCCACGGGGGAAAGAGAAAATATTACTATAGAGGAGGATTACAAAAGATACAACTCTCCTGAAGCCTAAAACAATAGCACAAAATAGCTAAGGCAATTGAGAGTTTATCTTAATTGGTACTTCTCAAGCTCACAATGTGGGAGCAAAACAATTAAACAAAATTTCACAATTTAACCGTAGTTGGGCTTTGACCCACTTATCCTAATAAATCTCCACATTGGGACAAAGACCCAAATCCAGAAATAATAATACTACTCTTTCTCCACAAACTTCAAAGTCTTCAGACTGTGTCAAATAAATTCAAGAACTGCTTGAACTTAACAAATAGACGACGCTTCGTAATGTCTAATTCTGAACGGGATGATATAGGGATTGCAGAATTGCTAATAACCGTGGATCCTTGCAAAACATACAAACCACCAGACCTGCAAGCTTTCATAACAACAAGAACACCTTTAATTAGCTTCAGAACTCCAACTTCAGCGGTGTACCTAAATTCAAGAGTCTCAAGTGCGTCCAACGAGATGAGATTTTTCTTCAAAACCGGAACATGTCTGACTTTCTCAAGTGTACTGATAAAACCATCATGGGTCTTGATTCTAACCGTTCCAATACCGGCAACCTTGCAAACTGCGTCGTTACCCAACGAAACAACTCCAAACTTGAACTGAATCATACGTGGAAAACCAATCCTTATTGGGACACATATGATACGTGCAACCAGAATCCAAGATCCACTCATCAACATACCTTAATTTATCATCAGCAAAGAAGATTTTTCCATCACTCTCATCTTCAACGCAACCGGCCTGACCAGACTCTTTACCACGCTCTTTCTTCCGTTCACGTTTTTCTTTGTTCTTAAGTCGAAAGCAATCAGATTTGATATGCCCGATCTTTGTACAATAATTGCACATCAAATCTTTATGTATGGGATTCAAAACATAATTTTCACTCTCTGCCCATAGTGAAGTTAATCGAGAGTATCGGGTCTCTCCCTTAACGTGCTATTAATGCGCCCATAACACAATTGGTGTGATTGTCTTATCCGGACTTTCGGTTAAGAGAACCTAGTGGGGCATTTATATATGATAGATATATCATATAGGGCCTGGACCGATTTGATTAGAGTTCACGATATAATTCCGTAATCGAGAAGTCTTATCGAATCAATGGATGATCATATTTATGGATATATCTTAATCCGAGGTGATCACGAGTCAATTGCTTGAATCAGTATGAAGTTTGACTTGACGGTTAAGGATTACACTGAGTCTGTGATCTTAATTACCCCATCTTGGCATTGTACTGGATTGAGTGAGTAGTCTGTGTTATCACAGATACGGAATCCAATCCTTCCATTTATGGAAGTAGATAGACAGTTCCCTTATTTGTTAATCCTAGAAACCGATCGATCCATGGAGTTCATATTACATCGATTAGCTACCGGTGAGTTGTATGAATTAATTGATCACTAGGGGGTTAATGGTAAATAAGGATAAGAGGTTCTAAAAAGGGTTAACGGTAACTTCCCGATTTAGAATGAACGAGCCTATGGAGGATTAATCCATATGTAATGGTTATATCAATGGACGCTTATTATTATTCTCGTGAGGAGATAAATATAATCTCATAATCGGAGGAGTGCGATCACGGGATTATGGTGGCATATTCCCTGTGATTGATTTATCGAATATAATTATTACGTTCGTAAGATAATTATTTATTTGATTTATCGGAGCCGCTGATTATTAGTCCATGGTCCCCAACGTGCCTCCTAATATAGCATAACTATTCTCGGACGTCGAATCCTAATAATATTAATTTAGTTCTTGTTGGACTTTATTAAAACGATATGTGAATTAATTGTTTAGTGGACTATTAAATTAGTTGGGCTAAATAATTAAATATGTGGAAAAGACATTTTCCATAATCTTGGCCCAATTATTGTGTAATGGCAAAATTAATATTGACTAGGTCAATATGTAAATTTCGCCCCTCCCCCCCCCCCCCCCCCCCCCTTATTTTTATGGAACAAGAAATTATTTTCTTGTGTATTAATAAGACATGTGCATAAAATATTTATTGGATAAATATTTATGGAAAGAAATAAAGATAAATATTATTCTAGATTTGTTCTAGAATATTATGGAATTATCTTTTATTTAATGGGATTATTATAATTGATTTTGTATTAATTATTAAATCTTTGAAGGTTAAGTTTTACTCTCCTATATAAAGAGAGTTCTCCCAAGCCTTTTAACACTACAATATTTCGACCTACACCTCTTAGAGAGGAGAAGGTGAAATTTTTTCGGCCAAGGGGAATAAGGGAAAAATCTTGGAGATTTTTCCGGTAGCATATCGGAAGAATTCGAGACGAGGATTTCCTTCCACCGGGAGTTGCTTGGATCACACGTACGGAAGATCGTGGTGCTCTTCACACCTTCGTTCCTTCTTTTCTTTGCGGTTCTTCAACTTGGATTTTGAGATCCAAGAGGTATGATCTACAACCCCCTTGTAGATATAGATCTAGTTGTTTTATAACGTGTATTTTATAGATCTAGATCCTTAAAATCGCTTCCGCTGCGGATGATATTACTAACAGTGGTATCAGAGAGCCATGGTGATCTATATTTATACGTATAAAATATTAGATCTAGGAGTGGTAAACATGTATTTTTTTTGTCCCAATTTTTAAAGGGGGCCGAAATTTATGTTTTATTTTTTTTATGTTATGAATGTCTTGGTTGAAGAGATGGATTGGAGTTGGTATTGTTTACCCGTAGATCTATTTTGTAGCTCTTTTGATTAGCATCAATTGAGCATAGATTGTGTAATTTATTTTATGTAATGCAAAAAATTGTAAAAGGTAGTACCTTTGTAATTTTATTTTTGATCCGGATTCAAGACGACGAAGATGTTATATTGAAGATCATCAAGAAGGTAAACACGGGAGGAGGCCGATTGTTTTATTTTATTTTTCGGCAAACATTGGTCACGGCAAATTCTTTTTCCTTTGCGGCGGCAATCACAATTTTTTTTATTTGACTTTCACTTGTTACTTAGGTCATAAGACCAATTGAAAGAAAAAAAAAAAAATAAAAAAAAAAATAAAAAAAAAAAAAAAAAAAAACTTTTGCCGTATAAAAAAAAAAAAAAAAAAGAATTAAAGTTTCTTTTTTGATAAGTTTTGCCGAGTAGTTAAATTAAAAAATTAAAAATAAAAATAAAAATAAAAACAATTATTAATATAGATATATTTTAAATATATTGGTATATTACGGCCTCCTCTCCTCGTCGTTCGTGGTTCGTGTCGTGATCGAAGCTTTGAAGATCCGAAAGTTCTCGAGTTCAAGATTCGAAGATCAAGACTCGAAGACATAGATTATGTAATTTACTGTTTTCCTAGGATAGATTAGATACGGGGTACCAACAATCCATCTCGGTGTTTAAATTTTAAATTTATTTTTTATGTGTTTGATCATAAAATAGATATAAAATCAGAATTGCCATGACATGCATCATATCATAAATCCACTCCATGCATACATGTAGAATTTTAATTTTGGTAATTAAAATAGGCATGTATACAAACTCGCGTAATTAGTTGAAATTTAATTAATACGTGGTAATTAATTAATTTAGTAACTAATTAAAGATCCGAGGACGGGTTATGAAATCGTTAAGCCTTTCGGTGTGTGTTCTCGGTGAACCGCCTTAAAGCACAAACGAGATCACGTTTTCGATTCGTAGTGTCTACGAGATTGAATGATGGTAAAAGAACAATAAATCTTGGATAAAAACGGTTCGCTATAGGTTGGGTGGTCAACTGAGCTAGGCTCGACCGACTTAACCCTCCTAGTGTGATGTATGCACGGGGGTCCGGCAAGACTTAGCTACACTGGAGAGCAGAGGGGTGATTCCTTCTTATCTCAATGGGGCTGTCTTGACCCGATTTCATCCGACTGTCACATATGTTCCAACGAATAGGACGGGTGGGCTTACCTACGTTACCGACACCATTCGGAATCCTTGATTTGATGAGCTTTTCTGTTAACATCAAAAAGACGTGGTTAGTTAACCCACCACCACTTCCAAAATATTGAGTGGGAGCGGGGGGAGGCGACAGCCCAACCCCACGGCCTCTACTATAGATACAAGTAAGTGAGAGAAGGGTGACACCTCGCGGCGCTTTGATTTCGTCCCCCTACGGATGGTGTTCACCCCTATCAACATTCATGGCTTGGTCTCCGAAAGGATAGGATTTCTGGGTACTCGTCGGGTCACTGACCTATCCTACGACGGCACACTCGGGGCGTACCTAAGAGATCCGATATAGTAGGTCACACTCATAAATGATATTTTTGGTAATATCTAGGCTAAAAAAGGAAGGTAGTCAATGAATAAAGGGATGTTCGATTCTCGTGGGATGTTTGATTCTCACAAGTTATTCATTGATGAGATTGTCTCGATTTAACCGTCATCTCTTTGACCTACCCTACGGCGGTACTGAGATGCGAGGTTAAAACCTTGGAATGGTAGAGTAGACTTACTTATAGTTTACAATTCCTAAAATAAAATAATATAGTAGTGTTAAACTTGAATTAACATATGTCATTTTATTTACAGCATTATATCCCTTACTAAATTGCTTAAAATTTATAATTGACTAGTATTGACTTCTTTAAAAAGTGGAAAGTAACTAGGACGTTGAACTAGTTAACCGATAATGCAATTATTTTTCGGAAGAGATATTTTCTCTTAAGCCTTTTAAAAACCAGAGTGACATACATGTATGTCACTAGTGTCATTCGTGTCAATCGGAAGACAAACTTAGTTTGATCAAAGGTGATTTTGGACTTTGAAATTCTTCTAGTGAATTTTGAGTGTGTAGTGATTACACGAGTAATTTTCTAATTGAAAAATGGGAAAATCATGAAGTATCGCTAGTTGGACGATATTTGGAATCGATGAACTAGTGGGAGCTTTATGATTTGTTGTTTTTCTAGAACATTAGAAAAGTGTAACTGACTACACACGTAACCGTTCTAATTGAAAAACCGGAAAGTCATGAAACGTTGCTAGTTGGACGATATTTGGAATCGATAAACCAGTGGGAGTTCTATGATTTGTTGTTTTTCTGGAAACATTGGAACTATGTACGAGATTTTTTCTAAATCGAAAAAATCGGAAAATCATAAAAATAAAGCATTGCTCGTTAGACGGTATTTGGAACCGATAAACTAGTGGGAGCTTTAATATGATTTGTTGTTTTTTCTGGTATATTAGAAAATTCGAGAAGTCCCGACGAGTAACACTCGAAATTGACATCCCACGGTTCAAGAGTAGTGTCTACTCAAACGAACCGCTGGTTCAAGACTGTTTGCATTCAAGGAAAGTCAAGAATGGGAGAATATGTCTAAAAGTGTTAGTCACCTAAACTGAGAAAACTTTAAGGCTGAACCGAAAATTAATTAATTGAAAATCATAGGATAAAGACAGTGATTTTGGATCACCAGCCTATGAATCCTTGGCGATTTTCTCGAGCTAATTCCTTTGGAAGAACAAGGTAGCAGTGCATTTAACGATTAAAAGAGTAAACAACGGGCAGTTAATTTTAGCTAGAATAGTGGGAGTGATATAAGGAAATGAATCTCGGATTCAACCCTTGGATATCACGGAAGATTAATTTTCTGTTTAAGATTCGTTGGAACGAATGGATTTACCTTATATTCGATAATTTATTTGTCGTATAGAAAGTGAATATACCATTTGTAGTACGTATCCAAGACTCGGACTTTTGTTTGATAAAGTCAAAACCACTTACAATTGCTGAAATATGTATATAAAACACATCTTAAGAACTATTAAAAGCAATTGGTTTCTATATTTAGATAAACGCTTCTTCATATTCCATAATTAGTGCATAGTCCCTAATAGACAAGACCTGAAGACTGGCTCAGGGTGATTCCTTTTCTCCCAGTCTGGTTATATTGTCTCAAAAGTTCAATGACTAATTTTCTTTTCAATCGGGAAAGGATAATGGTTATAAAGAAGTAACATAGCTTGTTCATGATGACCTTCGGGGTCTGATGAAAGATACAAGCCAGTAGGAGCTTCCGAGTAGTGACTTCTTGTCTGATAACTATTCAAACGCTCCGGTAAGTTTATCCAAAATATTTTGAGGTTTCTCTCGTTTTCAACAGAGATAGAGTATTCTATACTCGGAATAGGCCATTCATAGTCCTCGAGACCGATGCTCACCGCCTCATTGTGACATGTTCTCACTAAGTGAGAAACTCGTTAAATTGCCTTACATAGTTTGAGATGTGCTACAATACACTGCTTAACTCAATAAAGATATTGGAAGCGAAATAACGGTTTACATTGAAATATAAGACCGAGAAGTCTACCTAGAATATGCTTTGGAATTTACGGATAAGGTGTGGATTCGGTTCACCCCACTTCCATAAATATAAGCATTTAGCACACGGTGCTTGAAGGTAAGACTGGGAATTTCACGCATCCGTTCGGTCAATGACCATTCGTGATATATCTTTTAAGCTATTGAGTATAAAGGTTAGATATAGGATTCTTGAAATCGGGAAGGGACAGTTATACTGTTGCATCCTTCCTGATAGAGTCCATGAACAGCAAAACCTTGAACCTTGATGGAAGTACGTTTACTCAAGGTAGTTACTAACTGATTAAAATCAGACCACATCCAACATCGGTTGTTGGTGATAACACTAAATACTACTAAACTAGATCAGAATTTCGATCCACCCAGAATGTAATGGGAGTATGGTTTATCCATTACCCATTACGCGTTCTGCGGACTTTGTAGTCTGAGGACCGATTGATGACCTATGGCTCTTTTGTGAGCAAGATAGGATTCGATAATAGAGGTTGGTTTAATAGCCATAACCCTGTGAATGGAGTTCGGTACTCCAGTTCTGTTCATACTCTTGTAGAACCACCTGAGCGTCTCAGGCCCAGTGGGAGTAATTGGATCTACACGGAAAAGAGTAGAATGCATAGGAAATTTTATCTTTCAGAGCAAAGCTTGAGTGGTCTAAGGGTAATTCCCTAAGAAGTAGAGAGTTAATCAGACCTTGAACTCTCTTACCACTTAGTATTGCATGATTTCGTTCAAAAGCAGAAAATAGGGGTGATTCCCTGAGACTTTCTTGCCAAACAAACGGAGTCTGGATTCATTCGAAACAGAAGGGTATTGCCTTATGAACTTATGACGGGATGACCGTCAAGGCTTATGTCCCTTGTGGATAAAAAGCAAACCTCTCGGTCATTGGAAGTCATATATTTCTACAATATGTGGATTTGACCAGAATATTGATAAGTCTGTTGTAGACTGGATATCAATTTTAGTACAGTAGTAAATATATATTAGTGTTTGTGAAGGATAACACTACACCAGTTGGAATTAACATGGGTGTGTTATCTGAAGTCAGAATCTGACAATACCACAATTCTCTACAACAGAGATTTGGACAACATTCTGAAGAGTTTGACTCGGTCGGATTCATTAGAATCAGTCACTGGTTTCCCATCCATCTTATTGGTTAAAATTGATGCATCTGTGTATGCAACATTCAACGAGGAAGTTCTACCCTATGCCTCAGGAATGACTCCCTAAATCTTCGGATCAAGAGAAATGGGATAGATTCTCTTTCTAGTAAGAGATGGTTAGGTTATTGAACGTCAACTTTGATCGAATCTTAGATTCGGCGGTTAACAAAGCAAGTTTAGTATGTCCTTTAGTATCTTGAGAGAACGAGGAACAATATGCGGACATATTCATGTGTGAACTTGGATATGTGTGATATACTGATTTTGACTTTAAGTCAGATTGAGGATGATCGTTAAGTCGATCTCGGGCTCGTGTTTACTCGCACCACATGATTAGATGGACCGGTAACGTTTCGATTCTACGGATCGTCTCAAGCCGACAACCTGACTAATCATTAAGACCCATGGCATTTAGATGTAGGTACTTCCCGATTCACTGACCTATCCTACGACGGCATACTCGGAGTGTACTTTGGAATCTGAAATGGTTATGATGTGCTTAATGGGCACTAGAATACGGGATGGGTCTCCACTGCTTTAGAGCAAATGGGAGATGTAGTTTGTTGTATTTTAAATAATAGGGTGTGCTCTAAAACAATTAATCACATGCTTTCGTGCAAGTGGGAGATTGTTAGGTGTGATGCCCGAAAGACAATTTTTGTAATTGTTTTATTTAATAAATGAATTGACATTATTATTCATATTTATTATTCTCATATTCACCGATGTGACAATAGTATTTACACTACAGAAAACCCTGAAGTATATCGTTTATGTAATCACTTAACTCAGTGTATGGTATATACACGGGAGGATTGAGTTAGTGAAGATGTACTTAAAATACAATTAGCCCATAGTGAAGTTAATCGAGAGTATCGGGTCTCTCCCTTAACGTGCTATTAATGCGCCCATAACACAATTGGTGTGATTGTCTTATCCGGACTTTCGGTTAAGAGAACCTAGTGGGGCATTTATATATGATAGATATATCATATAGGGCTGGACCGATTTGATTAGAGTTCACGATATAATTCCGTAATCGAGAAGTCTTATCGAATCAATGGATGATCATATTTATAGATATATCTTAATCCTGGGGTGATCACAGTCAACTGCTTGAATCAGTATGAAGTTTGACTTGACGGTTAAGGATTACACTGAGTCTGTGATCTTAATTACCCCATCTTGGCATTGTACTGGATTGAGTGAGTAGTCTGTGTTATCACAGATACGGAATCCATTCCTTCCATTTATGGAAGTAGATAGACAGTTCCCTTATTTGTTAATCCTAGAAACCGATCGATCCATGGAGTTCATATTACACCGATGAGCTACCAAAGTGAGTTGTATGAATTAATTGATCACTAGGGGGTTAATGGTAAATAAGGATAAGAGGTTCTAAAAAGGGTTAACGGTAACTTCCCGATTTAGAATGAACGATATGGAGGATTAATCCATATGTAATGATTATATCAATGGACGCTTATTATTATTCTCGTGAGGAGATAAATATAATCTCATAATCGGAGGAGTGCAGTCACGAGATTATGGTGGCATATTCCTGTGATTGATTTATCGAATATAATTATTCTGTTCGTAAGATAATTATTTATTTGATTTATCGGAGCCGCTGATTATTAGTCCATGGTCCCCGACGTGCCTCCTAATATAGCATAGCTATTCTCGGACGTCGAATCCTAATAATATTAATTTAGTTCTTGTTGGACTTTATTAAAACGATATGTGAATTAATTGTTTAGTGGACTATTAAATTAGTTGGGCTAAATAATTAAATGTGGAAAAGACATTTTCCATAATCTTGGCCCAATTATTGTGTAATGGCAAAATTAATATTGACTAGGTCAATATGTAAATTTCACCCCCCTTATTTTTATGGAACAAGAAATTATTTTCTTGTGTATTAATAAGACATGTGCATAAAATATTTATTGGATAAATATTTATGGAAAGAAATAAAGATAAATATTATTCTAGATTTGTTCTAGAATATTATGGGATTATCTTTTATTTAATGGGATTATTATAATTGATTTTGTATTAATTATTAAATCCTGGTTAAGTTTTACTCTCCTATATAAAGAGAGTTCTCCCAAGCCTTTTAACACTACAATATTTCGACCTACACCTCTTAGAGAGGAGAAGGTGAAATTTTTTCGGCCAAGGGGAATAAGGGAAAAATCTTGGAGATTTTTCCGGGTAGCATATCGGAAGGATTCGAGACGAGGATTTCCTTCCACCGGGAGTTGCTTGGATCACACGTATGGAAGATCGTGGTGCTCTTCACACCTTCGTTCCTTCTTTTCTTTGCGGTTCTTCAACTTGGATTTTGAGATCCAAGAGGTATGATCTACAACCGCATCCATCTTATTTGATCTCGCCGAACTACCCAAAGCACGTACGCCGACTAATACTACTTCCCCCAGTTATATCTTTATCAATCTGCTCTTTCGATTTTAAAATTGACATAATTTCTTTGTAACAAATAGTTTCCTAACCATAAAGCATCGTTTCCCTAAAATGCTTAAACGGCTGTGGAAGCGAACACAATAACAACAGGGCCTAATCCTCATAATCAATATTTGCATCTATATTACTATAATCCATAAGCAGTGAATCAAATTTATCTAAGTGCGATAATATAGATGATCCTTCAGACATATGAAGCATATACAAACTATGCTTTAAATAAGTCTATTCTTCACGGTTATATTCATATATAAGGATTTTAATTTTTCCCACAAATCCTTAGCGGTAACCTCACTAGCTACCTCTCTTATAACCTCATCAGAAAGACAGAAGATGATACATGACCTGGCCTTCTTGTCGAGACCATCAAACTCTTCATCTGACATTTTCTCTGGCTTATTCTCCTTCCCAAGCAGCGCATTATCGAAGCCTTCCTGAATCAGCATGGCCTCCATCTTCAACTGCAACTTCCCGAAGTTAACGTTTTAGTCAAACTTCTCAAAATAATACTTAGTTACCGTCATGATGACTAATTTTCAAAACCTCAAAAAATCTCAACAAAAAACATCGGCTCGTAAAACCTCGGCTCTCGAAAAACACCTCAAAAATAACCTGGCTCCAATACCAGTTTGTTAGGAAAAACAAACCAAGCGATAACCCTTAACGACGGTAAAATAAAATAACAAACAGAAGGAAAAAGACAAAATACCGAATTTACGTGGTTCCCGGCAATATACCTACTAGTCCACGGGTGAAAGAGAAAATATTACTATAGAGGAGGATTACAAAAGATACAACTCTCCTAAAACCTAAAACAATAACCAAAATAGCTCAAGCAATTAAGAGTTTATCTTAATTGGTATTTCTCAATGGTACTTTCGTACACCTTAAAATCAATAGGCTAAACCTATTAAATAATAAGCCAAGTCGGCTGCTACTCCAAAAGCTCGCGATGTGGGAGCAAAACAATTAATCAAAATTTCACAATTTAACCATATTTGGGCTTTGGCCCACTTATCCTAACACATGACTATTTTTTTTAGCAGCCAATAAATATAGGGAAATTATGAAGATACCCCATTTCTTACTTCCGACACTATGTTCATATATAAAAATTTGTAGGTAAAATATGATGCCGAAATAATTAATTACGTGGTGCCTTTAAAACTGCACTAAATATATCATAATTAGCTGGCAGCTACACTAAGATTGCAGGCCCAATTACGAATAAGAACAAACAAGCATACTCACTATCTTGTCCCTTTTGCAGACTTGATAACATCTCTTTGGATGACAATTATTTATTTGACAATTTTTTAATACCTCGAACGTCGGGAAAAGGTTCCCATTTGGCCATGTCTCCGACCAGAGCACCAAACCCCGGCCAAACACGAGCATGATAAGCATCATTCTTTAATTATTAATTTGAAGAAATTGCCTCAAAAGTCAACATTTGAGGCATACGCTCCAAAAAGAATTCGTGACGATCCCTTACCAAATGCGTCTGGAAATGTTTTCGGAGCATACGGCTAAAATATCATCTTTTGAGGCATATTGTTTTTCAAATAGTTACCTTTTTAGTCCTATTTTTTCATGTTTCCCGACAAAATATCGTCCGGCAACATATACATGTCCTCTCAGAGCAAAGGCAGGCATCAAATTTATATCGTCGGTATTACTTAAATACTCACTTATTAGAGGACCGTTAGCATTGTGCTAACCCATAAATCGTCAATATTACTTATATAGGTTCTCACTTATTACGGGAGAGCTAGCATTGCAATAACCCATAAAAGATCACCATGTACTGATGTACCATATACCTGAGGAGCCAACCCGAACACTTTAAACGGTCTATATACATCATTAGTAACGTTAATCTCCCATCATTAGTAACACGTTCTTGTAACGCCCCCATCAAGTAACACGTTCTTGTAACGCCCCAAACCCCGGGTCTAGTAGCGCTATGTAAGTTATAAAGGATCGGGTTAACTACTTAGACCGTCGTTCTCGCTTAGCCTCAAAGGGCTAATCCGAATTGATAAAGATTTTTATGTCTCAAACTTATAATGACGTAATACGGTTCCCTCAAATCTAATTTGGGATATATATCACAGTTCGTACTGTAAATCAATTAAATAATCTCACATCTCACCACCCTCATACTCATATAACTTATTGCTTGTTGCATAATTCCTTAAGCTCCATTGTTTCAGGACAATTCCGATCTCATAATCCATTTTTAAGAAATCAATTAGGGACTCCATGTAAACAATTCTTTCAAAAATCAAAGTGTCCCCAAATCTATGATCCATATCAGTAAAAATATAAAAATTATGCATGTTTCGACACACTGGGAGTATAATAATAGCCTATTTCGTAAAGAAAATAATATAAGAAATTAAACATTAAAAAAAAGTCAAATATACGACAAAAACTCAAGAATTTAAAAAAAAAAAAAACTGTGAGATTTTGAACTTCTTAATTGATGTGTTGAGTTTTGGAATATAGATATCTACTTGAAATGTATGATTTTTTTAATTCTGCTGTTTGTTGGTCGATCTGTCGGTTGAATAAGTCCGGTATAATTAAGTGTGAGGTTGTGAATTAATTAATAGCTTAATCCATTATTTTAGTTAGGATTTTTTGTACTTATATTAAACCCTATGTGTAATTTGTTTGCCCACTGAGCATTTGCTAGATATAATCAATTAATTAAGTATTAATTATATATATGATGCCGATTACCTGAAAACGTCCCCTAAAGAGACAACATTGTCCAATTTATGCTTCAACAAGGGTTATTCGTAATAATTTAAGAAAAAAATTCAATAAATTGATCATATTCATATATGTATGATTGACAACCATGATTTGTAGGACGTGCAAATCACGATGTTCACGGGCAACACCGCAGTGGTGGCACAGATCCTAAGGTTCGCGTTTTCTTTTTATTAATCGTTATACGGAGATCTGGTAGAATTAATTTTCACATAATTTAGCTAACAAATCATTTAGCCTTTTGTCGGTTTAACAATAAACAACGAATTTATGATACGAGTAACTAACAAAACTGCAACACCTGTATTTTCATTTGAAAAGAGAAAAGGCTTCTTCTAAAGTTCATAGTAATTTATCTAATACTCCTAAATTCAGAAGAAAACCGGCTGTCAAGGTGATCAGTCAACTGACCGAAATACCCCAGAAGTAATTTATCTAATACTCCAAACTGACTAATTAGTCAACCCAGTAAATGATTGAAATACCCCGGACGTGAAGTAACTCCACGCCAGACTTTTACTCCAATTCAGGAAACCATGCGGACGTGTTCCTTAAGTCTACCGTGAATCGCCGTTGTTGTCTCAAACGACTTTTACTCCACCGTTCACGGAACCGTAGACATAGTTTCTAACAAATCTAGCCTTTTTGTCAAATTAGGTACCAACGAGTAACTAACAAAACTGCAGACACATTTTCTTTGAAAAGAGAAAAGGCATCTTCTAAAATTCAGAGATCAACTAGAAGAAAACCGGCTGTCACGGCGTTCATCCATCGAAACGAACACCAGACCATAGCTTTCATCCCAGACTTCAGTAGCATAGTTTAAGTCACAATTACAAATCGTTATACGGAGATCTGGTAGAATTAATTTTCGTGATGAGTTCTTGATCAAAGGTTGCGTCTTTCTAATAGGAATCGTAGGAAGCTTCCTAGAATGATATATTACATACCGATGATATTCGAATTAGAACATCGAGGATTTTAAGGTGAAAAAAGTCTTCCATCACACCACCTAGAATTTTTTTAATTATGTAATATTGAGAAGTTGAATTGTCAAAACCAAGAAACCGGAGCACCACCTTTGCCGCGCAATTTCGGTTACCGTGTTGTGTCACTACTCTAGTTTGCATACGAGGCTTTGCCGGTGAGCTACATGGTTCGTAGTACCCTTAAATCATGGTGTTTCCTTATAATATAATAAATTTAAAAGCTATATACAGAAAAACAAAGCGAAAGTTAAAATTTAATCTGGCTGTTTAAAATCCGACCGAACAATAGAAGGGAAAAAACACACACGCACACGGAATGTAAATCGCAAAGATGAAATCAAAAGTACAGAAGGCCACCACACCACAAAACAAAGGCCTCCGTTTTATTCTTACCACACACACGAAAAAAAAAAAAATACTTGATTAGCTCGTCGGTATGCAACATTAGTTGTATGATACATGTATAAAAAAACAATTTATATTATGTCTTTGTTATATATGCACGTACGTGTTATACATCTAACAGTTCATATAATATGCACATTTTTTTTTTTGAACGGCCAATTTAATTATATTATCAGCAAGATGCTAAAAAACGGTTTACATAAAATGTTTCAATTCGAAAATAACAACAGATTTGCATCACCAAAACTAACAATACTACTACTGCATATCTTGCATAATGATACTCCCAAGCGGTACAAATTTCGCCCGTAACCTTGACCACAATTTAGTAACCAAAAGGTTGGCATTCCAATCCCATTAATTGCGAGACCATTTAGAATCAACCTAGTCTTCATGATTTAAGTACCTTCTTCAAAACTCAAGCGCATTTGCATTTAACGGGGTTGCTAGCCATTCTTCCCAATCCAATTTCTTAAGACCATTAGCATTAGAGAGCCGGTGAAGGAGATTCTTTGCACATCTCTAAACATAGACTCCGGATTTAAAACAAGAAAGTTAAATATAACTTTGTTTCTAGTATTCCAAATAACCCAAGTCGCTATTCCGACAATTGCCGACCAAAGGTGTGAGGATAAACTTGATGAAGTCATCCTAGCTCTTTCGTGACATCTCATTTGGTAAATGGTCACTTTTTTCTTTTGGGATGAGAATCGAACTATGGTTTTCATCAGGAAGTGCAATGGTCTGTATAACTAGGCCAAATTTGATTCCTGCAGCTGGTAAATGGTCACTTGGACGTAACCGTCTCATCCCTCTCATCGCCTGGTGAATTCTCAATTGTATCTCCGTCGTTGTCTGTTGTTGTTTCTCCCCCGTTGTCGGTTGTTGTATCTCCCTCGTTTTCAGTTGTTGTACCTCCCTCATTGTCTATTGATTCAGGTGTGCCGTTATATTTTGTACAATAAGGTCTCACACCTTCCTCAACCCCAAAAATTTCGGTGCTACATCGGCATCTGGGATCAGCACATTTATTACCTTGTACGATGCACCTAGCATTTCTGCAATGATCGTTTTCTTCTTCATCGCTGGTATCAGAATAAACAAAGTTATCATTTTTTCTTTTAAGCATTCCCCTCATCGTTATAGATCGAACTTGAATCTCCTTGTTTTTCCATGCTGTTGCACCTACCATATAAAGTAAACCCTTCTCAAAAAAAAAAAATTAAAAAAAATTTATATATATATATATATATAAAGTAAACCAATATATATGGTTAATTTGATTTAATTTCACTAAAAAGTTGTCTAGGTTGTAATGGATCGCGGGGAATAAACCGATTTCGAGAAAGTTCAGAATTAAACAATCAATCAAAACACATAAAACAAGGAAAACAGTGATTTAACGCGGTATTCGACGTTGTGTGGACGAATCAACGGACAGAAACAATGAGTTTATATACTACCACAAGAAAGTTGTAACAAATTGTTACGTTAATGCTGGTATTTAAAGCTTTGGGAATAAAACTCTAGCCGACATAATCAACAACCAAGTGATCTACCAAAAATACCCCCAGATGTAGCCTTTCCAGATTTTACATGAAAACCGACGGATGCAACTAGAAGTCAGACGCAGAGCTGACTAGACGTGAACACCAAATTCAGACGTGATCACAAGATCAACCTCAGCTGAGAACTCCAGACGTGATACTCATCTAATTATCCATATTTCACTCCAACCAGATTAAGATTCAGATGCATTAGCTTAAGTCACCATTAAAGTCTGAATGCTTGAATGATAAGAAAGACTATTTCTCCTATATATATATGCTACAAAAAAATAATGTATTACTACATCCGTTCCAAAATATAAATATGTTTACACTTTTTCATGATTAAGGAAGTGGATAAATGTCATTAATTTTAATTGTAAAAGTCTTTAATACCCTTTGACACTCATTAATGTGATAGTTGTAAATTAGGTGAATGTTTTAATAAATTAGGAGTAAAAGCTAGAAAAATATAATAAATGCTTCTTTGGTATTTTAAATGGATTTATATTATGGGTCAAATTCAAAAGGCTAAATAGATTTACATTTTAGACGGATATAATATATGATTTCTAGGAAAAAGTATGAATGACATGTATATAACTGGTGATGCCATAGAGGTTAAAGTTTATCATCTTTAACTGTTCATTCACAATCGGCTAAATTACAATTTTGGTCCTCTAACTAGACACTTTTTTGATTTTGATCCTGGTTTTTCTCCGGCGACAATTTTAGCCCTGTAAGTGGTCTTTTTTGCAAAAATAGTCCCGAACACCGGAAAGACCACTTACGGGACTAAAATTGTAAATTACGGGACTAAAATTGTCGCCGGAAAAGACCAATTTTAGTCCTGTAAGTGGTCTTTCCGGCGTTCAGGACTATTTTTGCAAAAAAAAGATCATTTACAGGACTAAAATTGTCGCCGGAGAAAAACTAGGACCGAAATCGAAAAACGTGTTTACTTAGAGGACCAAAATTGTAATTTAGCCCAAATTTTTACTAAAGTTTGAATCATTAAATTTCTCGTGAGAGATTCAAGATCTTACCGGACAAGTGAAAACGATGCCTTGCTCCTCGAACACTGCTAAACGCGCTGCACGCAATGAGCAAAATCCATAGCAGAAGGAGAGCATGCTTAGCCATGTGTGTTTCTTTTTCTTTTTTTTTTTTTTCTTTTTTCTTTGATGAGTTGAGATTATTGTGATCTTTGATGTACCCATTCTATGAATATTTATATTCAATAACCTGCATTCATTTCGTAATCTCCAGTCATTTTTTAATTCAAAAGCCAGCATTTTATTTATTTATTTATTTATTTTCTTTCTGAATGCATTGCAGTCCTGTGATTATGATATATATGTTAATTAATTAAGGGCATTGTTAATGGCACCACACCCAATATACTCGGGCACCACAACTGTGTAAAATTCGACTTTACATGAGTCGAAATAACACAGTTCGACTTTGCGGGGATTGAAATAACACATTTCAACCCATGTAAAGTCGAATTTTGCACAGGTGTAGTGCCCGAGTATATTGGGTGTGGTGTTAACAATGTCCTTAATTAAACTATGCTGCCTATACAATCTCGGAAAATATTTACATATCAATGACGGAATATCTACCATAATTAACGTTCTGTCCCGAAATCCAAACCAACAATCGGAAAAGAACCCAACCGTCAAATCCTCGTTCACCGACTTAATAGTTGTTTGTTATAATTTGATTTAGACCTTCGTGCACTACAAAAAAAAAAAGAATTTTTTGTGACAATCCTGCTGTGACAAATAAAATGTTTGTCACAAATGGCTGTTTCTAGTGACAATGACTTTATTTGTCACCGAAAATTGTAGTATTAGTGAGGAAAAAAACATCTTGTCATCATAGCTTCAATTGATGTCTAACCCTCGCATGCACTCACGTGTGATAACTTTTGGGATAAAGCTTTGGTGACAAAATATAATCCTTAATAATTGTGTGACAAAGAGATTTTGTCACAAACTATATACCGATTTAAGCAAAAATTAAAGACTCTCATTGTGACCCGTCAATGAAGCGTCCAATAAGGCTGGAAACATAACTAATGAAGCTAGAACACCCACTTTTGCTCCATGATTGCAGTCTTTGAAGGTAATAGTGATTTCTCTAACTGTATCGATTTGCAATCTCATGTTTTCCCTTGGAGTTTATTCTACCAAGTTCAATATGTTTTAAGCTCGATTAGCTGTTGTTTTGCATAGACACCCTTCCCAAAATTAAAAAGGAAAGGTTCTAAGTTTATATTGGTTTGATGTGAAACTCTTCATTCGCAATAGCTGAAGCAATTTGTCTTCATCACATGTTTTGTTTGCTTGTCCTAAGTGTCATTGCATTGCTTCTTTTTATTGTGATTTGTTGTGATGAAATTCCCTTCCAAGCGCTAAATTTGACAGACTTAAGTTCTCCCTAAGAATTGCAGGTTCAATATCGAATGCATCCTGCAGTTTCAGAGTTTCCAACTAACAACTTTTATGAAGGCACTATCAATGAAAGGCAGTCGACGGGCGTTGATTTTCCTTGGCCAGTGACAACTGACAAATAGGGTATTGTTTGTGTTCTATAATCTTTCTTGATTTTTAAGTACTGATTGCTAATCAAAAGAGGCACTATGCTTAAAATTTTAATAATTGAAGGTTGTACAAGGCATGATTTAATTTAAATATCTCAGCATTGTGTAAATGCTTGTTTTGGATTGTGGATCAATTTTTAACTTATCTGCTTCTTTTGCCTTTCTTTGTTTGACCAGATTAACAATTTGATGCATTCAAGTAAAGTGAGAAGTTCAAACATGTAGTTATTGTAAAAGAATTTGCTGTAAGTTCTCAGGCACTGTTTTATACTCGTGTATATAAGATATTCTTTACCGTCTAGTTATCTCAGATCATGAAAGTGTTGGAATGAGATATTATTAATGGAGAAGTATTTGAGAGTGGAAGATGGTAGGAAGATTTGATGGAAGAGACTTCTTTTATTACTTCAAAACTTCTTGATTTTTTGCTTAATACAAACACTATGGCTTGGGTCCTATTTATAGTACTAGTCTTCAACTGGATTATTTCTAGAGTCTTCCACCTTATTCCTTTACTACCTTATTCTAGTGTCTTCCATACAAGATAATTTATTAACTCTCTAGAATTCTCCACACAAGTACATCCAACAACATAATTCTAGATCGACTCATACAAGTTTCTAGAACTTGGACCTTAAGGCCTATTTAATTTTGGACTCTATGAGAAATTAAGGCTCAAAATCAAGTTTACATTTCAACACCCCCTCTTAAACTTGATTTTTCTTTACTCCAATCAAGTTTCTCATCTTCACAAAGACTTCTTGCTTAAGTGGTTTTGTGAAGATGTCTGACACCTGATCATGTGTCTTCACATACTCCACTTGCACATTCTTTCTTGCAATGCACTCCCTTATGTAATGATAGCGCGTATCAATATGCTTACTTCGATCATGATGGGTCGGGTTTTTGGCCAAAGCTATAGTTGACTTGTTATCCACGCGAATAGTAGTTGGATCTTCTTGTGCCAAACCCAACTCCTTTAACAGATTTCGTAGCCAAACTGCATGACAAACACATGAGGTAGCAGCTACATATTCTGCTTCACATGAAGAAAGGGTGACTATCGGTTGTTTCTTTGACATCCATGTGAAAGTGGTGTCTCCCATATAGAATGCGAAGCCGGTTGTACTCTTACGGTCATCCACATCTCCAGCCCAATCACTATCGTTGTAACCCACAAGCTTGTACTTGTATGAAACCGAATAGTATAATCCATAATCTATCGTTCCTTTGGGATACCGGAGAATTCTCTTTGCACTTTTCCAGTGAGTTATTGTTGGATTCTCCATGTAACGACTGATTACTCCAACCGCATAGAGAATGTCGGGTCTTGTACAAGTCAGGTACCGTAAACTTCCAACCATGCTCTTAAAGAGTGTTGGGTCTATTCTCTCTGATTTGTCGTATTTTCACAACTTGATTCCACACTCTATCGGTGTACTTACTGGCTTGCAATTTTCCGTTTTGAACCTTTTGAGAATCTCTCTTGTGTATCCTTCTTGTGAGATGAAGATTGCATGATCCTCTTGTTTTACTTCAATGCCAAGATAATATGCCATTAGTCCAATATCTGTCATCTCAAATTCTTTGGCCATATCCTTCTTTAACTCCTCAATCATTTTCGGATTGTTGCCGGTGAAGATCAGATCGTCCACATATAGGCAAACTATTAGAATGTTTTCGCCTTTTCTTTTAACATAGAGAGCATGCTCGTATGGGCACTTCTTAAAGCATTTCTCTTGAAAATATTTGTCTATGCGGCTATTCCATGCTCGAGGAGCCTATTTTAGCCCATAAAGTGCCTTCCTTAACTTCAAAACTTTGTCTTCACTTCCCTCGATTTCGTAACCGGGTGGTTGCTGAATATACACTTCTTCTTCAAGAATCCCATTTAAGAAGCGCGATTTTACATCCATCGATGTATTTTCCACCTATTTTGAGCCGCCAAAGAAATGATTAGTCTTACGATTTCTAGTCGAGCAACGGGAGCAAAAACCTCTTCGTAGTCGATGCCGGCTCTTTGACTATACCCTTTTGCCACTAATCTCGCCTTATATCTTTCAACTTCTCCATTGGCATTTTTCTTTGTTTTATATACCCACTTCACACCGATCGCCTTGTGACCTTTTGGAAGTGTAGCTAACTCCCAAGTATCATTCTTCTTAATTGCCTTTATTTCTTCATCCATTGCGTCTTTCCAGTTTTGGCTCCTCGCAGCCTCTTCAAAGTCCATTGGCTCACAAAAGGCAAAATAAGGAAAGATCATTTTGGTTTTCTGTTACCTCATATATTTCTTGTAGACTCCTAAAGTGTGGAGTTCTTTCTTCTGAGCTTTCATTTGATGACAATACGTCTTCTTTGGGTAGTTACAACTGGTGAAGCTGGAGGGGTAGTGGGCTCCTCTCTTGGTTGCTCCATGTCGTCCTCGTCAATGTAAGGGAAGAAGTTATAGTCATCCTCACATGTCTCTCAATCCCATTCTCCTTCTTCATTAAATATAACATCTCGACTAATGATTGTTTTTCTAGTATTTGGATTGTAAAGCTTGTATCCTTTGGTGTTGGAGTCGTAACCAATAAAAATATACTTCTCACTTTTATCATCCAACTTTCTTCTATGCTCGTCAGGTATGTGAACATGGGCTATGCTCCCGAAAACTCGTAGATGAGAGACTCCAGGCTTCCTCCCACTCCATGCTTCTTGTGGTGTCTTGCCCCATACACTTCTTGTTGGTGACCGATTTGACAAGGACACTGCAGATGCAACAGCCTCTGCCCGAGCTCCTTTGGAAGTCTTTTGCTTTTGAGCATACTCCTCGCCATATCAAGGATTGTTCTATGGGTGCATTTAAAGGCACCATACTATTTTTACCCGGGGCACCACAGCTCTTTTAAAATTAAGTGATTACCTTTGGCACCACATATTATATTTTGGGGGAATGAGGGAGAAGGACAGAAATATTTCATCAATTGAGTAGAAGGACAGTTTTTTGAAACTTTTGCATAAAAGACAAAACTATTTATTCACTGTCGAAATTCACTTGTGTTCGAAATTCACTGTTTAAATTCACTGACGAAATTCACTGTCGAAATTCACTAATTTTCAAAATTCATCGTCGAAATTCACTAATTTTCGGGATTCACTGTCGAAATTCACTGATTTCGGGATTCACTGGGGAGATTCACTGATTTTCGGGATTCACTGTTTGTCCTTCTCGCTATAAAAATTATGCAGTTGTCCTTCTCCCTATAAAAAAATATGTAGTTGTCCATTCTTAAAAATATTTCGGATATGTGTCATTATCCCTAATTTTCCATTATATTTTTAAATGATAATCTTACTCAATATACCACACTTCTTAAAAAATATATATATATTATTTCCAGGCTGTTTTGACTATTGTCAATTTTTTTATTTATGAATTAGTCCCAACAAATATCTACATTACTATAATTTTATTATAACCCTATTTGATTTCAATCGACCTTTCATTCTTAAAAAAAAAAAAAAAAAAAAAAAAAAAAAACCGACCTGCTGCTACTGCTCTTCCGCCCTACCGCTTTCATAACGGACGATTCATCCAAAGGCTGCGAGAAAAGGCTGCTACTCTTCCAAAGTACGTTTGATATTGCATTTCTCAAGCATATTTAAATGTTGTTCTTGTGAATATTCTGCATAAAGAGGGGTTGGGGTGGGTGTGGGTTGCAGGGTTGTGAAATCAACTGTGTAATTAAATATGTAGGTATACTCAGGCTTTATAGCAAGTTATGTTTCAAACTACTTTTCACTACCTTGTGCTTCTAGAGATTATTGGATATGCCGGTAGGGTAAGATGTTTAATATGTGTTTGAGGATACTTAAAATTTTGCACCAAATTGCTCACACTAGGTTTCAAATACTTAAATGAATACAAAAGGATTGGTTTATGCTTATCACCTGTTATCTACTTGTTGTTCATGCCTTTTAATCTCTTCTAAATAGACTAGTTTATCAATCATGAATTTTCATGATTTTCAAATTCATGTTATTCACTCAAGCCTTGTTTGTCGTATACAAAGTATAGGATTTTTGGCTGCTTGTTTAAGTTTAGTTTGAGTGGTGGGAATGAGAAGTGAGAAAGTCTAATTGCTATTGATATTATTGCATCTTCAACTTATTTAGATTGTGTTAATTAAAATTGACGATGCAGCAATGTGATGTTAACTGGACACCGGGCTTTAGGTGGAGTGTGGATGTCCCATTTGTATGGAGTGTCATTTCTAGAGTTAATTGTTAATTGGATGGAAAACTACAGCATCTTCAACTTATTTAGCTAATGTACATGGTATTATCACTTTGTGCAGAGTAATAATCACTCCCCTGTTCTATTTTCTATGCCATGATGTGAGTGCATTACTGTTTGCTTAAATGTGAAATGGCATGATGCTTGAGTTTGTGTGAGCTTAGTTTTGATATGAAACAATTATGCTTTTACTCCCATTTTTTCACTTTTGCTTGATATCTGTTCACCACACATGTCATCCATTTGTTTTTAGATGAGATCGAAAAATCCTTCATACCCGATCGAGGAGCTATCCAAGAGGCCTGCACCAATTGCTTCATTACGAAGAGAGAAAGAGAAAGAGAAACAACATAAGGATAAAAAAAGACGTGTTAGTGAGGAGGAAAAACGGTTTTTAAAATGACAATCACGCTTGATGACGTGCATCATATGTTGGGTATTCCTGTTGCTGGAAAGCCCATGACTATAAACAAGAAACAGAGCAGGGGGCCTCTTTGTAGATTTGTATCCCGTATGCTTGGGATTCCAGAAGATGACGTCGATACGGAGGTGCGTTGTAACAATTCGAACCTGATGCGCACCCAATGGATAATCGACAACCTTTCTTGAAAATCAGAAACATGTTGCCATGATGTGAGTGCAGATCAAATTGCGAGAGGGTGCTTATTGGTTGTGTTGGGTTGTACTCTTTTTCAAGATAGTTTGGTCGACAAGGTGCACACTGTTAAAAGAATACATGTCTGAAGGTTTAAAGCTAAAAAAGAATGTCATGCTTGATGGTTTTGAGAGGATTTACAATGTACTAAAGCCCGTGAAGGATTTAGAAGCATCCCAAATGGATACTATGGTTGAGACCGGAGAAACTTCGTCGGCTCAGAAGAAGAAATCCAAAGTTGGATTGAACGAGCATGTTGAGGTTGGAAAAGGGAAGGGCAAAGCATCTAATGTTGTTAAGCGAAAGAGGAAGAACCATAAGTAAAAAGGCAAAACATTAGAGAAATCATGAAGTCTTTTATCTTTTGTTTTGTTAAGCTTGTATGCTGTAATGTGACTGAAATTTGAATTATTAGTACTCTTTCTAATGATTTATCTTGAAAGCTGGTGATTTATGTCATTTGAACATTGCTGTGTATCCAGCTTTTCATTTTCTGATTTGTTTTAGTTGTTCTGGTCATGTATTTGTAGAACTCCATCCTCTATAGTTAATCCGTGTAGTCGAATGGTGCAGTGATATACATTAATGGACCGTATATTTACAAATGCAAATCATTCTGATGTTAAAGAATTGGTTTTGAAAGAAAGCAATTTTCTTTTATTTAGTTTCGAGAATGCTGGTTTTTTGAAGTCTTAACTTTGTTCTTTACTGTTTCTTATTTTATCCTACGGGATAAATACATTTTTGGTTCTTTTTGTCTAACTATACAACTGTCGGATGTGGAGGTCCGACTATGACACTGTTGGAAGTATTACAAAACATTCTGAAAAAGATCCAACTGTGGAGCTGTTGGATGTAAAGGTCCGACTTGTACATTGTTGGATGTATTGCATTTCACTCTGAAAAAGATCCAACTATGGACCTGTTGGATGTGTATGATAAGTTTTCACCTAAAATCTGTCATCATTTTACTATGATATTATAAATGAAATATACATGGTTAGAAGTAGAATATATACATTTCGTGTATAATTGTTTTGGAGACTCGCCATTTCGTGTATAATTGAGAAGGAGGAGTTTGATCGTGTATAATTGTTTTGGAGGGAAAAAAAATGTGGTGCCTAGGGTAGAGGGTAAATTCATAAAAATGAAAAGTTAATGGGTTGTAGTGTAATTATTTTTATAAGAGTGGAAATTTTATTTCCATGTGTGGTGCCTTAAGTATAAATGGCAATTTCGTAATTATAATGTGGTGTAATGAGTAGATGTAAAAATCAATGTGGTGCCTAAAGTAGATTAGTATATGAAAATGTGGTGCCTCTTAATTTGGGTGCCCAAGCAGATTAAATGTGGTGCCTTTAAAGGCTCCCTTGTTCTATTCTTTCTTTCGGCGACTCCATTTTGTTGGGGGGACCTTGGAACCGTCAATGGCCGACGTATTCCATTTGCACTACAAAACTCTTGAAATTCATTTGAGGTGAATTCTCCTCCTCCCCGATCGGATCTCAAGGCTTTGATCTCAGGCCACTCTCTTTTCCACGGCAAACTTTAAATTTCTTAAACATCTCAAAGACCTCTGATTTTTGCTTCAAGAAATACACCCATGTTTTTCTTGAAAAATCATCGATGAAGAGGAGGAAATAGTTACTCTTACCAAGAGAGCTTGGTTTGATTGGACCACACACGTCTGTATGTACGAGTTCTAGTGGCTTTTGAGCTCTTGAAGTGGATTCCTTCGGAAAACTTTTCCTAAATTGTTTTCCAAGTAGACACCCTTCACATACTTGATCGGGATGACGAATACTGGGTAATCCTCACCATCTCCTTTTTGGAGAGCAACTCTAGACCTCCAAAATTGAGACGCCCATATCGAAGATGCCAAAGCCAAGATGCATCTTTGTAGCATGCCTTGAGACACTTTGCAACATCGTTTTGAATGTTTATCACAAACATCCTATTCCTTGTCATCGGCACCTTAGCAATTAAGTTGTCGCTTTGTCTCGTATAGAAAGGTTATTATCTCTTAAGTGAATATCATAACCTTTCTCCAAAAGTTGCCCAAGACTCAAGATGTTGCTCTTCATGTTTGGGACATAATAGACATTTGAGATGAATTGATGTTGTCCATTCTTCAATCGGATAAGAATTTTACCTCTGCCTTTCACTGCTATTTTAGAGTCATCTCCAAAGGATACATTCCCGTTCACAGATTCATCAAGCTCCACGAACATGCTTTTTCTCCCACACATATGATTGCTTGCACCGGTATCCAAGTACCATCCTTCTCCAATTTCATGGCCTTTGTAAGCTAGAAGTAGAGTACCATCTTCTTGATTTCTTTCTTCAACATAGTTGGCCTTTTCTTCAACTCTATTAATTTTAGGAGCTCTACATTCGGAGGCATAGTGACCAGGTTTTTCACAATTATAACACTTCACATATGACTTATCATTCCTTGATCTTGAGTTGCCTCACGTCCTTGTGATGAAGTTCCTCCCCTTTGAAAATTGTCGTTGTCGTCAATCGATTGTCGACGTTGTCCATATCCTTGTCCACGTCCTCGTCCTCGACCGTGGCCTCTACAATACCCCTGGTGGCGAATGTGTTGAATTTCACTATGATTGTTTGTTTCCTTTCTTGGATTAACTTGAGTCTTGAAGAGTTGTTCCACAATCTCTTCCTTTTTCTTTTTCTTTTCTTCATAAGCTTGTAAGGAACCCAAGAGTTGTTCTATAGTCATGGCTTCCAAGTCCTTAGTTTCTTCGATGATAGCAACAATATGCTCGAACTTAGCGATCGAAGAATCTTTTCCATGATCTTTACGTCATCGAGCTTTTCACCATTCCTCTTTAGTTGATTAGTAATGGTTAATACTCTAGAGAAATAGTCGGAGACGACTTCTCCTTCTTTCATATGCAAAGCTTTGAACTCAGCTCTTAAGGTTTGAAGACGTACTTTCTTGACTGGATCTGCCCCTTTATAGGAAGTTTGAAGCTTCTCCCATGCCTCTTTGGCAGTCTTTGCTTCCGATATCTTTTCAAAAGCATCCTCATCCAACCCTTGATAAATGAGGTAGAGAGCTTTCTTGTCTCTCTTTCTTGAGTCTCTCAAACTATCCTTCTGAGTTTGAGATAAACCACTTTCATTATTCGGCTCATCGTAGCCTTTCTCTACTATCTCCCATACATCTTGTGATCCAAGGAGGGCCTTCATCTTGATGCTCCAGTTATCATAATTGCTTTTGTTGAGCATCGGGACTTGAAAGGGAACCATGCCGCTGCTAGCCATTTCTTGATATGATCACGAACCTTGCGCTCCGATACCACTTTGTTAGAATGAGATATTATTAATGGAGAAGTATTTGAGAGTGGAAGATGGTAGGAAGATTTGATGGAAGAGACTTCTTTTATTACTTCAAAACTTCTTGATTTTTTGCTTAATACAAACACTATGGCTTGGGTCCTATTTATAGTACTAGTCTTCAACTAGGATTATTTCTAGAGTCTTCCACCTTATTCCTTTACTACCTTATTCTAGTGTCTTCCATACAAGATAATTTATTAACTCTCTAGAATTCTCCACACAAGTACATCCTACAACATAATTCTAGATTGACTCATACAAGTTTCTAGAACTTGGACCTTAAGGCCTATTTAATTTTGGACTCTTTGAGAAATTAAGGCTCAAAATCAAGTTTACATTTCAACAAAAAGTTACTTCTGTCTCTAGTCGAAACATAATACGTTTTGGTTCCTTTTAACTACAGTGGGTATCCATTGTTGCGCGATCCACATTTCAACAAAGGTCTCGCTTTCATAGAAAGAGAGATGGATTCCCACTACTTATCTGGGCTTCTTCCTCCGGTTGTCATTAGCCAAGATCTTCAGGTCACCTATCCATAAGTCCCGTAGTTTCCGTCATTATGTGAAACAGAACAATGTTTTACCTCATACATTTGCATTATAAGCAGGTCAAAAAGATGATTTGCGGAATTATCAGGTACCCCTGCAGCAGTACAATGTACTTGGCCATGATGGATCTTCAGGTCCCTTTTGTTTGTTTACTGTTTTATTGAATGAGCGTATTTTGGGGCTTGGGGACCTTGGCTGCCAGGCATGTGATATATTAGGAGACTTCATGAAATGGATTTCCTGTTTCTGTTTGTGTAAACGTCAAATCTTCTCTGTCCTGTGCTTTTAGTATTGGATGTACAATGTTGTTGTCCTTTTCTACACCGTTTTATTATAAGATCCTTGTGTTTTACTGGGAATGGGATTACCTGTTGGAAAACTTTCCTTGCATACAGCTCTTGGAGGAATTTGCCCTTCTGTTGTAAGTATTTTCAAGACAGAGAGCACTTAGTATCAATTCTGTGTGTTTCTAATAGCTAGAGATTTGATTTCGATGCCTTGCTTTTGCATGACTTTGCAGTCCGGAGGACAAAATTTTCATGGCTCTCCACATGGCTGACTTTATCATAGCTATTTTGAAAATCTTTTCTTTATTCACGGTGCACTAGTTCTATTTGTCAAAATTTTTATGGCTCTCCAAAACAAACCAGGACATATACGATGTATCGTACAAATTTTAGTGCATTTTTTTCGGATTAAGGGGGGGCAGTTGCCCCCCCCTTGGCTGTATGTAGGTCCGCCACTGCTAGCAAGTATTGAAATTAGTAGTAGTGGACTAGTGGGTGAATAAACAGAGAAGAGCTACAGAAATTTGGGTTGTAAAATATCAGATTCAAAAAGAGAAGGGACAAAAAAAAACAGAGGGATATTGGGAGACCTCCTTGCTGTGAAAAGGGAGTTGTAAAGAAAGGACCTTGGACTCCTGAAGAAGATATAGTGTTGGTTTCTTACCTTCAACGAAATCACTGTAAGGATTACTTCAAAACTGAATCAAGAAAAATGATATGTTGCAGATGGGCAACCATAGCTTCTTACCTGCCTGAGAGAACAGACAATGACATCAAGAACTATTGGAATACCCATCTGAAAAAGAAGCTAAAGAAGATGCAGCTAGCAAACAGGCTCTGATTGCTCGAATTCTAACGTGTTATTGTCTTCCCATTCTAACGAGCTAAATATAAATCCTTGCTTTTCATATACCCTACGGTTTCAAATCCGATATGTCCATGAGATTGAAGTTATCTGAGCAACATGCCATTATCTTAAGCATATCCTGTGATTGTGTTCAATGCACTGTGAGTATTAATTTATTGTGTTATTTCTATAATATTTTTTGTTAGAAAACGGATGGAGATAACTTCAGATGCAAGAAACAGAAACAGAAGCAATCAAACATAAACACTCAAAGGAGATAACAGAAACAAGAAGAACACGGATTTAACGTGGAAAACCCCTCAGTGGGAGAGGTAAAAAACCACGGGCAGAAAAGAGATATTTTATTATGCACTGAATTTTACAGATTTCAACACACACCGATAATGAGACAACAACTGTATTTATAGGCACAAATCCCTAAACCCTAGCCGCCAGGAATCTTTGTCTGATCTGCCATAAATACCCTTACACGTGTCCTCCTTTTAATGACACTGTATAGCTGTCACATAACAGAATTAACGGATGTGGGACCCTGCTGTATTCCAGTACTCAGCAGACTATCACCCTGCTGATAGTCACCCTGCTGACAGAAGCTCAGTAGACTCCACCCTACTGATGCACAGAATTGAATACACTTCTCAGCTGTCCATCACACAGCTGAGTCTTCAGATTGGTTCCACCAAAACGTAGAGTTTAAGTCACTTTACTGACAAATCTCCACCTTGACTTCAACTCTCACTAGAGTCAAACAGATTGCATAACCAGATGTAATTGTACCAGATGCATTCGTCAATGCCATATGTACTTGTACCAGACTATCTCCACAACATCCACTCCACTGATCTGCCCTCAGTAAAGTTTCCAGAAACAGATTATAAGCTTTGAATATTCGGTAAGTCCGGACAAAGCCGGAACTTACTCTATTCGAACCGGTTTAGTGAACATATCGACGGGGATTCTCCTTTGTGCCAATCTTCTTCACCACAACCCTCTTCTCATTCCTCAAAAAATGATAAGCGACATCAATATGCTTGGTTCTCTCATGATGAACCCGATCCTTGGCTAAACATATTGCACTAAGACTGTCACAATATATATCACCGATCCGATGCAACCCCAAATCACCGACTAGCCCCTTCAACCGGATACCCTCCTTAGCCGCTTCGGTAAGAGCCATATATTACGCTTCGGTAGTTGATAAGGCTACGTAGCTTTGAAGAGTAGCTTTCCGGTCGACCACCGCATTTCCCAATGTAAACACATACCGGTCATTGATTTTCTATTGTCAACATCACCTGCATAATCAGCATCACAGTAACCTATGACCAGACCAGTATCACCTCCATAAATGAGACCAACATCAGATGTACCTCTCAGGTACCTGAATATCCTTTTAACGACTTTCTAGTGTTCCTTTCCGGAGTTGAGCCATAAACCTGCGACAACACCGACCGCCCGAGCCGGATCGGGCCTAGTGCACACCATGGCATACATCGGATCGCTTGCACTAGCATAGGGAACTTTTGACATATACTCCTTCTCTTGGTTGTGTGAAGCATAAACAGACAAATGAACATTTGATGCCATAGGAGTATCTATTGGTTTTGCGACGCAGACATCCCAAACTTGGCCAATATCTTTCGTACATAACCCCGCCGAGACAAGAACAACTTCTTCGACTCCTATCTCTCCGAGATCTCCATCCCCAAGATTTTCTTGGCTGCACCTAAATCCTTCATTTCAAATTCAAAGCACTAAGAAGGTTCTTGATTTTGAACATCGGACTTCCTTCTTTGCGGCTATCGGCATGTCATCCACATACGAACAAGATAGATATATGATCCATCTTTCGACAGATCGAAGTAAACACAACGATCATATGGACTTTGTTGTAACCCTTTGAAGCATAAAGCTCGTCAAACCTTTTATACCTTGCCTTGGAGCTTGCTTCAAACCATACAATGATTTCTTCAACTTGCAAACATAGTTTTCTTTGCCGGGAACTTGAAAACCCTCGAAAGCCGTGTCATGTATATCTCCTTATCCACCTCACCATGTAGAAAAGCAGTTTTCACATCCAATTGCTCAAGTTCCGGATCCGATGTGCCATCATTGCTAGTAACACCCGATTGAAGTGTGTCGACCACTTTGGTGAAAATATTTCATCAAGTCAACCCCTTCCTTTTGATTTGAATCCTCTTGCAACCAAACGTGCCTTATACACGACCCCTTCGCCTTTGTTATTCCTTCCTTTTTCTTGAAAATCCATTTGCAAGTCACAACTCCCTTGTCGTAGGTTGTTTGACCAATTCCCAAGTCGATTCTTCAATAATGACTCCATTTCATCTCCCATGGCTGCATGCCACCGAGATGCTTCGTACATGTCATCGCTTCCCCGTAAGTAGTAGGTTCGGCAACCTCTACTTCTTTCGCAACTTGGAGTGCATATCCACCAAATCATCATATCCATATCTCCTTGGAGGTATCCCTACATTAGATCTTCTAGGCCTGGCGGCGGCTAGACTCGCCGATCAATGTTTGTATGACGCCCGCCGAGGTCTCGCGGACCGGCTTGGATCGGATTACGGTTCATTATCCGGATCGGTATAGTGTTGATTTGGATCCACCGATTGTTGCATATCGGTAGACTCCACTCGAAGCTCCACTTTGTTTCTCAACACTATCGGATTCAAGATCGGTTTCGGACTCGGTAGACCTCCCCATTTGATGAGTTTAACATAGAATTTTCATCAAACACAACATCCCTGTGAGGATTACTCGGACTCTGCCGATGACCAAATCCTATATCCTTTCACTCCATCACCATACCCCACAAACACTCCTTTCTTGGCTCTTGGCTCCAACTTCCCTTCACTAACATGATAGTAGTTTGTACTTCCAAAAACCCTTAGAAGCGAGTAGTCGGCGGGCTTGCACGACCACATCTCAAATGGTGTCTTGAGATTGATTCTGTGTGAGGGCTCTGTTGATTAAGTAGCAAGCTGTCTTAACGACCTACGCCCAAAATCTCCTTGATAAACCGACTTGAGAAAGCATACATCTTGCCCTCTCCGGTAGAGTTTGATTCATCCTTTCGCCTACACCATTCGTGAGGTGTATTCCTTACGGTATGATGTACGGCAATACCCTCATTTGCACAAAATGAATCAAAATCCGTCAGCGAATTCCGGACCATTATACGTACGAAGCTTCTTGATTTTCTTGCCTAAGCGATTCTCCACTAGGGCCTTCCACTTGCTTGAAGTTATTGAATGCATCACTTTTGTTCTTCATCATCCCCACCCAAGTCATCCTTGAATAGTCATCTATGAATGACACAAAATATCGTGACCACCCAATGACTCAACCTTTGATGGACCCCTGCGGTCGAATGGATATAATCAAGTGATGCCTTTGTGTTGTGCAACCTGCTTTGAGAACTTACTTCGTGCAACTTCCCAAACACACAATGTTCACAAAAGTCCAGATTCTTGACCTTATATCCCCCAAGAAAACCTGTGAAGAAAGAACCGCATACCCCTTTCACCCATGTGACCAAGTCTCGTGTGCCACAGTGAGTCGCTTCGAGCCCGGTGAAGCGCGAGGATGCAACGACGAGCGGTGCGATACTGGTAGATCCTTGTAATATATACAAGGTTCCCCTCTTGATGCCTTTGAGGACTACAATCGAATCTTTGAAGACATTCGGTGTCCACCTTCACCCTTGAAATTGAACCCCTTCTTTGTCCAAGTGGGCGAGAGATACCAAATTCTTGGTCATCTGTGGAACATGTCTTACATCCTTCGGTGTACAAAATTTACCATCCTCTCGTCCTTAACTTTACCGAGCCAATTCCCACAACTTTACGGACCTTCTTTGTTGGCCATATAGATTTGACGACCATCTATCTCGCTCATAAGTAGAGAACCACTCTCTGTTTGGACAAATATGGTAGGATGCTCCGGAATCAAGTATCCACACATCATTGTGGTGTGTAGAATCCCCCGCAACTAGAACCGGATCCTCATCAGATTGCTCAGTTTCCAAGGCTACGTGCCGAATTGCCTTCCTCTTTGTTTCTTCTTCCTTGGACAATTGGACTTCCAATGTCCCTGCTCCTTACAGTAATTACGGACATCGTAGACTTAGGACCTTTGGACACCGACTTCTTTTTCTTCTTCGTCCATATCCTTTTCCACTATTGCTTTGCTAGCTATTAATGACAACGGATCGTCTGTCCCAAAGCGGCCTTGTGTCTCGGCTCACGGCATGTAAGGCGGACCTCACATCCTCTAAAGCTCTTTCGTATCCTTCCCAACTATGAAAGAGCGCACAAAGTTTTCATATGATGCCGGCAATGACACCAACGGGATTAGGGCGCATCTTCATCTTCAATTTTAACATCAATATTCCTTAAATCAAGTAATATTGTGTTCAGCTGGTCAAGATGTTCCCTCAGTGGACTCCCTTCATGCATCTTCAAACTGAACAACCTCTGTTTCAATAACAACTTGTTGGTCAGTGACTTGGTCATATACAAGCTTTCAAGCTTTTTCCACAACTTGGCTGCGGTGTCTTCCTCAGCAACCTCAGTGATAACATCATCAGATAAGCACAACATGATGGTTGAATGTGCTTTCTCTTCCGGACGGCATAATGTCTGCCGCACTTTGTATTTGGTTTGTCGGATAAAGGATTCCACAAACCTGTTTGTTTCAACGGTGCACGCATCTTGATTTGCCACGGACCAAAGCTGTTCCTTCCGTAAATTTATCGATTTTTACGTTTCTTGTTGACATCTTTCCTTGCTAAAGATTACAACTTTATCACGAGATCCTAGCACCTTCTTGAAGGTCTTGGTGAAGATGAAGTTGATCGTACGGTACATCGTTTTCTCCGAGAACTGTCTCGATACCACTTGTTAGAAAACGGATGGAGATAACTTCGGATGCAAGAAACGAAACAGAAGCAATCAAACATAAACAATCAAAGGAGATAACAGAAACAAGAAGAACACAGATTTAACGTGGAAAACCCCTCAATAGGAGAGGTAAAAAACCACGGGCAGAAAAGAGATATTTTATTATGCACTGAATTTTACAGATTTCAACACACACCGATAATAAGACAACAACTGTATTTATAGGCACAAATCCCTAAACCCTAGCCGCTAGGAATCTTTGTCTGATCTGCCATAAATACCCTTACACGTGTCCTTCTTTTAATGACACTGTATAGGCTGTCACATAACGAAATTAACGGATGTGGGACCCTGTATTCGTATTCCGGTACTCGGCGGACTATCACCCCGGCGATAGTCACCCTGTTGTCGAAGCTCGGTAGACTCCACCCTGCGTGCACGAATTGAATACACTTCTCAGCTGTCCATCACACAGCTGAGTCTTCAGATTGGTTCCACCAAAATGTAGAGTTTAAGTCACTTTACCGACATTTTTTTATGTCTTCTCTTTTTTCAGGTTGTTGTATGCATGAAATATCTGCTCATCTACCTGCATTTAAAGCTTATCTCGAACCTGCAGATTAAATGGTAACCTTGCTAACAGTGACGGACCCAAAAAAAAAATATCAGTGGGGGCACCGGAACAAATTCGAAAGGCGAGTAGGGCCATCAATAGTGTTTTTACATTTTTTACCTATAAAAACATGTCGATTTTCGGATTTCAGTGGATGCCATACACCCCCTTTCTTAGCTGGGTCCATCCCTGCTTGCTAACCGGAAAAGACCATGCAAGCCATGGCTTTCTTGGCTCATTTGACTTTTGTTTCTTAGTGTATTCCTTTGACCATTTTTTTTCCGTTTGCAGCTGTATTTTTAACATTGGAATTGCATTAAAGCCTATCTCAGACATATATCTCAGCTGAAAATTACAGAGGGACAAAAATTTATTGTGTGTGTATATTGATTTTTATTCCATTCCAGGATACGTCCCTATATTTTTATGGGGGAATGAGGGAGAATGACAGAAATATTTTATCAATCGAGTAGAAAGACAATCTTTTGAAACTTTTGCATAAAGGACAAAACTATTTATTCACTGTCGAAATTCACTTGTGTTCGAAATTCACTGTTTAAATTCACTGCCGAAATTCACTGTCGAAATTCACTAATTTTCAAAATTCATTATCGAAACTCGCGATTTTCGGGATTCACCTTGTCAATCACCGTCGAAATTCACCGATTTCGGGATTCACTTTGGGGAGATTCACCGATTTTCGGGATTCTTTGTTTGTCCTTCTCGCTATAAAAATTATGCAGTTGTCCTTCTCCCTATAAAAAATATGTAGCTGTCATGTTACTTAAAAATATTTCAGATTGTGTCCTTATCCCTAATTTCCCATATTTTTATAGGGTATCTATGGATTTTTAGTATTATTAATATCATTATTATTAATTTTATTATTATTTGATTCTCTTTTACACCGTTGATGATTATAATTTTTGTAGTGTTGTGATAAATTGTAAGATTCATTATCAATGATTTAATTGTTTTGGTGGTTTTTTTGAATTTTTTGGGGTGGATGTTAAACTTTTGTAATACTTAAAATGATGGCTAATACTTGTTCAATGGTTTATTTTATGTAAATTATTTTTTTTGATAGGTATGTGTATTTTTATATGTTCTCTGTAGATTATTATATTATTTTTATTATTAATTTTATTATTTCATAATTAAAATTTTCAATAATAATAATAATTTATTAATATTATTATTAATATAATAATATTATTTAATTTTTATTTTTTTAAAAAGGATGACTTCTAGTGACAAAGTGTTTGTCAATATTAAGTATTAATGGATAACTGTGTATGTACTCTTTGGTGACAAAATCCATCTAGTGATAAAGTTTTGGATCTTTTGTGACAAACATATTGTCACATTAACGACTTATGGTGACAATATTAAGTATAGTCACCAAAGGCTTAGAAAGCTTTGGTGACAAACATAAGAGTTTCTCACGACAGCATGTGCTTTGCCGACGAATGCTAAACTTGTTACGACGTCGCTGCATACGCAACAAACACTGCGACGAAGATTTTTCGTCGGGAAAACCTTTATCAACGAAAATATTGGTTTTTCGATGATTTTTTTCGTCACGAAAAGATCTATTTTTTTAGTGGTGTTGATACGTTATTTATCATGTTAATTCGACCATGTATACGTGGGAAATTTTATCCCCTCATTCCATTTGCACCGTGGGTCTAAGTGGTTGAATCTAGACCACACAGTTTGAATTTAATTTGAAATTGTGTGCTTCAAATTCAACCACGTAAACCCACGGTGCAAATGGAGTGAGTAGGGAAGAATTACTCGACTAAAAATATTTCGATTAATGTTAAGTCCGAGCAAACAGAGTCGATGTACGATCCAGCGGACAATCCACTCAAAGACAGATCGACCTAGACCTAGCGGAAGAGAAGAGGTTAGCGACGTATCATAGGCTCGTGAATTACAAACAGACCGCTAAGCGACATCATGACAAACGAATCCGCGACCACTCCTTCAAGGTCGGCGACTTTGTTCTTCGAAACAAGAAGGCCACTGGTCTTCAACTCGACATGGGCAAGCTTACGGCGAACTGGGAGGGTCCTTATTAGATCACAAGAGAGATCAAGAAAGGACATATATCCTCAAGAACCAACAGGTCTTCGAGCTTAACAGACCATGGCACGCAGACAATCTTAAAAGGTACTACATGTAATAATCGGCTAGGGTTATGGCTATCCTCTCGTTTACGACGTGAGTGGTTAGGCTTTCTTGTTTGTAAATTTCACTTACCTAGCGGGGTGAGGCGAACTTAATAAATCCCGGATTTACATTTATCTTTTAAATACATGTTATCATATCCTTCAAGTGTGTCCACTGTGCATATTAGTGTGATTTTCGATGAAATTTTCAACAAAGACCTCGGATTCATCTTAGACTTTGTTAAAAATGAGGGCTATACTCTGGAAAAATTTCAAACACGCAATCGGACAAGTTATTCCAAATAAGTCCGTATGTTTTCAACTCCGAGCCTTATCTGAAACAAGGGGGCCATACTCTGGAAAAATTTCAAGTTACGAGTGGGCAGTTAATTCAGATAAGTCCGTCCATTTTCGACTCCGAATCTTATATAAACAAAGGGGCCGGATACTACTATATCGGACACACAAAGAACCGAACTCGATATATGCAATAAATTCGAGCAAACTACAAAATACATACGAGCACAAAAGAAACTTATATATTCAGAAAATGAAGAAAAGTTATAAAAACGGAATCAAAAAGAGTTTTACATCAAAATATTGCTTATACAAAGCGGAAGTAACTTCATGCGTCATCAGGTCGTATGTTATCATCGCCGACATTCTCTACGCTAAGGGAAGGATGCAGCATCTTATCGGCATTTACATCGGACTCTGTTTACATCGGACTCTGTTTGCTCTACCCAATATTTCGTATCCTAAAATAATCAAATAACGCATGAAATAATTTGAATAAGAGAAAATAAATGTTAAATGCAAAATACTCGACTCACGAACCCAACATATGACATTCAGCTCAAATGGTTCATAATTATAGGTCGAAACAACTATTTTTAGCTCATAATGGATATAATGTTGATGCCATGGATATACTATTTTGAGCGTCATCATCCCCTTTGCTTTTGCAATAGGGTCCATCATAAGTGTTGTGAATTGAATCAGATGTTCATACTTCATGAAGAGCCATGAGCAGGTATGAAAGTGATTTTGGTATATGTCGAGAATAGCCTTAAAAGTGTTAAGGATGGGTTCCTAGTTTATTGGAACTTAGAATCGAATAAACATGGATATACATATGTATATCCTAGGTCTTATGAAGAAAGTGGAAGCTATAGTGTGGGTTTGCAGTCACATTGATCAAGTGATACAGTGAGCTGGAAATTTTCTTAGCAAGAGATCACTGAAATTCTACAACCGGGCCAAAACACAATAGTGCCTTAGAGGCGCAAAGTGGGAGCAGTACATGGATCTAAGAGGTACATTCTTGAACCGTGTGCGGTTCTTCCATATTTTCTATATAGCTGATATAGTAGTGGATTCATTGCATGAAGCAAGGACCAGAGTCTCGTCAGAGATTCATGTGAGTGTTGAGGCGGTTCCTTTTGACTTGATCATTTGGAGCATGATATGAAGATAGTCTGAGTCCCCACAGATAGTGATCCGTTCACGCTTACGGTTGGTTGTGAGTATTGCATGAAATTCTTATTTTTCAACTTGTCTTGTGTGTACGAGTGATTGGATTTAGGCCAAGTGGGAGATTGTTGAAATAGTGTCCTAAACCCAATCGGGTTAGACCGGATCCGACCGGGTCGGATCATTTCTACTATTTCATTATGTTTATACATATGTCAAATGGATTTTTTGTTATTATATATTCTGTTTATTTATGTGAACTGATGACGGTCAAGTTATAAAAATAACTCGATACCTAAATAACCAGCTAGCAAGAGAACTAGGTTCAATCGTAGTATAACTAGATAGAGTCGAGGTCGATCCCACAGAGACTCGGCTTAAACAAGTACAACGTTATTAAACTAAAAATAGATTAAAGGGCGGTCTACGACCAACAATAATGTAAAAATAAAGGTTGACACGATAGAAAACACAAAGACTAACAATACGACACAAGACACTAAACACTTGTTTTTATGGTTTAATAAGACTTTAACAAACGGTATTGATTACGCTAGTAGTAATTACTCCCCCATATATGTATATCCAAGCCGAGACAGAAAAGACTTTAAGGTTGATTATATTTTGGCTACGGGAGTCATCCCCTAAACTGTATCTACTTCGTGAACGGATAGAAGATCCCTATGCTTAATTACGAATCCTTCCTTGGACAGGATAGAACATCATATAACAAGCATGCTATACCAAACTAGGGATGCCGATCTAAAATCGTCACCTCGTCTAGGCAACCACCGTGGACGGGTTGGCACACCTCCTAAACGATCGGCTAACTTATGTCCTATTTAACATGGCAATTTTCACAATATATCATATTAATTTACGAGAACGATGTAACAAATTGGCCGGATCTATTACATGTGTATATGAAAAACGAAAGCACGACGTAGCCGAAGTCGTTCACGAGAAAATTACTAGAATCTTGATGGCTAGATCTAACCATATAGACCGTGGTAGATCTAGACCGGTGACTCTAGAATTTGCTCGTAAAACGCCTTCGTACGACTTAGATCTACATGAATATGGGTTTGTTAATTAACTACATCACGAAATCAATACACAAACGACTACTCCATAACGAAATAAAATAGATCTACGAATAAAAACGACATATTTGGATAGACATTACCCTCGTAGACGGAGGGTCCTCCGATCCTTTAATGCAATCTCTAATCGTTGAATCCATCGCCTCCGTGATGAAGCAACATAATATAAAATAAAAAGAACTATATTGATAAACTAAAAGTATTGTAGTATTGTGTTTTGTAGGTTGGTTCTTTTCTCGGCATCGTGGCCGCTCGTTTATATAGGAGTTGTAGCCGACATAGGGAGAATCCGAGAAGATATGCACGCATTAATCCGATTAGGCTCGGGTGACCGAACGATTACGCTCGGTCGACCGAATGGTTACGCTCGGTCGACCGAATGGCATGGCTCGGTCGACCGAGCCTCCGTCTTTACGCGTTTTCAATTTCGCTTCGTCTGACTTGTTCCCCACTTCACTCTTCTATGCTGATCTGATTTGTCTCTTCATTAATGCTCCGATTTTCTTCCTTATTTATCTTGAGATTTCCCGATTGCATGACAATTATCCTCCCGATTCGTTATGATGCGAAATCGCATTTATCACACAATTAATTGCTCTTTTATAATAAAAACAGCTAAATACCAATTATCACATTAATAATCACTTATCATTAAATAATAAATATAAACACGTGATTTAATATGAAATATATATAATTAACTCTGATTTAAGGTTAGAATTGATGACATAAATAGGTATATTTTAAGTGTCATCAAAATGCCCCCCACTTAAACTTTGCTTCGTCCCGAACAAAGCATCAATAAGTCATTCCCCAAGACAACATTTTCCGTGGTCAACTCATACTTACACAAGAAACTCGAGTCAACTCATACCAGTCATGCTCATCAGATAAGCATTATTCATTACTCGCTATGAATCGAAGTGATTGTGTGCATGTGCATTGGTTTTATATAAATGTAGCAAGATTAGAGCTTATGCAGACTTCATATCAAAATTCACCAACATCAGCATTCATACTTCTTATGCCTCGCAATGGTGAAAGCACTAGAACAATAAGCAAGAGCGTATCTATAGGGTTTTTGGACTTGGAGACCGAGTACTACTCAAAGCCTCTAACAATTTAAATTTTTTCAATTTTGCATATTTTTCGAATACTACTAATCTCAAGGAAGAAAACTTTTCGTAGAGTATCCCCCTATCTTAGATTAAGCATAGCATCGAATATTACCACAAGCGCGGGGCTACTTTGGTAATGTTACTACAAGCCCGAGTGTTTTAATGCCTTGTCAAAACACAGTACGTCCCAAGCTTATTACTCCGCTTTGATGGCTCGAAGATCAGAATACATCAGTCGACAAATATCGACACTAGGTCCTCATAACCAATTATCTACGCAATGTACACATATTTTTTTCAAGTATTATAACTCATGCGGTACTAAACGATTCACATGTTGAGTAGTTGAACAATACCTAACTATTTGCAATTGTTGGCATGAATATCCTTAAGTTTACTAACAATTTATCGCAAAAGTATAATATGATCACATACTCACGCAACTTGGTTCCTTTCCTATCAATTCTAAGTATAAGAACTTCACAAGTTTAAGGGTACAAGTTCAACAACTTGGCATTTATCCATGAATTTTTTTTAAATTTTGCTCAATATTGCCTCAATATTCCGTTCCTCTTTACTTTTTCAACATATAGCTAAGTCCCTTGCCCCCCACTTAAACATGGCATTGTCCTCAATGACAAAAATAAATGAGAGTAAGAAAAAAAACTTAGCTCTGGAAACGGCTCCCAAGTGAAGGAACAATATCGGAGTAAACCTCAGCACGTCGTGGAGAGACAGACATATCCTGTATAAACAAACAAGCTCCACGAAATTGTCAAATACCATGTCTATGGAAGTTATAAAATAATGTGGCGTAATTAGATATAAATATCTAAAAACAAGTTTAAGCCACTTTACTTTATACTGCCATGGACAATACCAAAAGGGATTTAAACCTAAATAAAAACTCACATGACGGCTATCAAGGAAAAAACCTCGTTTATTCCGAACTTAGACTCGGAACATGGCGAGATGAAAAAAACCGTGATAGGTGTTCGGTAAAAACGAGTTTTACAATTTATAACCGAAACACCCCAAGTATAAGGATCGTAGTATAGGATGTTTACGGGTCGTCCTAAGGGAGTGGAATGTTTATCGGATCAAGGAACAATTATTCTATCGATTATGTCACAATTATTAACTAAACTAGGGTTTAAACTAATTATGAACAGTAAAAACGACGATGAATAGTAACTTCGATGAATAGTAAATTGGAATCAAATCGATACGAACTATTCGATTTATCAAGTAATTAAAAGGAAACGGCAAGGCAACGGGAATCCACCAATCAACCAACCCAACCCCAACTAGACGGCAAGCTAAAGATATAATTTTTAGTAACGATCAATCACGAATTCGATTAAATTTCTCTAAGCGAATTCTAGGGTTTCGTTTTCTTTTTCAAGTAAAACAAAACGACATGCAAAACACGATCACGAGATTATTTCTAATACTCTTACTCAAATAATTATAAACGATCTCTCGAATTATAATTAAGTGCATCAATTGAAAAGATCACAACTTTGAACAATATTCTCATACAAATTCAATCAAAAAGATAGTTTCATCGATCTCTCGATTCAATAAAACATAAACAATATAACAATATCTAATTGATGAAAAACCATAAATTAACTCACTAAAGATGTAGCTAAAAATCCTCTAATTGGTGTGGTTGTTGATTGGTTTCCTCCGTTGTCCTACCGCAAGATGCTTAGCCTTCAATCATCTTCGAACTCTCAAGCAAGATTGAAAGAAAGAAACTCATATTTTTATTTGATGTGGTGCTTTTTACGTGTGTAAAATTTCGTGTCTTTCTCTCCGCATGGATGCTCCTTTTATAGGGATCGTGGCCGACATAGGAAGATCTAGAAGATAACGATGCGAAAATCCACCGACCTACCGAGCCGACACGTTCGGTCGACCGAGTGTCATGGCTCGGTCGACCGAGCCTACCAAATGCCCGTGTTCACACTGTGCTTCGTATAACGTGTTCCTCACTCCACTCTCTCGATCAGATTTGATTTATCCTTCTTTAATTGCTCCGAATATCTTCTTTATTTCTTGAGATTCTTTTGATTGAATAATATTTATCTTCCCAAAATAAAATCCAAATGATTGAATGAAATTGATCCTCTTGATTAAATAATATCACCCCTGCATTTCTTTATTTTCTGCAAAATGTTGTTACACCAAGTCATCGAATAATAATAATAATAAAAATGTGTAACAAAAATAACAATTAAACCCATAATTTCCTCATAATTAAATTATAATTCCTCAATAACCATTATAGGAATTTAACGGTTAAAACACGCTTTTCTCATTTATTTCCCTTAAAAATAAGGTAAATTGTTTAGGGATTAAGCCCGAAAATATAGTAAAATTTACCCTAAACAACTCCCCCACACTTAGCTTTTTGTTCGTCCCGAACAAAATAATCAAAACCGGCTCACTGTACATGTAATCCACATAGATTCCTGACTCACGTAACAAAAGATACAACAACTATAGCAAATGATACCAACACAGAGATAGATTCGGTGTAAGTGTGACAAGCCATTCTCAATCCAACAAGCCTTTCAAAGAAATATCCTCTCAAAAATTCCAATGACTATCCTAGGTACAAACAGTAATAGCTCCACTCAAAGCCTTCCCACGCACTCAGTAGGATAATCCCTACAACATATCATGCGGTTCTACTGGGTATAAGATCCATGATAACAAAGACTTCACTTTATTTTTACTCATCATTTCCAAAATTTTCAAATTTGACGCATATCAGAATGAGCTCTTACCCATCATAGTAGTATAGGACATTTCGAGATAATCCCCTACCTACTCAAATCATAAGGCGACTATAAGCGGCGTCGTGAGCTATTGGTCATCATAGTGGTATAGGACATACGAGGTATACCCTACCGCACTCCAATCATCGACCAGCTTTCGACAAAAGTATCTATTAATAATTGCTCACTCACTTTATTTATTCACTTTTCAAAGTCATAAGTTACATCTCACTTATCACATTCAAACTTTATGATATTCACAGTACACGGTCTAACTTAGGTGTAACTATACTGACCTTCCTAAGATAAATCATTAAAAATAATGAAAGGATATAATTCAAAAGTCATGCTTCAAAATCAAAGGCTTCCGTGAGTGAAAAACGAAACTATCTCCATAAAAGTAAAACATGCTATAATTATCTCACTAAGTCACATACTATCATCGTTAGAAAACTACAACTAGCAAGCATCTAGTTCCAATTATATGCTCGAGACTCACAAAAAATTTTAAATTCCGCAGAAATTTAACATTCACTCATATTTCAAAGGATATAGCATAAAAACATACCCAAACACCCCCACACTTAAATCACATTATGTCCTCGAGAATGTGCGAGAATAAAAGAAAAAGAAAACTTATTTGGTTTCAATAGTGGTTGTCGGATGAAAGTTGGCGAGAGGTCGGGCCGGAGCATGAACATACCGCGACAACTCGAATAGACAACACTTTGGACATAAAAGCTTGTGAAACTGCTCAAAAGTATACGCCACACTCGACATACCATATAATCTCGGGGTACACGGGGTATATGAGCAACACATAACACAAAACACTTACAATGAACGTAAGAGGAATAACCATCAACACAAAATCAACTAAAGTATTATTTCTAAAACAATAAAACAAAACAACCTAAGAAAAGGAAACGAACAATGAAAACTAGGTTGCCTCCTAGGAGCGCTCTTTTAATGTCAATAGCTTGACACAAAGTTCAAGAATCAACCCGGATCGGGCCACTTTGGTTTAACTGCCGCCACCTCAGTATCGGAATTAGAATTACTAGGGCGGAAATGATTTTCACCACAACAACAAGTCAAGTGCGCAATAAGATCATTAAACTTTTCTCTCCAAACTACACTGACTCTCTTCTTCTTGTTCTTGCGGATGACAGGCGTAGGTGTGCTAACATGCTTAGGAGTCCCAGAAGAAGGTTCCTCACGAGTAGAGGTAGGAATGTCATCATCGACTCAAAGAAATAAGATGGAATCTCTTCACAAATCGGGACATCTGTACTCTCATCTCTTCTTTGGAAATAAAGAGTCTCAGGCTTCTCCTTTGGTTGCCCAAAATATTTCTTAAGTCGATGACCATTCACTTTGAAAGCTTGATTACCATACCCGTTCAAAGTAATTACTCCACTTGGATTAACCTCGAGAATCTCAAATGGACCAGACCATCTAGACTTTAGCTTACCAGGAAACAAATGAAGTACGGTATTATAGAGTAAAGCCATTTCACCAACTTTGAATTCTCGGTCCTTGATCTTAGCGTCATGGAGCATCTTCGTTCTCTCCTTGCTGATTTTAGCATTCTCGTATGCTCGAGTCCGAATTCGTCGAGCTCGTTCAACTGTAACAACCTTTTCTCCCCACAGAGCTGGCTATCAAAATTTAAGAATTTAATTGCCCAGAAAGCTCTGTGTTCAAGTTCGACAGGTAAATGACAAGCTTTGCCATAGACCATTTGGAAGGGTGACGTGCCCATCGGGGTTTTAAACGCAGTACGATAAGCCCACAATGCGTCATCCAGCTTAAGACTCCAATTAGATCTATTATTGTTCACGGTCTTCTCTAAAATTCTTTTCAGGCTCCGGTTGCTTACCTCGACTTGGCCACTGGTTTGAGGATGATATGGTGTACCAATCTTATGTTTGACACCATACTTCTCAAGGATCTTGTCAAGCGGCGCATTGCAAAAGTGAGTACCCTCATCACTAATGAGTGCTCTCGGACAGCCGAATCTAGTAAAGATATTCTTTTGCAAGAATTTCTTCACGACTTTATGATCATTAGTTTGAGTGGCTATGGCTTCAACCCACTTGGAAACATAGTCGACACAGACGAGGATATATTTATTACCGCACGAAGATGGAAAGGGTCCCATAAAATCTATGCCCCAAACGTCGAAAACTTCGCATTCAAGAATGGGCTTAAGTGGCATTTCCATCCTACTACTCTGCCGTCCAGTTCTCTGGCACCTATCACAACCTTTACAAAAGGCTTCTGCATCTTTAAACAGAGTCGGCCAGTAAAATCCAGCTTGAAGGATCTTTGCAACCGTCTTTGGTGTTCCATAGTGACCTCCGGTAGGATATTTGTGGCATTGTTCTAGGATATCCCACGATCATGCTCGGGAACACACCGTCGAAGCAAACCATCCTTACGGACCTTGAACAAATAAGGATCTTCCCATACGAGATATTTAAGATCGAAAAGAACTTTTTCTTCTCACGATACGTCATATCCTCTAAATGACCACTCGCTAAATAGTTGACGTAGTCGCATACCACGGCCTAACCGTTTCAAGCTTCATCAATTGCTCGGTCGGAAAATCAATGCCTATATCATTGTGATTCTCGCACCCTCATTTACTAAGCGAGATAAATGATCAGCCACAATATTCTCACTACCTTTTTTATCTTTAATCACAAGGTCAAACTCTTGTAAAATTAGAATCCATCGAAGTAACCTTGGTTTCGCATCTGCTTTGTCCATAAGGTAGCGCAAGGCTGCATGGTCGGTCCAAACAATCACTTGAGATCCCAGAAGATAACTTCTAAACTTGTCAATGGCAAAAACAACAGCTAAGAATTCCTTCTCAGTTGTGGTATAATTGCATTGAGCCGGGTTCAAGGTGCGACTCGCATAATAAATGGGCACGAACCTTTTATCAACTCTTTGACCTAAGGCTGCGCCTACGGCGTAATTAGAGGCATCGCACATCAACTCGAAAGGCTTGGTCCGGTCGGGTGCAACTAAAATAGGGGCACTGATAAGCTTGTCTTTCAGACAATTGAAAGCTTCCTTGCACTTCGCATCGAACAAGAAATCGACATCTTCTTTCAAGAGATTTGATAAAGGCTTGGCGATGGTAGAAAAATCTTTAATGAAACGCCTGTAGAAGCCAACATGACCTAGAAAACCTCGTACCTCTTTCACTGTCTTAGGGTACGTCATCCTTTCGATGGCTTCGACCTTAGCCTTATCAACTTGAATACCAGCATTGGACACCTTATGTCCCAAAACGATTCCTTCATCAACTAGAAAATGGCATTTCTCCCGAGTTAAGCACCGAGATTCTTCTCAACGCAACGTTGGAGTACCATATCTAGGTTCTCTAAAATTTCATCAAAACTATCGCCGTAGGCGAAGTCGTCCATGAAGACTTCCATGCATTTCTCAACAAGTCCATCAAAAATGGCAAGCATACACCGTTGAAAAGTCGCGGGTGCATTGCATAGACCGAATGGCATTCTACGAAAAGCAAAAGTACCAGATGGACACGTAAACGTGGTCTTCTCTTGGTCATTAGGATCAATGGCTATCTGGAAGTAGCCGGAATAGCCATCAAGGAAACAATAATACTTATGACCACTCGGTCGTTCAATAAATTTGGTCAATGAAGGGTAGGGGAAAGTGGTCCTTGGCGGTAACCTCATTAAGTCTACGATAGTCAATACGGACTACGTAGCTTTGTCACGAGTCGTAAGGCAACTTCCTCCCCTTTTTCATTCTTTTCGACCGTGATTCCGCCCTTCTTTGGCACAACTTGAGTAGGGCGACCCACTCGCTATCGGCGATTGCATAGATGATTCCCATGTCGAGCCACTTTATCACTTCTTTCTTGACAACCTCTTGCATATGCGGATTCGGTCTTCTCGAGGTTGTCTAACCTTTTTAGCTCCCTCCTCCGTTCGGATTTTATGCATGCATATGTACGGGCTGATCCCTCGGATATCACCCACTTGCCAACCGAACGCGAGGATGTTTTTCTTAAGCACTTCTATCATTTGTGCTTCTTGCTCTTGGTCGAGTTTCGAAGAAATGATCAAAGGCAATTTATCTCCATCCTTAAGAAAGATATACTTAAGGTGTTTCGGAAGCGGTTTGAGCTCTAAATCGTAGGTGGTTGCTCAATACTAGACTTTAACGGGCCACCTTTCTCTTTATGAGCTTGGAGTGGTTGACTAAAGAATAACTCATCTTCCCGAGGCTCAACCCCAGAAAGGTATTGGATCAAATCATCCATCGGAATCCTCCGGTCAACACTTGCTTCCTTTTTCTTGTGATCGATCATTTTTCTTAACTCTTCATCTTTAAGCTCTTACGCCGGCTCTTCCCAATCATCTACTTCCCAATGAGTAGCTTCTCTCCAAAACTCTACCTCGTCCCAACTACCCATCGAGCTTCTTCTTCACCGGGGATGAAGTCTTCACGACTCGGCTCTTTGAAATCATCGTTTGTTCTTGGGCATCTCCATGCTTCTAACTCAATAACGGGCCCGGTATGAGCGAGTGAAGATGACTCGTCAATGCCTACGGCTTGAAATGAATTAGAAGGTGGTCCGCAGTCAGCCGGATCCTCAATGTCCAAGACTTCAAAAACACCTATCTCTGTCAACTCCTCTGCTTCTTCAAAGTAGGCATCTTTTTCGTCCTCATAGATGGCTTCGACAAACGATATTTCATCAATTACGGCTCTTTCAGGATGTGTCCCTCGTGTGAAGGTGACAGATGTGTCACCGACTCTAAGAGTAATCTGTCCTTTGCAGAAGTCGATGAGAGCGTTAGAAGTGTCTAAAAAGGTTCGGCCTAGAATTAGAGGCATCTCCTTATCAGGTGGATAGTCTAGAATAACCCAGTCGGTAGGGAAGACTAAATGTTCAACTTGAAGGAGCACATTAGCTACACAACCGGCTGCGGTCCGGCTAGATTTATCTACCATCGAAGAGAAATCGGGCGTTCCCGCATCCTTTTATCTAACCCGAGCTTTTTGCATACGTTTAATGGCATCACATTAATAGAGGCCCCCGAGTCGCATAAGACGTTTTCGAATAAATGACCTTCGATCTCACGGGAGATTGAAGGTGCGCGAGTCACCTCGCTTAACGGCAATTTTACGTGAAACCATCGCGCAATCCTCGCGAAGCACTTCTTGACCATCCCCCGAAGCTTTCTCTTACTCCCACGAGAATTCTTTAAGATACTTAGAGCATTTAGGCATCTCGGTTAATACCTCGGCTAAGGGCATACTAACTTGAGTGTCTCTAAGCATCCTCCTCACTCCCGACATCTTGCTTGTCATTAGTGAGGGCTTTCTCTTTCCTTTTTGGGGGATAAGGAAGGGCTTTATCATTCTTCGTGGCTTTGATTCTTTATCGCCTCATCCTCCTTATCCTTCCATCTCACAAACTTTTCTTCCTTTTTCTTAGTCGGGGGTACGGCCTCCGACTCTCCTTCCTTTCCTCATCATCGAATTATTTTCGTCCTCCGAAGAATTGTCACTAAGCTCCTCATCGTTGCTTTCTTCGGCATGTGGTTTACGATTTCCCCCTCCCGAACTCATGGCGTCGGGAGGGGCTACTCGTTTCCCGACACCTTGCCGGGTCCGGCTTTCTTACCACTTCTCAAAGTTACTTCATTCAACTCCTCTTCTTGCCCATACTCCCACCGAGGTGTAATGGCGGTGCAAACATTCACATCGGCTTTCGGATTTCTCTCGGTATAACTCGGAAGTTTACCGTGAGGTACGCTTGCTTGCTTTGGTCCGCCATTTGACCAACTTGTCTCTCAATTGCTTTAACACTAGTAGACGAGTCTTCACCATGTCTACCGGCTCATCGAATTTGTGTTGAGGGACACATGAGGTGGTATGATTGTTGTTCGAGTTTGATTCCGGCCCCCTTGAGGCCTTTGGGAGTTACGGGCGGCCTTTGATAGTTCGAGTTGAAAGAATTCGAATTTGAAGGGCCGGTGGTAACTTGGCTTAATTGAAGTTTTGCCTTTGAAATCTGAATAGTTCGGTTACGGTTGAAGTTTCGGAAGGGTTGGTTTTGATTATCCATTAAGTTTACCTCCTCCGTCATCTCGGTCCACACTGTGTTCCAAGATAATTCACCTCGGAAGGCGCATCGAAGATTGGCCGTAGTTTGCTTGCTTATCGATTCCATCTGAGCAACCAACAGCTGTGTATCAGGATTGCTTGCAGTACCTTCTTTCTTAACAATATTGGTCTTCTTAGGAGTCGACCACATGTTGTTCTTGGCAATTGTCTCGGCTACTCTGTAAGCAGTCTCATCACCTCCCCCTAAGAAGGATCCATGAGCTGTGGAGTCAAGATAGTCTCTATTAGGTTGAGAGACACCCTCGTAAAACAGTTCCAACAACTCATGTCGTCATATCCGTGATTGGGGCATTTCCTCATCAAAAGATTCAATCTCTCCCAAGCCTTGCCAACGAGTCTCATCCTCCAGTTTGCTCGAAAGTAGCTATTTCCCGTTTCATCTCCATAATCTTGCCTGGTGAAACCCACTTAAGAGCGAAGGCTCTTTTGACATCATTCCATGTATGGAGAGAATGATGGGCTAATGACTTAAACCATACGCTTGCTTCACCTTTCAAGGCAAAAGGAAATAGCTTCAACTTTACGATCTCGGAATCAACACCGGGATAATGGCACTGCTTCACGATTTGTACGAATGTGGACAAGAAGTCGTGCGGGTCTTCTTGAGCGGTGCCATGGAAAGAGCTATTTTGGACTAGCGCAACTACTCCATTTTTAAGGTCGAAATTTACTCCCCCATATCGGGTGGACGAATAGGTCTATGTCCCTCGAGAAAATCTTGATTAAGATATGGGGTGTAGGGGTCTGGTTCAGGCGATTAAGGTTTGGTTTTGGCGGAATTGTTGAAGTTGTTGATTTATGCCGGCTTGCTTGGTCAACATTCTTTGCGAGCTTGCATTTGTTGAAGGAGTAAATTTAGCGAGCTTGGGGATCGGGATTTGGAATTGGTGGATCTTGATCCGCCATTTTGTCCAAATCGGGGAGAAGCCTTCTTAAGGATAGATCGTTCGGGCTCGGGATCAAAGATCGAAGTCCCTTCTTACTTCTCGTTTGCATAAACCGAGAAGAAAGGAGAAGGAAGAAATCAACCTTAGGGTTGATTAGAACGAGTTTAGAAAAGGTTTGATGGTTTAGAGGGAGAAAAGAAAATAGAAAAGAAGTGATGATTTGAGAGGCGGGCGGCGTCCGGTATGAATGGACGTTCGTTCAGAACTGAACGCTCGTTCAGATGAATGAACGTTCGTTCAGAAGACAGAATTGAGGTGGACGGGCGTTCAAGTTATCGAACGCTCGTCCAGCTACGAAAACCTAAAAAAAAAAAAAATTAGAAAAACACTAAGACGGGAAAAAAAACGTGTTGAAATCTTCTAGGGCCAAAATGGAGGGGAAAACAGTGGATTTTGACCTCGAAAACGCACTGAACGGCCTACGGCGGTTCACCACGTCGTCGGCGTCGGAACGAGCTTTCCGAATTGGGGTCCTGCGTTCCAAACGGACACTCGAGCCGAAAGTTATGGTCAAAATACTACCGCGTGCCCTAACGACCCCTTTTTGACTCAGAAAATTGTCCTAAATAGAATCCGACAACCGTTACCGACTCCCCGGCAACGGCGCCAAAAACTTGTTCGGTAAAAACGAGTTTTACAATTTATAACCGAAACACCCCAAGTATAAGGATCGTAGTATAGGATGTTTACGGGTCGTCTAAGGGAGTGGAATGTTTATCGGATCAAGGAACAATTATTCTATCGATTATGTCACAATTATTAACTAAACTAGGGTTTAAACTAATTATGAACAGTAAAAACGACGATGAATAGTAACTTCGATGAATAGTAAATTGGAATCAAATCGATACGAACTATTCGATTTATCAAGTAATTAAAAGGAAACGGCAAGGCAACGGGAATCCACCAATCAACCAACCCAACCCCAACTAGACGGCAAGCTAAAGATATAATTTTTAGTAACGATCAATCACGAATTCGATTAAATTTCTCTAAGCGAATTCTAGGGTTTCGTTTTCTTTTTCAAGTAAAACAAAACGACATGCAAAACACGATCACGAGATTATTTCTAATACTCTTACTCAAATAATTATAAACGATCTCTCGAATTATAATTAAGTGCATCAATTGAAAAGATCACAACTTTGAACAATATTCTCATACAAATTCAATCAAAAAGATAGTTTCATCGATCTCTCGATTCAATAAAACATAAACAATATAACAATATCTAATTGATGAAAAACCATAAATTAACTCACTAAAGATGTAGCTAAAAATCCTCTAATTGGTGTGGTTGTTGATTGGTTTCCTCCGTTGTCCTACCGCAAGATGCTTAGCCTTCAATCATCTTCGAACTCTCAAGCAAGATTGAAAGAAAGAAACTCATATTTTTATTTGATGTGGTGCTTTTTCTGTGTGTAAAATTCTGTGTCTTTCTCTCCGCATGGATGCTCCTTTTATAGGGATCGTGGCCGACATAGGAAGATCTAGAAGATAACGATGCGAAAATCCACCGACCTACCGAGCCGACACGTTCGGTCGACCGAGTGTCATGGCTCGGTCGACCGAGCCTACCAAATGCCCGTGTTCACACGTGCTTCGTATAACGTGTTCCTCACTCCACTCTCTCGATCGATTTGATTTATCCTTCTTTAATTGCTCCGAATATCTTCTTTATTTCTTGAGATTCTTTTGATTGAATAATATTTATCTTCCCAAAATAAAATCCAAATGATTGAATGAAATTGATCCTCTTGATTAAATAATATCACCCCCTGCATTTCTTTATTTTACGCAAAATGTTGTTACACCAAGTCATCGAATAATAATAATAATAAAAATGTGTAACAAAAATAACAATTAAACCCATAATTTCCTCATAATTAAATTATAATTCCTCAATAACCATTATAGGAATTTAACGGTTAAAACACGCTTTTCTCATTTATTTCCCTTAAAAATAAGGTAAATTGTTTAGGGATTAAGCCCGAAAATATAGTAAAATTTACCCTAAACAATAGGCGCATGCTACTTTATTCAAAGCAAAAACAAAAACAAATCTAAAAGAAAGTTTTAAGAAATAGTTCTATGGTTATAGTCGTTAGCTCGACTGTACTCACATGATGGTCTAGTTGTAACTAGGATTTCCTAGAGTAAGTACTTCTTCCTCCCTATCAAATTGATTCCCGAGGTAATGCTTTACTCGGTGGCCATTCACCACAAAAGTCTTTCGATCATCCAGGTGACTTACCTCTACAAACTCCGGAAGGAAATACTTTACTCACTTTATAAGGACCAAACCATCTTGATTTTAGCTTTCCCGGGAAGAGTTTCAAGCGCGAATTGTAAACAAGAACCATATCACCCACCTTAAAGGTGCGGTCAAGGATCTTTTTATCATGAAATCTCTTAGTGCGCTCTTTATAGATTCGAGCATTCTCGTAAGCTTCAATGCGAAACTCTTCTAGGCGAGTTAATTCCAACAATCTCTTTTCTCCGGCTAAACTTTCATCTAAATTCAACATACGAGTAGCCCATAAGGCACGGTGCTCAAGTTCAACCGGTAGATGACACGCTTTCCCAAAAACAATCTGGTACGGGGACATACCTATGGAAGTCTTATACGCAGTCCGATAAGCCCATAAAGCGTCATCTAACTTCAACGACCAATCTTTCCTTGTTGGGTTCACAGTTTTCTCTAGAATGCGCTTAATCTCTCGGTTCGTGACCTCAACTTGACCACTTGTTTGAGGATGATAAGCGGTAGCTAACTTATGTCTCACCCCGTACTTGGCCATTAACTTCTCAAATGGCTTATTACAGAAATGGCTCCCATTATCACTAATGATGGCACGAGGGATTCCAAACCGCGTGAAGATATTTTTCTTTAAAAACCGCAGTACAACTTTTGCATCATTAGTAGGTGAAGCAATAGCCTCAACCCATTTAGACACATAGTCGACTGCCACCAAAATATAGCGGTTTGAAACAGACGAAGTGAAAGGTCCCACAAAATCAATTCCCCATACATCAAAGATTTCCGGTTCTAGGATACCCCTTAGTGGCATTTCATGTCTCCTCGAGATATTACCCGTCATTTGGCATGAATGACAGGATCTAGCATATTCATGCGCAGTTTTGTAAAGATTTGGCCAAGTAGAAACCACATTGGAGAACTTTAGCGACGAGTCTTGTCCCCTCCATAGTGTCCTCCCCGCTTCATAAGTATGGCAATGTTTAAGTATATCGAGGAATTCACTCTCGGGAACACATCTTCTAAATATGTTGTCCGAGCAACGCTTAAAAAGATAGGGTTCATCCCAATAATAGTGTTTAAGGTCCGCAAAGAACTTCTTCTTCTTTTGCCGCCGGTTCAAATCGGTGGCAAATATCTCCCGGATAAATAATTCACATAATCTTTAAACCATGGTTTTTGCTTCTCGACCTTAACAACCTCACTTCGTGAAGATATTTACGCGCAATCACTATTCCCTAAAATGGTAGAGATGGAGGGTAATTGCTCATCGGGGGCTTTTCTAAGCGGTGGTGTGAATGCCTCCTCGGGCTCTTTCTCCTCATCCCTAACATCCTCTATATTCTCCTCATTCTTTGGGATTGTTGGAGTAAGCTCCTTTTCACTTCTAATCATTATTGCATTCACATCCCTCGGGTTCCTATCGGTGTTGCTCGGAAGTCCCCCGGGAGGCCTAATTGACGGTTGTTCGGCCTAATTGTCCTATTTGATGAGAGAGATTCGGACTAAGGCTTCTTGGTTGGTGACTTTGGCATCATTATTTTGACAATATTGGTGAAAGTTTGTAGCCAAGTCAGAAATGGAATTTGCTAATTGATTCACAGTGTCAGACATTGTGTTACTCATCTTTTCAAGCGCAACTTCCCAACCGTAAGTTTGAGCTTGCTGAGGTACATAAGTGTTGTGTGGTTTTACCCTTTCATTTGGATCACTCCATCGGAATTCAGGTTGGTCATGATTTGGTTTGTAACCTTCATAGTGATTACCCTGTCTCCCAATGTAATTGGCTTCTTTAGTACCCGCATTCTCTAATGGCCTAGTCGTTTCCGTCCCTTTTCCAGTCTCTACTCGTACAATCCTCTCATGCATACCATCCACCTTATCATTTATGAGCAATAGAGTACTTAGGATCTTATGCGATACATCCTCCTCAAGATCATCGGCCATCTTCACAGCTTGCTATTTCACCACCTCCCCATTGGCTATTCATTGCTATATGCTCCATCTTTCCTCGTGCCTCCTCGGAGATAAAAGAACAAACGCTCCATTCTTTGGAGGCATCTACTCGTATCTTCTCCGTATCTCTCAATCCATGGTAAAAGGTTTGCATTAAAATCCATGAGGGATATCATGATGAGGGCACTTCCTCATGGACTCCTTAAAACGTTCCCAAGCTTGATCAAAACTCTCCCCAGGTTGTCGCTTGAACCCCAAGATATCTTGGCGTAACTTAAAGGTCTTTCCTATAGGGAAGTACTTATTCATGAACTTTTGCAAGCAGTTCCTCCCGGGTCGTGATTGATCTAGCCTCTAAAGAGAAAAGCCATTGCTTAGCTTTATCTTTCAAAGTGAAAGGGAAAAGTTTCGGCTTAATGTTATCCTCGGGAACTAGTTTTGGCTTCACGGTACTAACGATCTCCAAGAAATTCATCACGTGAATGCCGGGATCTTCATTCGGGATACCATGAAAAGTGGAATAGTTTGTCACCATTTGAATGACATTAGGTTTCGGGTGATAAATTTCAAAGAAAGCATTTTCGAGCACTACGATAGCGAGGAATGAATTGTTCAATGGTAGGCGTTGTATAGCTTTGCAAGGTACGCCTTTCCCATGTACGGCCACGGCTTGGTTAACAAAATTTGCATTATTAAAATTATTTCCATTTACCTGGTTGGCTTCATTCAGTAATCCTTCCATGTCTGAGTCAGATTGATGTGCTCCTTCAGATTTTTCCTCGCCTTGCTCTTCGTTTGGATCCTTAGAAATTCCGGTAGCTTGTTTGTTTGTTTGTTTGTTTTTTTTAATTTTTTTTATTTTTATTTGCAGGACAAAAACAACAATAAACAATTAAAATACGCCAAGGCTACTGCCTTTGGCGAGACTCTAAAATAGACAAAAACAAAAACAATAAACAATTAGAAACTTTAAAGGCTAATCCTAGACTCAATAAATAAAAACTAAACTAAAACAGACTAGAAAAATACAAAAACACAAGGCAGAAACTGTGTAAAACAAAACAGAACAGAAACAGAAAAAGAAAAAAAAGAAGAAAAAAAAAGACAATAAATTCTCGGTCGACCGAGAACTGTGGTTCGGTCGACCGAACTCTTTTTATTTATTTATTTATTTATTTTTTATTTTTAACGACACTGTTTAATATACTGACTCTTATTCACAATATTTACGAATCTACTTTTAATAAAATAAGCTATACTCAATTTAATGACACGAGTCCCCGGCAACGGCGCCAAAAACTTGATGACGGTCAAGTTATAAAAATAACTCGATACCTAAATAACCAGCTAGCAAGAGAACTAGGTTCAATCGTAGTATAACTAGATAGAGTCGAGGTCGATCCCACAGAGACTCGGCTTAAACAAGTACAACGTTATTAAACTAAAAATAGATTAAAGGGCGGTCTACGACCAACAATAATGTAAAAATAAAGGTTGACACGATAGAAAACACAAAGACTAACAATACGACACAAGACACTAAACACTTGTTTTTATGGTTTAATAAGACTTTAACAAACGGTATTGATTACGCTAGTAGTAATTACTCCCCCATATATGTATATCCAAGCCGAGACAGAAAAGACTTTAAGGTTGATTATATTTTGGCTACGGGAGTCATCCCCTAAACTCGTATCTACTTCGTGAACGGATAGAAGATCCCTATGCTTAATTACGAATCCTTCCTTGGACGGGATAGAACATCATATAACAAGCATGCTATACCAAACTAGGGATGCCGATCTAAAATCGTCACCTCGTCTAGGCAACCACCGTGGACGGGTTGGCACACCTCCTAAACGATCGGCTAACTTATGTCCTATTTAACATGGCAATTTTCACAATATATCATATTAATTTACGAGAACGATGTAACAAATTGGCCGGATCTATTACATGTGTATATGAAAAACGAGAAAGCACGACGTAGCCGAAGTCGTTCACGTAAAATTACTAGAATCTTGATGGCTAGATCTAACCATATAGACCGTGGTAGATCTAGACCGGTGACTCTAGAATTTGCTCGTAAAACGCCTTCGTACGACTTAGATCTACATGAATATGGGTTTGTTAATTAACTACATCACGAAATCAATACACAAACGACTACTCCATAACGAAATAAAATAGATCTACGAATAAAAACGACATATTTGGATAGACATTACCCTCGTAGACGGAGGGTCCTCCGATCCTTTAATGCAATCTCTAATCGTTGAATCCATCGCCTCCGTGATGAAGCAACATAATATAAAATAAAAAGAACTATATTGATAAACTAAAAGTATTGTAGTATTGTGTTTTGTAGGTTGGTTCTTTTCTCAGCATCGTGGCTGCTGTTTATATAGGAGTTGTAGCCGACATAGGGAGAATCCAGAAGATATGCACGCATTAATCTGATTAGGCTCGGGTGACCGAACAGTTACGCTCGGTCGACCGAATGGTTACGCTCGGTCGACCGAATGGCATGGCTCGGTCGACCGAGCCTCCGTCTTTACGCGTTTTCAATTTCGCTTCGTCTGACTTGTTCCCCACTTCACTCTTCTATGCTGATCTGATTTGTCTCTTCATTAATGCTCCGATTTTCTTCCTTATTTATCTTGAGATTTCCCGATTGCATGACAATTATCCTCCCGATTCGTTATGATCTGCGAAATCAGCATTTATCACACAATTAATTGCTCTTTTATAATAAAAAAACTAAATACCAATTATCACATTAATAATCACTTATCATTAAATAATAAATATAAACACGTGATTTAATATGAAATATATATAATTAACTCTGATTTAAGGTTAGAATTGATGACATAAATAGGTATATTTTAACTGTCATCATGAACCAATTTGTGATTGTATATATGATAACGTCCCTAGTGTCAAACTGTGAAAGAGAAATCATAATAGTGATTATGGTTGATGAGATCTCGACTCACTTTAAAAGGTTTGATACTTAAATGTCTCTAGTCGTATGTGCTATTAAATGGGACATTAATAGTACTATTAGACTAGCACGTATTTGATGTCTTTAAATTTATTGAAGTTAGAGATATATCTCGTCTATCAAAGTGTAAAGACACTTGGACTGTACGTGGACGTGTATTAAAGAATGAGTACGTTAGACTGACCTACTTACTTTATTAAGTGTCGCACTATGTGGCAATTGTGTAATTATCCTAAGCCTGGAGTCTTCATGACATCACGGTGTGGATTGTCATGCTTTGACACTATTGAGGTTTCCCTAGCCATGGGGCGATCATGCGGTAGTGATTGGGTATGATACCGAAGCATGCGTAGGATTCATGTTGCTCGTCCGGAAATCGCGTATCCTATGAATAGGTGTAAATATTCGAACAGGCCTTCTTATAAGGATTATCTAGATCTCGTGAATCTTTGCAAAGTGGGAATAAATGTGTTATTTCGAGAGAGCATGATATCCATATTATAAGATATGATCATTGACGTACTGACACTCGAGATACAATTGTATGGATATTCTTACAGCGATATGACTCTATTTACACGGTAACCGTTTCACATGAAAGGTAGTAGTCATTACATTTTACTCTTCTGATAATTGGGGGTCGTGGACGTGTTGCTAGACGCTATCCATGATCGTGAGGTGTGAAGGGCATTTTAGTAAATTCACTTTGTTCCTACGGCCAACATATTCGTGAGCCTATCGGATCACACACATAAGAACATCTAGCCGAATTAAAATGCAGTTATAGTGATAACCAAGTAAGAAAAGTTTAATCTAGTCTATAAAGTGTTATAGTGATAAATTAATATGATGGTATTTATTTATTGTGAATAAATTAAATACATGATATTAATTATGTTGATTAATTAAATATACATATTTGATGTATATGACGAATATATATAAATATATATATATATATGATATACATGTATATTTGTGAATTAATTAATCATGTATTTTAGTATTAATCATAGTATTATATTAATTAATTAAGAATATTCCGGAAGCCATTTTTTGGCTATATGGGGTGCAGATAGCATATGTATGATACACATGGATTTTACAAATTAATTAATAGTATTACCGTATATTAATGTTAAATATTAATAGAAATGAATTATGGTAATAAGATAAAGATATAATCAATATAAGATATTGTCAATATATATCTTGGAAATATATTTAATATAAGATAATGAATATTAATGAGATAAATCTAGAATATATATGTTCCTTATTTTATTAGTAAAAGGTTTTCTTTCTCCTCAATCTACTAGGAAGCTTCTCCTAATTAGATTGGGAGACATATGGACGCAAGTCTCTCAAAGAAACAAGAACAACAACGACTAATTCATCAGCTAAGATATTCCCGAAAAGTCGAAAACTAAGCGATAAAGGTTTTGTGAAATCTTCTAAGATGTTAATCGGTAAAAGGATTGGAGTTGGTTGAATATACTTCCTGAAATACCGCAATCCTTTTTTTGTAAGACCCGCATGGAAATATGCTACTGACGTGAGTAAAGCCAAAGCAACGGTAGTATTTATATCATTCGTAGGTGCATCTAACTCTCCATAAGGTAATTGTATGACTTTCCAAGGTAAAAGAGCGGCTAGCTCTTTTGTACATCACAATTCCAAAAGTTCATAATTCTTGTGAAAAACAAAGAGCTTCTTCTAGAATGATTTTGAGAGAGAGAAAAGGTTGGTCTAGCAACCGGATTTTTCTAGTAGCTATCCAAGGAGGATTCCAGCAAGGTGCTCGTGTGGATATTGATAGAGGCCGGACACGTGGACGGCTCGCATACTACTACTCTCCGTAGACGGTCAAAGCGTCGATCTTTTAGATCAAGTGAGGTAATCACCGTTTACTAACTTAACGTGTTTGTTGTATTAAACGAAGTCGATCCTGGTTAAAAGGAAATAAATTTTGAATTCCGCTTTGTTCCCGCGTAGATTTCCTAACAGAGGCAAGTGGACGCCGACATAGGTGTTTTACAAGGCTTGGCCTTGTCCAAGGATGCACGCTAAAGAAGCTAGAAAATATACTTCTGTTGTGTGAGAAATAAGCCATCGGGGGTAGAAAGCACCTCAATACCAAGAAAGTGGGATAGAGAGCCAAGATCCTTAAGCGGAAAGTGCCGACCAAGATAAGAAATAACCTGCTCAACAAGAGAGGAAGAAGATCTAGTAATAATAATATTCTCACACAAATAAGAATAAAAACACGAGCACCATCACGAGAATAGACGTATAAGGAGGTGTCATCCTTAGAGCCAACAAAACCAAACTAAGAGAGAACATCCGTAAAGAGGCTAAGCCAAGCACGGGGGCCTGACGAAGGCCATAAAGACTGCGACGAAGGCGGAAAACATAATCCGGATAGTTAGGGTGCACAACCCCTGAGACTACATATAAATAGGCTCAGATATATGCCCGTGGAGAAACGCATTCTGAATATCCACTTGTCAAAGAGACCAAAGCTGTAAAACTGAAAGAGAGAGCAAAAGACAAACAATAACCGGTTTGACAACCAAACTAAAAGTATCAGTGAATTCAATGCCTTCAGCCTAATGAAAACCCTTAGCGAAAAGGCGAGCTTTGTGACGCTCAAAACGGCCATTTGCATGATGCTTTCTTTGGTAAACCTATTTATTTCCAACAATATTAATATGAGAAGTGGCAGGGACAAGATCCTAGGTTTGTTTGCACAGTAACACATCAATTTCCTCTCTCATAGCATTACGCCAATAGGGATGTTTGGAGGCTTCAGTGTAGGAGGTAGAGTCCTGGGAGTTCACAGAGGCAGCAAGAAATTTGGGAAGCAGATAACGAATAAAATCAGGCCTGGAGATAGGTTTGAGATTATTGGTTTTAGTAGGGGTGACCATCGTGTGGGTAGGGGAGGGGAGCTCGGAGATGACTCGGGAGAGCTAGAGTCTGTAGACGAAGACGGAGTGGAATCTAGAGGGGTGCTGGAGGGCAATCCGGAGGAGTATTAGCCGGAAACCAGACAGTGGTTGTGCCGGAGTAGGCATGGGTGGAGCCGGCAGAGAGACAGAAGGGGTACAGTGATAGCCTCAAGGGTAGGTTGAAAGGTAGAAGATTTATAAGGGAAAATGGATTCATTGAACTCCACGTGGCGGGCAATGTAGATATGAACAGAGGCAAGATCGAGGCATTTATATCCATGATGAGATGGACTTTACCCAAGAAAAATGCATGTTTTAGAACGGAAATCTATCTTGTGAGAGTTATAGGGATGGAGATTATTCCAGCACACACAATCGAATACACGAAGGAAGTTGTAGTCATGGAGCCGATTATGGACCATTTCAAATGGAGACTTATCATGGAGGACTCGTGTGGGAAGTCGATTAATAATATAGATGGCAGTGATAAATGTATCTTCTCAATAAGGAATGGGAAGATTGGATTGGGCAAGAAGAAAGAGACCAACTTCAAGAATTTGGCGGTGACGGCGTTCAATGGCACCTACTTGTTCATGGGTATGGGGACAAGAGAGATGATGCCTAATACCGAGGGAAGTAAAGAAGGTGGAGACGCGACGATACTCACCATCCAAATCAGTTTGAATAGATTTTAGTTCGTGTTAAATTGGCGTTCCATCATAGCAAGGAAGTCTAGAAAAATTGATCAACATCATATTTATTTTCAAAGGGTAAAACCACAAATACTTAGTAAAATCATCCAGAAAACTAACATAATAACATGAACCATAAATTGAGGGTTTAGAACAGGGACCCCAAACATCAGAATATATCAAGTCTAAAGGTGCAACAGAAGTACATTCGAAGTACATAACGGAAAATGATGTCTTTTAGCTAACTGACAAGGTGCACACACAACATGTGGTGCTTTATTAGAAAATAAATAGAACGACTTCCTAAAGCATGATGAAGCACGGAATAAGAGCAATGACCAAGATGCTGATGCCACATCGTGGAGGTGGGGAGAGAGGTGGCTAGAGCTTGAGCAGAAGGTTGGTGGAACGGGGTAGAGAAATGGTAGAGTCCATCCTTTACATGTCCTTTAAGATGGACGCGACCCGAGTAGTCCTTCACAAGAAAAAGAAAATTTTAGTGAGGGAGAGGGTAACGATTACATCAGATAAATAAAAGGACTAGGAAGGAGAATTTACAGAGAAGGTGCCATAATGAGAAATTGTCAAACCTGTACCATCACCTACATGAACATATTCATGGTCGCCATAAGGTTCAAAAGATAAGATGAGATTGCGGAAACCATTGGTAAGGTGATGAGTGGCAACGGTATCGGGAATCCAATCAGAAGCCCGTTGAGAATATGGGTAGGCGGCAAAGGCTTGTGAGGGTGGGGTGGAGGAGTACGAGTAGTCGGTGGATGTGAGTACTCGTAACGGTTATATCAATCCTTAGCGGTGTGACTAATTTTGGCACATATTTGACATTGTGGTGTCGGTTCGCCGGAATTGGTATTATTTTCATATGGGGGACGAGGAGATCCACGTCCATGTCCTTGCCCCTACCTCTGTTATTATTTGAACTGCGGCCCCTGTTCGACAGAGTAGAGGAAGAGGTCGAACTTGCATAATTGGCTAACGGGTTGCCGGACAGTGGAGGGTCGGTATTTAGCACATTCGGCTGGTGATGAAGGATCCTGGACTCGGTAATTAGAAGCAGGGCATAGACTTCATCAAGGTAGATGGATGAGCAGGCAGATATCTTGGTTACAACGGCGTCATAGTCAGGGCCGAGTCCGGCGAGGATGTAGGCGATGCGATCGTCGGTGGTCAAAGGGTGGTGATGGGAGTCAACTTCACTGCACTTTTGTATGTGATCTAGCCCCCGTTTATCACATCATTCTCATGTTCCGGGTAGATATAGACCATTTCGAGAGTAATATCGAGAGTTATACGCATGGAGAGTTAAACTGTCATATCGATAGTAAACTCCACCTTTTTGACGATATTTACTTCTTTTCCGAGCACTTTTGTCTTGCGGAATTACGTGTGGTGTTTTGTTCGTATATGTTATTGCAGGACTTAGGTGACTCGAGGACCCGGAAGGTGATATTTTGGAGTGAAAAACATGTTTGTGGCATGAAAGTAGCATGAAAGTGGAAAAAAATCAAGTTTGGAGTGAAATCAAGGGAAACGGGCGTTTGCTCTACCCAAACTGGCGTGTGCAGCAAGGTTAATGACACGTTGACCAAACTGGCGTTTGGCCAGTTCAAACGAGAGTTTGCCAAGTTAGCATTTGATACTGAAAGTTGGCTTAGATGACGAACGAGCGGCCAAATTACCCCCAAACGAGCGTTTGGATGGGTTCAGCTCGAATACTAAGCTCATATTCAGCAAACGGGCATTTGCCCTCAAGACATGATCCATGAACCAGCATTTTGGAGAAGCCAAACGCTGGTTCACTGAAGAACAAGCCCTAATCAAGAACCAGATTTCCAGTGAAACGGGCGTTCGCCAAGAGGCAAACGGGCGTTTGCCCTCGACAGCAGCGGATTTTAACCTCGCACTATAAATACGCAGCCCTATTCTTTCATACAACAGTTTTTTCTACCTTAGGCATATTTTGGGCGATCTTGGTGCGGTTTTAGTGTAGGTTGATCATACTTTGGTCCGTTGATTCCTTAGTTCACATCCTTTGATTCTACACACTTTATATAGCTTAGATTTCCGTTTCATGATAAAAAAATTAGACTTTTAGAGCAATTCTTTCTTCAATACTTTGTGGATCAGATTTTCGTCAGATTATATGGTAATGAATAATTCTTCTTTTATTATTTCTAGCATGATTTCCATTCTTATTTCGTTTATTAGTATAATCATGAGTAGCTAATTCCATGTGTAGTTGAATTATGTGAAAGCGAGCGAAAACCCTAACGGGGATGAGATTGGGAGTTGTGTAGTGCGTAATTAAATGTTTTAATGATTAGTCCACGTCCTCAAACTTATTATAACAGCTTTGAATTAGATTGATCACCTAGTTTATTGTCACACACATCGAACTTAGAGATGTATTTTGCGGTGAGATGTGGGAAAAGGGGTTTTGGTATCGTTGCGTAGATTCAGCCTACTTGTTAGGACCGTTTCCAATACAGAGGTTTGTCATCGTTGTTCGAGCAACTCTAGACCTTAATCATGTTAGGATAATCGGTTTTCTAAAGGGATAGTCGGTTAGCTTCACATAGGGTGGTTAGATCGAGTTGTTCGGTCTAATCACTAGAATTAGGAGTTGGCACCCGTGGATTTCGTTAAACTACATAGGATAGGTAGGTCGGTTAAGACACGCTCCCTGTCAAGTCCTTACTAAGGGGTAATAGTAGCTCGTGGGATAAGAGTTCGGCTATGCCTTTTAATATTTAGAAGTAAAACTGGTAGTTTAATCATTATTTCTGCATCAGTATAATATCGCCTAGCATATTTTGTCCTGAACTAAGTTCTACGCCAGCTTTGGTACTTAGACATTACTCCTTGTGGATACGACCTTGTGACCACTATACTCCCGTTGCCCCGATACTCTGTCGGTGAAAGTTAGCGGTTAAGTATTTTGCTATCAGGTGGCCGGCCATAGCTAGTTCATCGGCCAATTTCTTAATTTTGAGTAATAATCCGCAGCAGTGAGATCGTTTTTACGGGTGGAAGTTAATTAGGTATGCTGCCGGTGACATAGCCTTCTACGCCCTGTCCGCGAAGATAAGGGAGAAGTTGAGCCCTCCAGAGATGGTAGTTGGACCGGTTCAGTTTAATTATTTGGATAGAGGAAGAGAGGGGTGAAGGAGGGAGGAGAAGAGCCTGATGATTCTCCGGTTACGGCGGTTGAGTCCGACACTGAAGGTGAAGAAGATGATAACAGGTTTTGTTTTGGGTTTTTTTTTTGAGAAGGGATTAGGGTTCAGAAAGAGAGATTAGAGTGATACGAGAGAGAGAGAGAGAGAGAGAGAGAGAGAGAGAGAATTGATATTGCTCTGATATCATAACATGATTGAAAGTAATTGTATTTCATTGAATCAACTGTGCATTGTTGATACAAATATACAGGCCTATATCAACTTGCCAATAAGTCACACAATAAAATAAATACTTGACATTATCGTCGATATTCTTGATAAATTTAACATTATCATCGACATTCAAATACACATCTACACAAAGCGGTCAGAATTTTTCCACGCCAGCCTCCTCCGGCTGCGGAGGACTCAAAAAAAAAAAAAAAAGTAAATCTTCAAGTTTTCAGAACTAAAACTTCATCCAGAGCAGAAAGGTACAAATCAAAAAGGTTGGTGAGTTGTTGTGTAATTTTGTTGTGCCACAAACATTTCTCGATCATAATGGTGTGTACTATCAATGCAGCAACAAAAATAATAGAAAGCATCACCATCTCATGTACGGTCCCCATCATGCTTGTTGAGTTGGTTCCTCAAGAAAAGAATTAATTACAAGTTAATTTGTTACTCAATTTATTGATATAGTGGGCCTTTTTTAGTGTATTTATTGGTAAAATCAAGCTCAAAATATATTTTTTTCGAACGGCAAAAATAATTTTTATTAAACATTGTTTTTTATTCGACGTTTTCAAATTGTAATCAATCCAATTAATTGTTTCTGGTTAAGACATTTTCTCTATTATTATCTGAATCTTGGCGTTTCTAAATTTCTTGTATCCATTTTTGTCTCTTGTTTTTGTAAGTAATCTTTTTTTGTTAGAATCTACACTTCCCGGTAAGTGTTGCTAAGGGACGGACATCTATTACAACTTACAAGTGATGTTGTAAGTTTTTATGTCTTACAACATTTTTATGTCTCAAACTTATAAAGACGGTTCGTAAGGTATAATCAATGAAAATAATCACACATCTCACCAACATCATACTCATAGAACTTATTGCTTGTTGCATAATTCCTTAAGCTACATTGTTTCAGGACAATTCCGATCTCATAATCCATTTTTAAGAAATCAATTAGGGACTCCATGTAAACGATTCTTTCAAAAATCAAGTGTCCACAAATATATGATCCATATCAGTAAAAATATAAAAATTATGCATGTTTCGACACACCGGGAGTATAAAAATAGCCTATTTTGTAAAGATATTATATAAGAAATTAAACATTAAAAAAAAGTCAAATATACGACAAAAACTCAAGAATTCAAAACAAAACAAAATTGTGAGATTTTGAACGTATTAATTTTGATGTGTTGAGTTTTGGAATATACATAGCTTCTTGAAATGTACTATATGATTTTTTTAATCCTGCTGTTTGTTGGTCGATCTGTCGGTTGAATAAGTCCGGTATAATTAAGTGTGAGGTTGTGAATTGCTTAATCCTTTATTAATTTTAGTTAGGATTTTTTTTGTACTTATATTAAACCCTATGTGTAATTTGTTTGCCCACTGAGCATTTGCTAGATATAATCAAATAAATGAGTATTAATTATTTATATTATGCCGATTACCTGAAAACGTCCCCTAAAGAGACAACATTGTCCAATTTATTCTTCAACAAGGGTTATTCGTAATAATTTAAGAAAAAAATTCAATAAATTGATCATATTCATATATGTATGATTGATCCTAAGGTTCCCGTTTTCTTTTTATTTAAAATGAATCGCTATACGGAGATCTAGTAGAATTAATTTTCACATAGTTTAGCAAACAAATCTTTTAGCCTTTTGTCGAATTAGCAATAAGCAATGAATTTATGATACGAGTAACTAACAAAATTGCATTATCCTGTATTTTCATTTGAAAAGAGAAAAAAGGCTTCTTCTAAAATTCATAGTAATTTATCTAATACTCCTAAATTCAGAAGAAAACCGGCTGTCACGGCGAACAGCACATCGAGATGAGCGTTAATTTTGTGATTTTTCTGCAGCAATTCATTAGATATTTTGTTTCTCTCTATATCATATAATTTTGTTTTAGTGTGATGAAAAATTGGGAGTTTCTTATGTTTTTCTTAATTTTTTTCCTAACGAAAATTCTAGTTGTTGTTTTCGTGATGAGTTCTTGATCAAAGGTTGCGTCTTTCTAATAGGAATCGTAGGAAACTTCCTAGAATGATATATTACGTACCGATGATATTCGAATTTGAACATCGAGGATTTTAAGGTAAAAATAGTCTTCCATCACACCACCTAAATTTTTTATAATTATGTAATATTGAGAAGTTGAATTTTCGAAACCAGGAAGCCGGAGCACCACCTTTGCCGCGCAATTTCGGTTACGTGCTTTGTCACTACTCTAGTTTGCCTACGAGGCTTTGACGGTGAGTTACATGGTTCATAGTACCCTTAAATACTGGTGTTTCCTTATAATAAAGGGGGAATGATGGAGAAGGACAAAAATATTTCATCAATTGAGTAGAAGGACAGTTTTTTGAAACTTTTGCATAAAGGACAAAACTATTTATTCACTGTCGAAATTCACTTGTGTTCGAAATTCACTGTTTAAATTCACTGCCGAAATTCACTCTCGAAATTCACTAATTTTTAAAATTAATTGTCGAGATTCACTGATTTTCGAGATTCACTGTCAAAATTCACTGTCGAAATTCACTGATTTCGGGATTCATTGGGGAGATTCACTGATTTTCGGAATTCACTGTTTGTCCTTCTCGCTATAAAAATTAGGGGGAATGAGGGAGAAGGACAAAAATATTTCATCAATTAAGTAGAAGGACAGTCTTTTGAAACTTTTGCATAAAGGACAAAACTATTTATCCACTATCGAAATTCACTTGTGTTCGAAATTCACTGTTTAAATTCACTGCCGAAATTCACTGTCGAAATTCACTAATTTTCAAAATTCATTGTTGGGATTCACTGATTTTCGGGATTCACTGTCAAAATTCACTATCGAAATTCACTGATTTCGGGATTCACTAGGAAGATTCACTGATTTTCGGGATTCACTGTTTGTCCTTCTCGCTATAAAAATTATGCAGTTGTCCTTCTCCCTATAAAAAATATGTAGTTGTCCTGTTGCTTAATAATATTTCAGATTGTGTCCTTATCCCTAATTTTCCATAAAAATTATGCAGTTGTCCTTCTTCCTATAAAAAATATGTAGTTGTCCTGTTATTTAAAAATATTCCAGATTGTGTCCTTATCCCTAATTTTCCATATAATAAAACCCTAGAGCTTTTAAATATAAATACAAAATAAATTTAATTAAAAGCTATACACAAGAAAAACAAAACGAAACTTAAAGTTTAATCAAGCTGTTTAAAATCGGAGAGAACAATAGAAGGGAAAAAAAAACACACGGAATGTAAATCGCAAAGGTGAAATCAGAAATACTGGAGGAAGACCACCACGCCACAAAACAAAGGCCTCCGTTTTATTCTTACCCCTACACACACACACAAAAAGGAAAATACTTAATAAGCTCGTTGGTATGCAACATTAGATGTATCATACATGTATAAAAAAACAATTTATATCATGTCTTTTTTATATATGCACGTGTTATACATCTTACAGTTCATATAATATGCGGTTTAACCAGATAAATATAGGAGAATATATATAATATTTAATAACTCGTTTGGTAAATGGTCACTTTTTTCTTTTGGGATGAGAATCGAACTATTGTTTTTATCAGGAAGTGCAATGGTTTGTATCACTAGGCCGGATTTGATTCCTGCAGGTAGATGGTCACTTGGACGTAACCGTCTCATCCGTCTCATCGCTTGATGAATTCTCCGTTGTATATCCCTCGTTGTCTGTTGTTGTTTCTCCCCCGTTGTCGGTTGTTGTATCTCCATCGTTTTCTGTTGTTGTACCTCCCTCATCGTCTATTGATTCAGGTGAGTCGTCATATATTATACAATAAGGTATCACACCTTCCTCAACCCCGAAAAGTTCGGTGCTACATCGGCATCTGCGATCAACACATCTATTACCGGGTAAGACGCACCTAGCATTTCTGCAAGGATCATTAAATTCAGTGATTGGAAGATTTTCATCAAAGGAGTAGTCATCATCTTCGTCGCTGGTAGCAGAATAAACATAGTTATCATTTTTTCTTTTAAGCATTCCCCTCATTGTTATAGATCGAACTTGAATCTCCTTGTTTTTCCATGCTGTTGCACCTTCTATATAAAGTAAACAAATATATATATGGTTAATTTGATTTAATTTCACTAAAAAGTTGTACGTGTTGTAACGGATCGCAGGGAATAAACATATTTCAAGAAAAAGATTTAAATGGTAACCAACGTTGTGTCAATCAAAACATAAACAAGGAGTTTATATTATTAGAAGATAAAGTCAAAGGATAAATATGAATGTCAATAAAATGATAGAGTTGTTATATTTAGATGAATCTATGTTTAAATAAATGATAGATTAATTTTAGATTTATCTATGCTTTGAACAATTGTTTATCTTTAGGAGTTTATCTTTAGAATCAATTTTCTCAATTCTGTCCTATATATATAGAGAGAGAGAAGCATTGTAATTAATTGAATCGATCAGTTCTATAAAACAAAAGTTTGAGTCTTCTGTTGTGTATTCTGATTTTCTTCATATATACCCCCACCAGAAAGTTGTAACAAATTGTTACGTTAATGCTGGTATTTAAAGCTTTTGGAATCAAACTCTAGCCGACATAATCAACAACTAAATGATCTACTAGAAACGCCCCACATGCCCTTTCCAGGTTCAGATGAAAACTGACGGATGTAACCAGAATTCAGACGCAGAGCTGACCAGACATGAACACCATATTCAGATGTGATCACCTGATCGACCTCAACTGAGAACTCCAGACTAGATTTGTTTATCATCTTAAGCTAGTTCATCTGATACAATCTTTTTCCGACCGTTTGAATCATTAAATTTCTCGTGAGAGATTCAAGATCTTACCGGACAAGTGAAAACGATGCCTTGCTCCTCGAACACTGCTAAACGCGCTGCATGCAATGAGCAAAATCCATAGCAGAAGGAGAGCATGCTTAGCCATCGATCTGTGTTTATTTTCTTCTTCTTTATTTTTTCTTTGATGAGTTGAGATTTTTGTGATCTTTAATCTACCCATTCTATGTCTATTTATATTCAAGAACCTGCATTCACTTCATAATCTGCAGTCAATTTTTTAATTCAAAAGCCAGCAATTTATTTATTTAATTTTTTTTTAATGCAATGCAGTCCTGTGATTATGGCACTCTTGCTGGCCGACGGAATTCAAATTTGAAGTAAACTACGTAAAGTGTTAATGATTTATGATATACCACCTTCGTCCCATATCATAACTCATCTTAAAATTTTTCATCCATCCCACAATATATTTAAATATAACAATTAATGTTGTTTTTCTGGTTTTACCCTCGTTCCTTATTCTAAAGCTTTAAATTATTTTAATTAGCCTATGGGCATTTTAGTACAAATACCAAAATTGGATCATTTATTGAGTTTTTTAATCTATGTGTATAAATCTAGAATTACTTATAATATGGGACATAGGTAGTATATGTTAATACATTATAGTATTCGGCCTAGCGGCATAATTAGAAAAATGGTCCTATAAATTGACCTACTATTGATTTTAGTCATGCTTTTGCTCCGGTAAGGAAAATGACCCTCAAAATTATTCTTTTTATAAAATGATTTTACCCGCCGGATAACGCTGACTGGACACCGGAATTTGTTAAAATTGCTGACGTGGCTGCCACTAGGCTACCACGTTGGATCGTACGTGGCTGCGGGGTCCCATTTATCCTCCTTTTACTGAAAATAAAAAACAATGTTGCAACGCGTATTCAAACCGGCAAGCTTATGGTAAAATTCCAAGCACTTGGCCATCCAAACTAAAGCTTCATTATGTATAATATGACACAATTTAGTACTTATCCACAACTCTCTTCAATGTGTCTTTTTAAGTTGTGTACATTTTCAATAGTAATTCTATACACACTAATATATATATATATATGGGATTTAATAATTTGCAGGCAGCCCCTTTAGCTCAATTAAGTACCAAATTGATGAACTCAATGAGGAGACATTCACATACAAATACACATTGATTGAAGGGGAGTCTTTGAACAAGGATCTTGAGAAAATTACTTACGAGGTAAAGTTTGAGCCGAGCTCAGTGGGTGGGTCGATCTCTAAGATGACGAGCAATTACTATATACACCTAAGGAGATTTGAAGCTCAATGAAGATGAAATCAAGGTGGTAAGGAAAAGGTTCTGGGAATTTACCACGCTGTGGAGGCATAATATCTTGTTCAGAATGCTGAAGCATATGTTTAACTTGTATTTCTAAGTTTGATACAAGTCATTTTTATCAATTTTAATTTGAAAAATAAATGTTTTTATTATGTTCGTCTTTAATGTCCAGAATTTCCTCGAATATCTGTTTAGAGGATTGTGAAATAATCTTGGAATTTATATTTGAGTTCTTAAATCACACTGAATGAATGATATTGTTCAACTTGTTCGGCATTTTCATAAATTTACAACTCCTTTTCAATGTGCATAAGTAACACATTAATTGTGTCATGCTATATACATTGAAGTTTTAGCACGGATGGCCAAGTGTTTGGAATTTACAAAAGATTTATTATAACGTTCCGTCCCGAAATCCAAACCAGCGATCGAAAAAGAACCCAACCGTCGTCTTACTTTTGGGACATACTAGTTGCTTTTTAACATTCCGTCCCGTAATTCAAACCAACGATTAGAAAAGAACCCAACCGTCAAATCCTCGATCATTCATCGACATAATAGTTGTTTGTTATAATTTGATTTAGGCCTTCGTGTCGATACATTTATTTATCATGTTAATTCTACCATGTATACGTAATCTGGCAGATCCAATAAGAAAATATCTCAGATGATCATGGGCGGACGCAGTCCCCCGGACGAGGGGCGACACAATAGCGGTTTTTTTTTTCCGTCCGACAAGTAAATTTTGTTTCAAAATAATAATGATAATTGATGAGAGTCAACCCTTATATGCATTTCTCATATATTTCACCCCATTTTATAGCGTTTTGGGTCGTCATTTCATGTTGTAGACGTTATTTCATGCTATTCTTATCAATTATAAAAGAAATTATCCACAATCTATACCTAAGAGTTACGACTTATCCATCTTTTTTTTAACATTGATTGGACAATAATGCGGTTCGCTTTACGGTTTGTTTTTCTATTGCTTCTACTATAATAAAATTTCTTAACATGTATCAATTTGCATGGTAATGAACTAATGATTAGTAAAGAAGTGTTAAGGTTTTCGATCATATTATGTCACAAGACGAATATATATATGGGTGAAAATAAATTTTTAAGGGGCAAAATAAAATACATCTTATATATACTAGTCTATTTTCTGATCTAATAAGGCGACTGCCACCCCACCTTCTGATCATCTGCATCCGCCCTGCAGATGATGCACGAATTATTTTTCTGTAATATTGTCTTTTCAAGCGGGTGTACAATTTTCTTCCTATATAAGTATTTTCTATTTATTTTTAACTACGTACGGACGATTTCTAGCATCATCATTTTAATTTTCACCGAATCGAAATTAACACATAAAATGAAAATATATGTTATACATACACTTGATGGGACGTAAACTCAAGACCGACCTCACCTCATGGTCTTGGGGCCTCAGTTTAACGGGAGATTATTGTGTGGTGTCTCCGCACGGTGCGGAGACACCGTGCGCACACCACACACCACACACCTTCATTCGTTACGTATTAAGCGCGCGTGGTTCGATCGTTTCACCCGTCACTTTACCACAAATTCTCTCACCACACAATAACTTCTCCAGTTTAACGGCTTTGATAAGTTTGATCGGTCATTATCAACATTGTTTGAAGTGTTCAAACCTTGTTAGAATAAAATAAGGACATAGTATAGTACATGACGAAGTACAAATGGGGACAAAACAATCATATTCAATGTCTTGTCCTTTATTGCATATCCAGGCAATTAAGAATCTAATTCAGTAGTACCATTGTCGGAACATTTTTATTTATAAATTATCTTGTAATATCTGTTGTATTTATTTATTATCAGATGCATTCTAAACAAATACTGGTTGAAGTGTTCAAACTCTTTTAGAATTAAATATGGATATACTTTATAGACTTTTTTAGAATGTGGACAGACAAGTTATACACAATGTCTTGTCCTCTTTGCACATACAGGTAATTATAATCAGAAGTTACATTGTTGCTATATTTTATTCTCAAATTTTGATTAAAAAAATTGAAAATTCGGAAAAAGTTCGTTTAATTTAGTTTATGGGATTTGATTTTACTTGTTATTTAGTTACAATTATGGGTAACTAAATCAATTGTAACTAACATAATATGAAGACTAATAATACGTCCCTAGTTGCTATTTAGAAGTGAAAACTAATAATATGTCCCTAGTTGCTATTTAAGTGAATTAATTGCACGTTCTTAATTACTTCTCTCCGGTTTTTTATAAGTCACATTTCATAATTTGCTATGTTTTTATTTATCTGTCATTTTACATTTTCAATTCATCATTTATTATTTTTTCCTCTTTTACTAATAAAATCTTTACATCTCCAATAAAAAACATTTCCAATACTAAAAACTCTTTTACCAACAAAGTATTTACATCTTCAATAAAAGAAATACATTTCCGATTTTGAACATATTAATTATTTTTTTAATCTGTGTGATTTTTTCTTTTAGCGACAGATAAAAAAACGTTGGGAGTAGTGTTTATGTTTTGATATTTATGTCTAATTCTTGCAATAAAGTACTCCATCCATTTCCGTAATATAGGGTATTTTGACTTTTTTTTACGCAATTTAAAAAACCTTATAAATGAGATACTTTTTAACATTTCACGGCAAAATATTGTACTGTTTTCTAGAAGTGACTTATAATATTGCATTGTTTAGTGTGCAAGTAAAAACAATGAATTTAATATTGAATTGAAATATGAGAAGATCTGATAATATTGAAAAAGTCCAAAAAAAATCCAAAATATCTTATATTGCGGGACGAATGGAGTAACAAAGTAATGCATGTTATAAAACTCGCTCTTACAAACGAGAGTTTCGAAACGTAGTTCACGTAATCTTTCTTTGGGGGAGGTTTTTTTTTTATTGTTTTTAGAAACATATGGTGTTGTACTCTTTCCTATGATCATGATTTTTCCACATTGGATTTGTCACTCATAGGTTTTGCGGAGACAGAGCTATGCTTCGTCTACGTCTTTAGTTGTAAGGGAGGATTATGATAAGGCATTGTACGAATCTTTTTAACACCTTTCAATAAAATGTCACGTTCATTAAAAAAAATGTTGTACGAAAAAAGGAAATCAAGACAAACATAGCATAAACAAGGTATTTTTCTGTCCCAACGCAAATATACGCTAGATATTATTAATGAAACAGGTTTACTTGGCGCAAAACCTGCAGAATTCCCAATAGAGCAGAATCATCGATTAGCACTTACTGATGGCAAATTATTGGATGATCCGGGCCAATATCGCCGATTGGTTGGTCGTCTTATCTACCTTGGTGTGAAACCGTCCGGAGTTGGCCTACTCAGTTCATATTTTATCTCAATTCATGCAAAGTCCACGCGTTGAACATTGGGAGGTAGCCTTGCGTGTGGTGCGGTACTTAAAGAAAAATCCTGGTCAAGGAATTTTGTTGCGGGCGGATAGTGAGTTGACCTTGGAAGGTTGGTGTGACTCAGATTGGGCGAGTTGTCCTTTATCTCGTAGATCATTATGTGGGTGGTTTGTCTTGCTTGGCTTGTCACCTATTTCATGGAAAACAAGAAACAAAACACGGTTTCTCGTTCTTCTGCAAAGGCTGAATACCGGTCGATGGCGTCCATCACATGTGAATTAAAATGGCTCAAACAATTGCTTGGCGAGCTAGGCGTTTGGCTTGTCAAGGGCATGCGACTCTATTGTGATAGCCAGTCAGCATTGTATATTGCGCGGAATCCAGTTTTCCATAAGTGAACGAAGCATATTAAGGCGGATTGTCATTTTATCGGGGATGGATCACGGATGGATTGATAGTCCCGTCCTATGTTCCTATGAAAGTGCAATTGGCAGACATTTCACTAAAGCATTGAGCAAACATCAATTTGAGTTTTTGGTACGCAAGTTGGTCGTCCGGGACCTTCACGCTCCGACTTGAGAGGGGTTTTACGATGTAATATCTATAATTGATTATAATTATATATATAGTTGCCTTATATAGAAGATTTTTAGTGTATGGAGTTCTTGGGAATTGTATCCTAGTAGGGCATCATATGTTATGTGTGTATATTGAGACATTATGATGAATGAAAGGGCACGGAAAATATTGAGATGAAATCTTTTTAGAATGGTATCAGAGAAAGAGGTCAAGGGATCGAACCCTGGTTGGAACATTATTTAAAAAAAATTGTGCAAGTGTTGGGAGAGATTGCCCACACTTGAGGGGGTGTTGGGAGAGATTGCCCACACTTTTGAATAAAAATTGTGCAAGTGTTAGGATAGATTGCCCACACTTGAAGGGGGGTGTTGGGAGTGATTGCCCACACTCTTGAATGTATAAAGAAATATAGTAGTGCCTTTACTAACACCAATTGGTTTAGTACAACGGTAAGCGCTTGATCTTAACACCTAGTAAATTCGACTGAATATATATTCAGTTTATTAAGCGGAGTTTTGAACGTAGTTCGGGCATCTTATAGCAGCTGAATGCATGCTTGCTAATTTAAACTTAATCTCGATGGTTAGGCCAATAAATTAGGCAAAGGTCACTAAGTTAGATGAGCGGTTAGTGGCTAAAATTGGAGACCGCACCCCTAAATGCATCAAGAGCGTCATTGGTAAGATGGTAGGGTAATTCTAGGCCGGATACTTTGCTTGGATTCACCGATTCGATCAATATCTTGGCCAAGGGCGGCTCCATCTTAGGGTGATATGGGCCAACCGACCCGCTAAAAAAATAGTACAGTAGAAATTTAATAGGTACACATGGATATGCGAGATTGAACCAGTGGGCAGAACACTCATGGTCACATACGTCGTTGTCCGGGCCTCATCGGCGTATAACATCATCCTAGGAAGGCCCGGCTCTAATCGAACTTCAAGCCGTAATTTCTCCGGCTCACATCAGCTTGAAGTTTCCAACCGCCGATGGCTTTGTCAAAATCAAGGGAGATCTGGAGGTTGCCAGAAGCTACTATGCGGCCACAATAAAAAGCCAATGAATAGTCTTAGCTTGAACAGCTCGGCAAGTTCCATATACCTGCTCATGCAATTTCATTTATGCATTTTTTCCGTAATTTTATTACCAGTCTTATGTGTTTGAAACAATGTTTGAATAAATATTGCTCTAGGAGTGCCTAGTCATTTCAATTTGATTACATGCTTGTTTGCCTTGTCTTATCATTACGAGTGAAAACCCATAAGGACATATTAACCGAGCTCTCTAATTCGGGTGCGCCAATCATTCAACACGAGAAGTCAGTACGACCTGGCCCCGCTCGCCGTTGCTTAAAAAACAAGAAGTCAGTCCGATATGGCCTTGCTCGTCTCAAAACATTCAACGCGCGAAGTCAATCCGACCTAGCCCGCTCACTGTTGCTTAAAAAACGAGAAGTCAGTCTGATCTGGCCCTGCTCGTCTCAAAACATTCAATGCAAGAAATTAGTCCGACCTGGTCCCGCTCGCCGTTGCTTAAAAAATGAGAAGTCAGTCCGATCTGGCCCTGCTCGTCTCAAAACATTCAACGCGAGAAGTTGGTCCAACCTGACCCGCTCGCAGTAAGAAAAAACAAAAAGCCAGTTTAACCTACACTCGGTATCCGACCTACGAAAAGTCAAACTCAGCAAAGGCAAGGCCAAACAAATATTGACTCCGACCCCCGGACATCGGATTTGGCAAGACGGCCTCACAATAGACGAAAGTTTAAAGTATGCCGTCCAAAACCTCAAGTTAAGGCATGACATACTGGGGACAAGGCACCCCATTGGCCTAAGTGCTTAAATGTGCTTAAGTAAATGCTTAAGTAAAAACAAAAATTCAGAAATTCTCATTGTTAAAATGGTACAAAACAGGAAAAACACCTAAGCTAAGCTGTGAGGGTCGGATTCTGTGGCTCTGAAGGGGGAGTTAATGTGGGAGCAGCAATAGGCTGAACGGAATACTTGGACACAATGTCCACTCCTGCTTTGAAGTCCTTCACACGTTAATCATAAACCTTACTCATCCCCGGCCTATAATAAACCATCTTGGGGAGTTCATCCACAACAAGACTAGGAAATTGGATCATCGCCTCGTCCACACTTTGGGTATAACCATGGTTTAGAATTGGGATGAGCAGCATCCTCAAGGCATTGACACAGTCCCCCGAGGCCTTGTACCCCCTAATGGCTTCGGCACACTGAGCAGGGATGGAAGCTTCCATCTCAGACAGCTTTGTTTGGAGTTCAGCCACGGCCTGCTCCCTATCCCTCTTCTCAGCCGCTAGTTGGTCTTACACGGACTTCAGCTCCGCCTCTTTGGCCAAGAGTTGATCCTGTAGAACCTTTATCTCCCTATCCATGAGTTCTGCGGCAGCTCTAAGCTCCCCTCGGGTTAGCCTTAGCTCGGAAATCTTCTTCTTTTGATCGGTTGAATCTATAGAGGTTTTCTTCAATCTTCGGAAAACCTCATGGCTAACCAAGGTTCCCTGCATGATCAAATAGAAAAAATCAATAAGGTTCTCAAAAACTTAGCACCAAAATAAAAAGGATGACCACTTACAACCTCCATAGATTTAAAGCCAACAACGGCCAGCTCCTCGTCCGACATATTAGCGATCCGCTGCTGACTGCTGTTCAGAACCAGTTCCCCCTTAAGGACCAGATTGGTCCTGATCTCCTTCTAGAGCTTTCGATTTGCCCCTTTTTGAAGGCCTACTCTCTTGCGGGGTCACGGCCGGCCTAGACCGCCCCTTTTTCCCGAGAGGCAGGTCCCCTTCCTTTGTCTTCTTGGGATCCACATCGTCTAGAGGATCCATATCTACTTGTTCTTGAGAAGGGATAGAAGAGGATGGGCCCGTTGCGGTAGCATCCATGGAAGGCTCCTCATTCACCACATCCCCGGGAGTGAGGGTCGGCTCAAGTTGATGGACCCCGGCTTCATTCTCGGCACCCGCCAGCAGATCAGCAAAGTCGGCCACTGTACACATGAACAAACTATTAGTCAAAGAGATAAGTTTTCAACACAACAACAAGTTACAAAAAAAGACCCTACAAGGCTGCCATTCAGCTTCCTCAAACTTCTTGTAAGGACTGGGCCATGCATCCTCTAACCGAGCTGCCATAATCAGCTCGTCATACAAGTCTTGCCACTCAATGGGGTACCCAGATCCGTGGATCTTCTCCACCAGCTTTTCATCCAACTCGGGGCGCTCATCTTTATCCATTTCTTCCATATTCCACCGGCTTAGTTCAGGATGATCCTCATGTCGGACAAAGAAGAACCGCTCTTTCCATCGCTTGAAGGAATCTTTACCTTTAGGGATAATGGGGGCGTCACCGGAATGACCCATCCTCCGAGAAAAATAATACCGACAAGGATGGTCTTTTACCCCCACCCGATAATAAAAGTACCTGAATTTCTTCACAGTAAACTTGAGGTTAAGCAACCGACACCAAATCGCAAACCCAATGATAGCCCTGACACCATTGGGGGCTATTTGGGTGAGTCCTAGCTCGTAATAAAGGAGTACGGCAAGGAGAGCCGGGCAGAAAGGGAGCCTTAGGCCAACCTTAAAAAACTTCTTATGAACGGCGCAGAACCCTTTCGGCGGGTCAGGAGCAAAAAGGTGTAGTTCAGAGGGTACATCGGAGCATACCTTTCCTTGCTAATCTCATATAACTCGAAGATTTCATCCAAGTCTCTCTGATGGAGAATGGATTTAACATCCCTACCATCGGCAATGGCCATCTCAAGGTCTAGGGTTCCGGCAGATAATAAAAAATAGGCTGCAATGGAAGATAAATTGCGAATGAATATAGAGAGGCAACTTACTTGCAAAGGTGATTTGAAGATTGAAAGGAGAAGAATAGTAATCAGCAACTGGATCATGGTCTTATGTTTTAATAGCAAGTGATACAAATAAATGATTGATATGACGAGGTTATAACCCCCCACTCACCTCGAGAGACACTCTTATTCAGAGTTAGTAGGCAACTATGCCTCGATTCTCAGGACCATTATGACAGCATCGTAACAGTTTCCTGCCACCCTAAATTCAAAAAAGCTTCAAGTCTGGACGGCCGAGCCAAGTTACAACTTGGACAGATCCGAGCTGATCTCATGAAGTCAGCTGGATCTGGGGGGCTTATGATGGAGGTCGGATCAGCACATCGCCACGTGTCATCCCTATAATGAAAATGAAGATATAGAAAGTCCCCTTTAAGGCCCTAGAATCCCCAGGAGCCAAGCTAAGCAAGCTCAGCTACTCTCTCCCGACCTCTGTAGGGCGGCCAATGCACAAGGTCGGCCTACCCATGTCCGACACTACGGGTCGGCCTAAGTCCGTCTCGGACCGAATTCCCTGCGTACACGTTAAAACCAGATAAATACGGAAAAAATACCAAGTCATAGCGATTATAATCCTGACATTCAAATTTGTTCATAATTATCCCTAAAATCAAGGGGATCAAATCATCATTATCTCTTCCTTAGGGAACTCAAAATTATAGCCCAACATGGACGCACTACACACAACACTAGGGCACAAGCCCCTCTATATAATCAATCCCTAAAGAAGTACGAAGAATTGATTCTAATACACACATTGGATACGTAGGCAGTTTGAGACACAGTTTCTCAAGTGAAGTCTAAACCACCCCAAGAAGAAGACTCAGCTCTGGAAATGGCTCTCAAGTAAGAGGCAGACTACATAAGTAATCCAAGCACGGCGTGGAACTTCTGGGCATATCAACAAACCATAGATCGAACAAGTAGTATATCACTGCAAAATAATTCTTCAACAAAGCTCGAAACTTGTTACAGCGTTAGCCCAAAAAAAAGTAATAATCGAATAAAAGGAACAGTAAAAGGAATACATTAAACCTTAAACATTTTTAAGTCCTTAATACGATTACATTTTTGAAACATTAAAACTACTAATCCCGACTTGTTTTTAGTACAACATTATTATTCAGAAAATACGACAACAGACTCGATACTATTGGACTTAATACGAACCTAGACTCAAGACAAAGGAAAACATACTAGTAGAGAAATACAAAGATACAATCAATCGCCTCCATCAAAAGATCATCCAAAACGTGGAGGGATACAAGAAGGAGAGGGCTCCTGACCCTCAAAACCAGGTAGTGGTGTAGGCCGACGTTCACGTTGGGTCTTAGAAACATCATCTCCATCCATATTTCTCACAATCCTCCCGACCATGTGATGAGTCTCAGCCATTGTCCGCTCAATTCCATCGATACGAGCAAAAAGTTGCTCCAAATCTCGCTCTCGTCCGGCGGCATTGCCTTCACCGTTATTCCTAGCTTGGCGGGGTCGAGGTGGTGGCTGTGGATGTGGGTTGGCATTGGTGAGAGCCGGAACATATGCTCTCGACAAAGGAGTCTCCGGGTCAAAATACATATCGGCCCGTAACTCTGGGCAGCCAGCCGCTATTGCAAGAGTTGAAATCATAGAACCGTAGGGCAGAACGGTCCTCTGATTCTTGGCTTCCTCGGTCATATTTCCCCGCATGACTGTGCCCAAGTCTACTGGTCGCTCTAACCATAACCAATACATCAAGGCAGCATGACAGTCATAAACTGTGGAGGTATGGCCGGATGGAAGTATATCGGAACAAATGAACCGATGTAAAAACTTGTCTTCCCAAGTGGAGAATGTGGCCTCTTGAAAATTTCAAGCATATCGACCTATATACCACTCGATATCAAAGTGATCACCGATTTCCGCTAACAGCGTCAGAATGGTTATACACGTTACTAAATTCCTCAGGGTGATCCACTAAATTACCCAAATTAAAATAATCATTGATAGTGGTAGGTGACATAGCAAACGTGCGGCCTCTAACCGTGGCAGTGTGGGAATGGGGATGCACCTCTAAATAAGCATAAAATTCTTTTACTAGGGACCCGTTACGACGAGTAGGCGGCTCGGCCACGTACTCCCAATTTTGATAAGCGATAAGATCTCTAATGAGCTCCCCACAATTCTCAAGATCTATGCCTCTTCCTCGATGCACCGACGCATTGCTCCAATGGGTACGAAATACATCGTAAACCACGGGGCTAACAAATTGCGGCACCCCGTCAATTACTGGTATAACGTCACCATCGAGAACAAATTACGCTCCAGCCCGATGAATCTGTGGTTGATTCCTTCTACTACGATTGTTCCGATTCATCCTGCTACGCTAGAAAAGCACCTCAAATCAGCTTCTGCCTCGAAAATGGACTCGCTGGGGGCGAGTCAGGGTCTCGCTAGGGGCGAGTTACCCAGTCATGGCTCGGCTCGGCTCGTTTTGCTAACCGACACCTTGATTGATTTGAAACGTGTATTTTCCAGAAATTTAAGAACCAAATTGAATGAGAAATGACCTCATTTCAATTTATAAAATTTGGAAAAAAAATAGAAAGTGAATAAATTTGGGTAAAAGATGGTATAAATTGGCTAAGATAGCATCACAACAAATTTTCTACATAAATTGGGTGTTGGAGAAAAAAATGGAGGTTTAGAATGTGATGGGTTTAGAAAAATGATAGAGAAAGAATGATAAGAGTAGAAATGATAGATGGTTAGAAATTTGTGAAATGGGTGTGGTAGAAATGTAGGTAAAAGAGGGGTTTAAAGAATTACGGGATAACGGAAAAAGAGAGGGAAGTGAAAATGAGTTTGAATTTGGGAAAGTTGGTGATTGGTGGATTTAGAGAGGAGAGGATTGATGAGGTGGAAAGTGATAAAGGTATAGGTGGAAGATTGGGATATGTAGAATAAGTGTTGACCACTTTTTTTTTAAAATTTTTTACCCTCAAAAATTTGGATTTGAAGATAGGAGGGTAACCTAAAATTTATCGATACTTTCACACTTTACCAAGAATATTGTCCTAAAAATAATTTGGACACTGCCCAGTGAAATAGACAATTTCGCATGGGGCAGTCTGACCAAACTGTCTCCGATTTCCTCCATCCTGCCTCCAGTCAGTTTCATTTTAAAACTCATGCTTCGCTCCCGTCTTCTTCTCGGCTTGATAGTATACCTTTTATTCCTAATTTAGCATACTAACCTAGACACACCTATGAAACTCTACTTCACGTCGCAACGAATCGAGTAAAAAAGCTTTTGCACATCCTTAACCCATTGGTCATCGGAACATGGCAAAAATAAAAAAACCTCAACCGTTTTAACGTTACTTTTATTTGACTCAAAGAAAGGAAAAGAAAAATAAAAAGATAAGGAAAATGATTAAAAACCTAAAAAAACTACGAAAACCTAGGGGATAGAAATAGTTCGAGTTTCTTAAAGTCCTCAGCTCGACTTTCCAAACATTATTATTCCATTGAGCTACCGTCCTTTGCCTTCCAAATTTGCACCCGGATAGCCTTTACTGAGGTTTGTTTACCTTCTCTGAGAATACGTGCTTTTCCTCGGGTCGTGAGACCTAGGAAAACACAGTCATCCTTACCGTCCAAATAGGCACCAACCTCAGCCTCTGTCTCAGAAACTAGTGAACTCTTTGAAGATCAAACTCTACGAGTTTTAACACGCCTCTGTCTATCTTTTGAACTTAAGCTCTCTCGACCCTCAGCATCTCCTTTGGATGGGGCGAACCCACCTCCGTACACAGTTTCTGCCTCGTCAGCCAGAAGCGTTGAGGTATCTACCGGTACTGTGTGCTCGGATTGAGTGTCTATTTCTCTTCTTAAGACAGACAGGAACTCTAACTCACTATTTCTCGTGACAGCATCAACTTCGTCAACATTTCCTCGACTAGGAATTAAGGCAGTTTCCTTCGCACCATGAACCTTGATTACAGAAATACTAGGCGGAAGCGGATATCAAAGTCTAAGAATCTTATGAACTTCCGAGCCTTTAGCATCATACAGTGTAAGCTCAAAGTTGGCCATGTCTACTTTAGCCTTGGAGGTTGCAATAAATGCTCTGCCCAGCAAAAGCGGGCAGTTAGGATCCTCCTCTATGTCCATCACAATTATGTCAACTAGGAAGCGCAGCTTCCTAATCCCTATAATCATGTTGGTCAGGGCTCCAGTATTCATAGTACGAGATCCATCCGCAAAGCGAATGGTCATCGATGTATTCATAAAACATAAACACCGATTCTCTACAAACGCTAAAAGGAACAATATTCAGGCTCGATCCAGAATCAATTAGTGCTAAGCCAGCCTTCTTCTTATCTAAGACGACATCAACAATAAACTCTCCGGGATCTCCTAACTTAGGTAGTAAACGAGCACGATCCTCTAAGTCTTATACCTTAGGTTGGCAGGGCACTAGGGGTTTAGTGTTGAAGTCAGACTCAGGGTCAGAATCAGAACTCGGATATTCAGGAGGTGGGGAAAGAGATGGTAGATACTCGGGGTCAGATTTATACTCAGAGCTAGAGCTAGAACTAGAACTATAATCAGAATCATAAATAACAATAGGGGTACGAGCAGTCATACCTTGGAAAAAAGTGGAATTTCTTGCATCCTTTCGCTCATGCCTCCGTCATTTTCGTTCTTCCAATCGCTTTTGCGTATCCGGCCTCAATGGTGTGGTTTTAGTGCGTAAGGCATTAACCTCTTCGTTCCTTGCTTCAGAAAATTATTAGTCAACATTTTCCGCTTGGCTTGAACAGTATTCGATGGAACAACTTGATTTCTCCGGCTCTCTGCAAACATAAAAACATGCAAACGTCACTAAACTAACAGTCAGCATGATTACTCATGCTGCCGTTAGACCTACAGACTACAAACAGGGGTAAAATAGACATAACGAAGACCCAGAATGCTGAAAAAGGTGGTCTCGGGCAGCGAGTATAGTGCTCGGTGGGAGCAAGCCCAGATTTTCAGTTTCTGGTGATTTTCAGACAGACGGACAGCCAGAGAGACTCTAAAAACGTAAAAACAGACTCTTAAAACAGAAAACTCGACATGAATAAAAAATTATTTATATATAGAATTGATTTTTGGCTCCCCGGCAACGGCGCCAAAAACTTGATTGACGTGATCAGTCAAGTGATAATAAAATACTCGATGAGCATAAACCAATACTAGCAAGAGGACTAGGTCAATCGTAGTATAGCTATAGCGAATCAAGGTTGATCCCACAGGGAACCAATTGTGAATCATTTATATATAAACAATCAATTAATCATGTCAAGCACACAGAGGCGGTCTAAGACTAACAAAAGACAAGGTAAGGTAAAAACTAACACAACTCAACACAAACAAAGACAACGTAATTAACCTCCCCAATCATTGTGTTATCTTTTGGATCTAGAGATTCTATATAATTAAAATAGACTAAATAACTATTAATCCGATTCGTATTTCTTTTATATTGGCTACGGGAGTCATCCCCGAAACTTGACTTAGTTCCGGTTAGGACACTAGATCATTGTGCTGCATTACGTGACTTCACCTTTTGGGTCTCCATCTCATATAACTTGCACGCTTACAATACTAGGGATGCCGATATTGATCGTATTCCTCACCTAGGCAACATTCCTGTGGTTAGTCATACTTCCTAAGTGATCGCATCAGTCTCTGTCCTATTAACACTAACTTTGTAGGTATCATGTTAATCTACGATTTACGTATAATTAGGTGCGCGCAATTCCCAAATACAACACAGATCTAGATCTCGCTGAAAGTCCAGAAAGATCAATTCATGAGCCGACCTAGGAGTACTATATTGGTATTTCCTAACTACACGTTTTAATTAAAACAGACGAGCAACGTAGCCGTAGCCATACCTACTAAGACAAGAAATTCTAGGTGGACAATCACACCATAAAGACGTGGGTAGATTGACGCGGCGAAAACCTAAGTCTTAGCGTTTCTATATACGTAACGGACAAAAATAGAGATTCATAAAGCAATTATATATATCTACTAAAAACACGATTGTCGATCATACCAAAGTAAACTATAGATCACCGCATAACAGATCTGGGCGTGTAGATCCTTATAGACAAGGAATCGATCCCAACTGCCTCATATCGTGGCCTTAGATCTTCATCGTTCGGTGAAGAACGAACAACCTCAAACGATAAACAATATTGAGGGGACTTAATTACAAAGAACAAAAAACAAATTAATACAAGCAACTCATATAATTGCTGCTGACTTGTATAAAAACTGCTCTGAAGAACTGAGGATTTGTGCTATGAAAAGTTGTATTAAAATTATATTGTGTTGTCTGCTGTTTTGCTATGAAACAATGTATTTATAAATTTGTAGAAACTGACTTAAAATCGTATTTCCTAAACCCTAATGGAGTCTAAAACGCGTCGAGATAACTCCGAGCCGATCCGCTCGATTTCGCCCAGCTCGCTCCTAGCGAGCTCCCCATTCGCTGCCAGCGAGTCCCCCAGCCTCTGATTGGCTCGCTGGCTTTTCTTGTTTGTTACTCCACTCCTCGTGCTGATTTGATGTTTATCTTTAATACGATCCGATTCTGCTCCGATTTATCTTGAGATTTACTTCCTTATGTCGGTAGATATCCTCCCGATTTACCGTAATCTGTAAAATCAATAATTATCACACAGTAAATAATATTTTAATAATAAAAATAGATAAATACCAAATTATATTCTATAAATTAATCATATAACATTAAATAAACATTATAAACATGTGATTTAATATAAAATATATATTATTAAGCTCGATTTAAGGATAAGATTGATGACTTTTACAGGTATAATTTGACCGTCATCAATAAGCCATCGGGGGTAGGAAGCACCTCAATACCAAGAAATTGGGATAGAGAGCCAAGATCCTTAAGCGGAAAGTGCCGACCAAGATAAGAAATAACCTGCTCAACAAGAGAGGAAGAAGATATAGTAATAATAATGTCCTCCACATAAATAAGAATAAAAACACGAGCACCATCACGAGAATAGACATATAAGGAGGTGTCAGCCTTAGAGCCAACAAAACCAAACTAAGAGAGAACATCCGTAAAGAGGCTAAACCAATCACGAGGGGCCTAACGAAGGCCATAAAGACTGCGATGAAGGCGGCAAACATAATCCGGATAGTAAAGGTGCACAAACCCCGAGACTGCTACATATAAATAGGCTCAGATAGATGCCCATGGAGAAACGCATTCTGAATATCCACTTGTCAAAGAGACCAACGCTGTAAACCTGCAAGAGAGAGCATAAGACAAACAGTAACCGGTTTGACAACCGGACTAAAAGTATCAGTGAATTCAATGCCTTCAACTTGATGAAAACCCTTAGCGAAAAGGCTAGCCTTGTGACGCTCAAAACGGCCATCTGCATGATGCTTTCTTTGGTAAACCTATTTATTTCCAACAATATTCATACGAGAAGTGGCAGGGCAAGATCCCGGTGTGTTTGTGCAGTAACACATCAATTTCCTCTCTCATAGCATTACGCCAATAGGGATGTTTGGAGGCTTCAGTGCAGGAGGTAGGGTCATGGGAGTTCACAGAGGTAACGAGAGCTTTGGGAAGTGGATAACGAATAAAATCAAGCATGGAGATAGGTTTGAGATTATTGGTTTTAGTGTGGGTGACCATCGTGTGGGTAAGGGAGGGGGCTCGGAGATGACTCAGGAGATCTAGAGTCTGTAGACGAAGACGGAGTGGAATCTAGAGGAGGTGCTGGAGGGCAATCCGGAGGAGTATTAGCCGGAACAGACAGTGGTTGTGCCGGAGTAGGCATGGGTGGAGCCGGCAGAGAGACAGAAGGGGTACAGTGATAGCCTCAAGGGTAGGTTGAAAGGTAGAAGATTTATAAGGGAAAACGGATCCATTGAACTCCAAGTGGTGGGAAATGTAGATATGAACAGAGGCAAGATCGAGGCATTTATAGCCATGATGAGATGGACTTTACCCAAGAATAATGCATGTTTTAGAATAGAAATCTGTATTGTGAGAGTTATAGGGACGGAGATTATGCCAGCACACACAATCGAATATACGAAGGAAGTTGTAGTCATGGAGCCGATTATGGACCATTTCAAAGTGAGACTTATCACGGAGGACTCGTGTGGGAAGTCGATTAATAATATAGATGGCAGTGATAAATGTATCTTCTCAATAAGGAAGGGGAAGATTGGACTGGGCAAGAAGAAAGAGACCAACTTCAAGAATTTGGCGGTGACGGCGTTCAATGGCACCTACTTGTTCATGGGTATGGGGACAAGAGAGATGATGCCTAATACCGAGGGAAGTAAGGAAGGTGGAGACGCGACGATACTCACCACCCCAATCAGTTTGAATAGATTTTAGTTTCGTGTTAAATTGGCGTTCCATCATAGCAAGGAAGTCTAGAAAAATTGATCAACATCAGATTTATTTTCAAAGGGTAAAACCACAAATATTTAGTAAAATCATCTAGAAAACTAACTTAATAACATGAACCATAAATTGAGGGTTTAGAACAGGGACCCCAAACATCAGAATATATCAAGTCTAAAGGTGCAACAGAAGTACATTCAGAAGTACATAACGGAAAACGATGTCTTTTAGCTAACAGACAAGGTGCACACACAACATGTGGTGCTTTATTAGAAAAATAAATAGAACGACTTCCTAAAGCCTGATTAAGCATGGAATAAGAGCAATGACCAAGACGCTGATGCCACATCGTGGAGGTGGGGAGGGAGGTGGCTAGAGCTTGAGCAGAAGGTTGGTGGAACAGGGTAGAGAAATGGTAGAGTCCATCCTTTACATGTCCCCTAAGATGGACGCGCCCGAGTAGTCCTTCACAAGAAAATAGGAACAATGAAATTCAAAATAAACGGAGTAATCAGAAGCAAACTTTTAAACAGATAATAATTTTTTAGTGAGGGAGGGGGTAATGATTACATCAGATAAATAAAAGGACTAGGAAGGAGAATTTACAGAGAATGTGCCATAATGAGAAATTGTCAAACATGTACTATCACCTACATGAACATATTCATGGTCGTCATATGGTTCAAAAGATAAGTTGAGATTGCGGAAATCATTGGTGAGGTGATGAGTGGCAACGGTATCGGGAATCCAATCAGATGCCGGTTGAGAATATGGGTAGGCGGCAAAGGCTTGTGGTGGGTGGGGTGGAGGAGTACGAGTAGTCGGTGGATGTGAGTACTCGTAACGGTAATAACAATCCTTAGCGGTGTGACCAATTTTGGCACATATTTGACATTGCGGTGTCGGTTCGCCGGAATTGGTATTATTTTGATATGGGGGACGAGGAGATCCACATCCATGTCCTTGCCCCTACCTCTGTTATTATTTGAACTGCGGCCCCGGTTGGGGCCGAGTAGAGAAAGAGGTCGAACTTGCATAATTGGCTAACGGGCTGCCGGACAGTGGAGGGTTGGTATTTAGCACAACCGGCTTGTGATGAAAGATCCTGGACTCGGTAGTTAGAAGCAGGGCATAGACTTCATCAAGGTAGATGGATGAGTGGGCAAATATCATGGTTACAACGGCATCATAGTCAGGGCCGAGTCCGGCGAGGATGTAGGCGATGTGATCGTCGGTGGTCAAGGGGTGGCCGGCCATAGCTAGTTCATCGGCCAATTTCTTAATTTTGAAGTAATAATTCGCAGCAGTGAGATCGTTTTTACGGGTGGAAGTTAATTAGGTATGCTACCGGTGACATAGCCTTACGCCCTGTCCGCGTAGATAAGGGAGAAGTTGAGCCCTCCAGAGATGGTAGTTGGACCGGTTCAGTTTAATTATTTGGATAGAGGAAGAGGGGGGTGAAGGAGGGAGGAGAAGAGCCTGATGATTCTCCGGTTATGGTGGTTGAGTCCGACATTGAAGGTGAAGAAGACGACAACATGTTTTGTTTTGGGTTTTTTTTTTTTTTTTTTTTTTTTTTTTTTGAGAAGGGATTAGGGTTCAGAAAGAGAGATTAGCATGATAGCGTGATAGAGAGAGAGAGAGAGAGAGAGAGAGAGAGAGAGAGAGAGAGAAAATTGATATTGCTCTGATACCATAACATGATTGAAAGTAATTGTATTTCATTGAATCAACTGTACAGTGTTGATACAAATATACATGCCTATATCAACTTGCCAATAAGTCACACAATAAAATAAATACTTGACATTATCGTCGATATTCTTGATAACTTTAACATTATCCTCGACATTCAAATACACATGTGCACAAAGCGGTCAGAATTTTTCCACGCCAGCCTCCTCCGGCTGCGGAGGACTCAAAAAAAAATTTAATTAAATCTTCAAGTTTCAGAACTAAAACTTCATCCAGAGCAGAAAGGTACAAATCAAAAAGGTTGGTGAGTTGTTGTGGTATTTTGTTGTATAATTTTGTTGTGGCATAAACATTTCTCGATCAAAATGGTGTGTACTATCAATTGCAGCAACAAAAATAATAGAAAGCATCACCATCTCATGTACGGTCCCCATCATGCTTGTTGAGTTGGTTCCTCAAGAAAAGAATTAATTACAAGTTAATTTGTTACTCAATTTATTGATATAATGGGCCTTTTTTAGTGTATTTATTGGTAAAATCAAGCTCAAAATAATTTTCTTTCGAACGGCAAAAATAATTTTATTAAACTTTGTTTTTTATTCGACGTTTTCAAATTGTAATCAATCCAATTAATTGTTTCTGGTTAAGACATTTTCTCTATTATTATCTGAATCTTGGCGTTTTAGTTGCTGGCGTTTCTAAATTTCTTGTATCCATTTTTGTCTCTTATTTTTGAAAGTAATCTTTTTTTTGTTAGAATCTACACTTCCCGGTAAGTGTTGCTAAGGGACGGACATCTATTACAACTTACAAGTGATGTTGTAATATCTTTTGTAATTATTGCCTTTGTTTGAAGTGTTCAAATGTTTATAGAATATATATTGACATATTGAATAACCAATTAAAAATGTGGACAACAAGCATAAATTCCTCTATATTGTATCACCTTCCCTCTTTTGCATTTCTAGCATCTTTCTAGCCACGACTTTAATATAAATTTCTCTCTTGCTGTTAAAATAAAAAAAAAAACATGTTAGGTTCGCAATTTATCGTTTTCAAGTATTTTAGAATATTAAAAGAATCAGTAAAGACATATTATATTCAGTTTAAACGTATTGTTTATTTAACAAATGATTTCTAACTATTTTGATCTCGGTTATTAATGAACATAATATAATTACAAATATTCGAGATTGTAGAAAAAATGGAAACTAGGTTGTCGATGCCCGGGCTCGAGGCCAAGGCCATCTCATAAACGCCGGACTACAATGATCGACTATCGACTACCGAGCGAGTGTAGGACGTTCGATCCGCACCGGTAGCGATGTAGGACGGTGAGCCCGAGTCGATAACCGCGAGGTCGGTATATCGACATCGAGGGACGAGTCCGCATCAGCTTACCAAGCCCATTAACAACGATAGCTTGGGCAAGGGTCAAGGCCCATTTAAGGGTAAAGGTGACAATAACATAAGCCGACTTAACCTTAGGGTTTAGGCAAGTATTGTCATTATAAATACCCCCATTCCAGGAACTACGTAAGGCTTGATTCCTGGAATTTAACAGGATACGTAGGCAATCTAAGATACAGTCTTAGACTCAGCCGCATACATAAAAAATCCATCACCTCATTCAATTTGGGCATTAGGGTTTTGTGTGTTCATCACTAGATTCATATTAGGGCCCGGATCATCAAGGTGACATAATTTGTCATCGTCATAGGCGCTAGAAGGAGGGCTTTCTACTGTTTGAATACACAAAAAAGATCACGATGCCTCCCAAGAAAACAGCATCCAAAGCCGCAGATCAAAGTTCGCAGGTTAACGAGCAGTTAGATCTCGTCACACCAGGAGAAAAAGATCAAATCTTGGATCTTGTCGTTGAAGATCCTCAGCAGGACAAACAAGGTCCTGTCCTCCAGCAAGAAAAGCAAGGTCTTGCCCCTGAACACAGGGCGCTTGTAGATCAATTAGCAGGGGCGGACCTGGAATTAATGTCCAGGATTATTGCAGAGGCGGTCATGGCGCAAAAACAGGCACTCGGCGGTCAGAAAGACGCCGCAGCAGCCGGCGGCCGGAAAGACGTCGTCCCAGACGGCGGTTTGAAAGATACAGCAGAAAAACCTAAGAAGGCCCTTAGAGACGAAGTCAGTGCATCCTCTAGTTCGGTGGAGAGAAAGAGACGTGAGATCCAGCAAAAACATCAGCGAGGGGATGATGATAGTGTCAGGGAGGAACTGAATGTTATCCTGGGGAAGAACCAGGTTTCGATGTGGCTCGAGTCTCCCTTCACTAAGGAGATCGAGAGCTTTCCTAAACCCAAGGGGTTTAAGATACCGAAGATAGAACCTTACGATGGCACCACCGACCCGGAGGACCATCTCCACAGGTACCTATCTCAGATGAGGTTGGATGGAGCCCCCGATGAGATGCGATGTCGGGCGTTTGAGACGCTACTCGTAGGTCGAGCAAGAGAATGGTTTACGAAGCTACGACCGGGGTCGATCTCCAGTTTTGCCATGCTTGCTCGAAAATTCCGAGATGCGTTTATAGTGAACAAGAAGTTTCATCTGAGTGCCACGCACCTCATGAACGTGAGGCAGCAAAAGGACGAAACAGTAATGGAATATTTGAAGAGGTTTAATCTCGAGGCTTTGCAAGTCAAGGACGCTGATGACCGACTTCTGATCACTTCGTTTGTAGGGGGGCTGCGTAATACTAAGTTATACACAAAGTTGAGCAGGGATGTTCCCCATACCATGGACGAGTGTGTTAATATAGTGCATCGATTCTGTCAAGGGGAAGAGGCAGTGCGAAGGCACACCCAATCCAACTGGATGGATCCAAAGAAGGACAATCGAGGTCCGAATCGGGGTCAATCTAGGAGACAAGATGTCGAGAGCAAGACGTCTGTCTGGGATCGAATCGAGACACCCGCCTCAGACCGTGGGGGCAAGAAGGGACCCTCGCGTGATAAGGATTTTATTCCTCTTAATCGATCTCGGGCCGAGGTGTTATCGATTATGCTTTCAAAGAATCTGGCAAGGAAACCGCCACCATTGAAGAAACCTCGAGAAAAGAGGAATGCAAATAAATATTGCGATTTTCATGAAGATATAGGACATACAACAGAGGATTGTATCGACCTAAAGAGAGATATCGACTCTTGCATCCAAGAAGGGAAGCTGGATGAAGTTGTTGACAGGTCTCGGTACGATGGGCCCAGGGGGCGTGGAGATTATAAAAGAAAGAACTCCGATCAAGATAGGAATCGAGGTCGAGACGCCCAGAGACGAAGAGATCGGTCACCTCAGAGGAATCGATCTCCAGGACGGGATGGAAACAACAGGGACAATTTTGGTCGGGATAGATATGAAGATAATCGACCGAGTTAACTATGTCAATACAATCTTCGGTCCTGGGGAGAGTGATAAAGACCAGACCAGCGAAGAGCCAGCTAGTAGCTCGAGAGAGCGCAAGCAGCTCAGATTCACGACAGAAGTCGGATACGGCCCTCGAGATGATATCCCCAAGTCAAGGAATCACAGCGAAGGGTTAGTCATCGAGGCAGTAATCAGTCGAGCCCGTGTATCGAGAGTCTGTATCGATAACGGGAGTGCAGTAAACATCTTATATTAATCGGCGATTCAAGCAATGAAATTGAAGGAGAAGGACTTGGCTCCTATAGCATCCCCCCTGTTCGGATTCACAGGACAAGCAGTCCATCCCATGGGCTCGATAAAGTTACTCACGACGGTTGGGGACGGCGAGAAGGGAAGAACACTTGAATTAAGTTATGTGGTGGTCAAGGCTCCCTCAGCATATAATGTTATCCTGGGACGACCAGCACTCTTCGATCTTCGAGCTATAATTTCGACGTTCCATAATAGCATGAAGTTTCCTACCAGGAACGGTTCCCACGAAGTAAAAGGAGATGTTGAAGTCGCTAGGAGTTGTAACTCTGTGGTCATGAACGGCAAGATGGCGGTTCAACAAGTCTTAATCGAGGAACTGATTCCAGAGGAAGAGGAGGAGAAGAGTTGGGTTTCTAGTGATGCGGTTGAAAACGTCCGACTATGGGAAGGAGAGGACGAGGAATGTGTGCAGGTCGGGATTTGGATCCCGGAGAAAGAAAAACAACTACTGGTTGAATTGTTAATCGAGTTCAGAGATATCTTTTCCTGGAAGGCCACTGACATGCCAGGGTTATCTACCGACATTGCGGTTCATAGGCTCGAAATTGACCAGGCTAAAAAGCCAGTCAAACAGAAGAAGAGAAATTTTGCGTCAGATCGACTTCAAGCCATAGAGTCAGAGGTCGGCAAGCTATTGGCGGCCCAGATAGTAAGAGAGGTACTCTACCCCGAATGGATAGCAAACCCGGTGTTAGTCAAGAAGCCCGATGGCAGTTGGCGCATGTGTGTGGACTTCACAGACTTAAACAAAGCATGCCCAAAAGACTCGTATCCGCTGCCCAAAATCGACAGGTTAGTAGACTCGACTATCGATTTTGAAGTTTTTGGTTTTTTGGATGCTTATAAAGGATACCATCAAATTCCACTACTAGAAAAGAGGCTAATTGCCACAAAAATTTAGTGAAGGGATGCAAATCCTCCCACTAAAGCCTAGTTTTAACTAGAGGAAATATATTACACGGCTATAGGTTACACTTTTAATTAGAAACTATTGATTCCTATCACTATTTGTTGATAATCCCCTAGTTAAGATTAAAAAAAATAGTTCCTCTCATCAATTATATCATTTTATCTACCCATTTTATCTCCTAAACACCTTCCAAAACATAAAAACACGAATTTCCCTTAAAAAAAACTAAAATATCAAATACCCTTAACCTAATACCTCCAAATCGGCCTCCCCATTTCCTCTTCTCCACAATCCAGAAAAATTTCCCCCATCTTTCTACCCTAATCCACGTCCTCCACTTTTCACCTTTCCATTTCGATCGGTAGCACTATAGGAATGATAATCGCGGTGGTGGTGCTAGCAGGGTATGTAATAGTTTTTGAGAGGACGGAAATTTGGGTAGGTATTGCGACAGAAGTGGAGGCGGCGGTAGTGATGCCGAGTTCGATAGTTACTTATAGACTGGTCATTTGGTTGTGGATATGGCGGTGGGGGCGATTCTTTCTACAGTTGTGGTGGCTACGGGAAGGAGGCTAGGTATCTTCCACAGGGAATTCGGGGTGGAGGATGCAGTTCACCGGCGATGGAAGCGACAAAGTTGCAGCAAACATTGACGGCTTTCTCGAATTGGCAGTCGACCTGGACATCTTCGTTTCTCCATCATCACTAATCGAATCTGGAGATGCCAACTGTTCATCTTCATGTTTGAGTCGCACTCTATTTGTTCCCCACTTCCCTGATTCCAGCAGGGACTTTTGGTTAACTTGCTCTTTTTTTTTTCTTTTCATTTTATACTCTTTTTGTTATTTCAAGATTTGATTTTTATTGAGTTTTAATCAGAAATGGGTTTAGTTGCAGCTCGAGATATTAGGGAGGGGAAATTAATTTTAAGATTGCCCAAAAAGCTCTTGATCACAAGTGAGAGCTTGATGATGAATGATGAAAAGCATCGTGTGATGGTGAAAAGAAGCTCTTTTCTTTCCTTAACTCTGGTGCTTTCTCTTGTTTTGGCCTTTACCCTTTGTTTTTCTGTCTGAGTACACATATCAATAAATATTCAAGTGATCTCGTTGCAAACATAATATTCATGGTTTTGCAGTTTAAGGATTTATATTAATGGTGTTTGTTTTTTGTGTTAGTGAGTTTCACATGTTATTTGTCTTATCGTGCAAGTGATAGTTAAGTAAATCATTGACAGCCTACAACAAAAATTTTTGTCCTTTTCTTCGGATGACATCGATTTGAACCATTTAATGTAATAAATCCGAGAACGAATCATTTTTGGGGGGAAAGGGTAAAAATAGCATTTGCACTTGATCTCATTCTCATATGCCATTTCTGGGGTGCTTACAAATGACTATTGATGCACTCATTGCCCACTCGATGCGTTAATCCTGTAAAATCCTATCTTCGTCGGAGGATTTATGGAAGGTAGAACAATACCTTCAGTATAATAGATTTAGAGTTATGTTTGTGTAGGTCTCACACTGCAATTCATCTAAAATTAAGGTTATTTTCTTTACTCGTTTTACCGGTTTGTCATTACATTCTGAAAATTATGTATTCTTCGTTGGAGGATTGGTTGTAGTAGTCTTTTCTCATGATTGGGACTCAATTATTGCCTTTGCATTTGGTGTTTGTCTTCTCTTCTTTTGTTTTTGCTTCATTACTTTCCTCAAAAAGCAACACATCATTTTTTAGCGTGGAAGGAGGTTTTGAATAATGTGACTTCCTTTGGGCTTGACACCACTTCTAATGTTCTCTTACTCTTGTTTTGTGAGGTTTTTTTTGTTTAAGCGTTTCTAGCCAAAAGTGATATTTTTTTAGTCGAATTTTCATGTCAGTTTTTTTGCCTTGTTATTAGCTTCTTTTTGCATTCTCCTGCTCTGTTTTTCTGATGTTAAAATATTTAATAGACTTTGATCTGACAAAGTGTTGCATTTGTTTGATGTTCAAGGTTTGGATTATGAAAAAGCTCAGGCATCCAAGTATTGGTCCTTTTATGGAAGCTGTTACTCGTTCATCAAATCTTTCGATTGCAACACAATTTCTTCCTAGGTATGCCAAAGCTCTTTCATCTTGTATTTGATGTATTGGAATACCCACTTCTCAGCCTTATTAGGTTTTAGGTTCGGGGTAATATGTCATTGTATTACAGTATTGTGCCTCTACCAACGTAATGAAAATGTGTTTGTCTATACACTGCCCTTCAAGTGTTCAAATGTGTTCCTTAAAAGCTTAACCTTGTATTGTAGACTACCCTATCGTATCCATTGAGGATCCGTTAAGAAGGATTGGGAACATGTCAAGCAGCTCACAAATCTCGGAATCTACCAGGTTGGTTTATTAACCTTATTTGTGAATTAGACTTTTTGATTGCTTAACTTTCGTGCCGATCCTTTGCATCATGTAAAACATTTAACGACTACGGACCGAGGCGGGGGAACTTTGTTTTTGTGTGATACCAGTTCCATTTCCTTCATTCTTCAATTACTATACAAAGCAGCTTTTAATGTTTTTACTAAGTTATGATTAACAATGGTATTAGAGTATTTTGAACTTTGGGTACCCTGTTTATTCTCACATACGCTTGTCAATTTATGCCGATTATCGTATCCTGGAACTAGAATTCTCTTGCAAACATATGCGGCGAAAGTAAAATGCGAAAGCTGTTTTTTTCTTGGTAACATTAAAAGCGCACTGAGACTAGGGTTTGGCATTAGTATAGTAAACAAGTTGTGTATAATAGCATCCGGCCATTTTACAAGGATTCTTCCTTCGCATTTCTCTTTTGGTACTTGGTATATTACTAACGAGATGGTTATTGCACGTGCGGGTAGTGGGAGATGACTTTCGATGGCTAACCCCAAAAGAATCGAGAAAGCGAGACGCGAATTGTCTTGTAATGCATTGGTTCTTAAGGTATGTATCCAAACTTATATCCACGGTGTTTTTTGTCGGTATGAAGTGAACATCGTAGGCATTGGGAAAGCAAGCTGTTCTTTGGAGGAGACAAATAGCATCGGATATCGGACATTGTGCCTCTAAAAATGCATACAAAAGCGATTATCCGTATTAGGCACATGTTTAAGAGTTTAGTGTTTGTACAACCGGCTTTGGTTTTGTCTGTGTTGAGTCTTGTTGTTTGTGATCAGTCCAGGACCTCCAGGTGTGCTCAAGTTGTGGTCTGATCTTTTTTGTAATAAGTTGTACAACTTGTACAAGATCAGTTTGGTTTGTATAGGGTCGTTGATTGTCAAGTCTTTCTTGAAATGTGCCTTGTACCGAATACGTGTTGTGAAGTTTCGCCGTTTTGTGTCTTGTATGAGCAGCTTGTTAGATTTGTCTATGCCTTATTAATATGTTATGATGCATCCATGTTTATGGTGAAGTGTCAGTCTACATGTCCACGGTGTTTTTTGTCAGTATGAAGCTGAACATCGTAGGCATTGAAATGTTTATGTATCCAAACTTATATCCACGGTGTTTTTTGTCAGTATGAAGCTGAACATCGTAGGCATTGGGAAAGCAATCTGTTGCTTAGAGGAGACAAATAGCATCGGATATCGGACATTGTGCCTCTAAAAATGCATACAAAAGCGATTATCCGTATTAGGCACATGTTTAAGAGTTTAGTGTTTGTACAACCGGCTTTGGTTTTGTCTCCGTGTTGAGTCTTGTTGTTTGTGATCGGTCCAGGACCTCCAGGTGTGCTCAAGCTGTGGTCTGATCTTTTTTGTAATAAGTTGTACAACTTGTACAAGATCAGTTTGGTTTGTATAGGGTCTGTTGATTGTCAAGTCTTTCTTGAAATGTGCCTTGTACCTGAATCTGTGTTGTGAAGTTCGCTTTTTTGTCTTGTATGAGCGACTGTTAGATTTGTCTATGCCTTATTAATATGTTATGATGCATCCATGTTTATGGTGAAGTGTCAGTCTACATGTCTATTAATATGTTATGATGCATCCATGTTTGTAGTCATTGATGGTTTGTGGTGTTCCTATAAAAGTGGAACGTGTTTGCCGATATTGTATATGATTACAAAATCTTATCCTTACCTAAGACACTATTTTTTTTGTTGGCTGGCTACTAAAAATACACTGGTTTATACTTCTAGATGTGTTTCACCTTTTGAAGATTTTCTTATTTCATTGTACAGGAAGGAGAAAAACTCGAACTATCTGCATAAGGTATTTGTCCAAGTTATTTATTTTTCATGCGACCTAAGTTTATTTGTTTTATTCTGGTAGATTTACATTGTAACGTTGAGGTTTTAATGTGATCATGTTTGTCTTAGTTGTGTTGAAGGTACCGCAAGATCAAGATGTGGGGTTGAATGTAGACGAGTTCTTGGACAATCACCAATGCTTGAGTTACTTAATTATGATCGGAGCAGTAAACTTGGTTTTCATCTTGTATTTCCTTTAGAATTCAGATTTGGTTTATCCTTTTAGCTCATTTGGAGCCTCTTTTGTGACAATTTACTTAAACCAACGGTTGAAATTATGTCATTCCCATTAGTGTATTTGTTCATTTCTGAAATGAAGACATCATTTTACCACTACTTTGAATCGCTTATTATTTTAGTATATTTAATATTATGAAATTATATTCGTGATAATGAGGGGTAAATGGTGTTTTAGTGAGGGTATATACCGTAATAAAAACAATATATAATGAAGGGCAAATGAACTATTGTGACAAAATATGTCGTCACGAACAATTTTTAATGAGAGGAAACACATGTCATTAAAAAATCAATAACCACGGGACCTTTTACTCTCACAATTTACCTTTATATAGAGAAGCAGCAAGGACGGGCGATGAGAGTAAATTTCCTCTCATTAAAAGTCTTTAGTGACGGGAAAGTGGCTTTTAATGACCGGATTTCCCCTCATTAAAAATCGATTTTCTTGTAGTGTTCTGATGGACCCTCAAGATGCGGAGAAAACAACATTTATCACAGAATTCGGCACCTTCTGCTATGTGACCATGCCCTTCGGGTTAAAGAATGCCGGGGAAACATACCAGAGGGCAGTCAATAGGATTTTTGCAAAGCAAATTGGCAGATGTATGGAGGTCTATGTGGACGACCTACTCATCAAAAGTCGATCCATGAGACAATATTTGGTCGATGCTCGAGAGGTTTTTGAAGTGTTGAGAGAAACACAGATGAGGCTAAACCCGAAGAAGTGTACTTTTGGAGTCAGGTCGGGTAAGTTCTTGGGCTACATGATTTCGAAGGACGGGATTCGAGCAAACCCGGATAAAATTGACACATTGAAGAACATGCCCGCACCACGAAATATCAAGGAAGTTCAAAGGCTCACGGGTCGAATGGCAGCTCTCAATAGATTTCTATCGAGATCCGCACAGCGTGCGCTACCATTTTTCAAGATACTCCGAAAGGCCAGTCCTTTTCATTGGGATGATGAATGTCAGACAGCCTTTGAAGAATTGAAAGCTTATTTATCAGAGTTACCTACCCTCACTTCTCCTCGAGAAGGGGAAAAGTTGTTGGTTTATTTGGCAGTGTGCGAGGAAGCAGTGAGTGCGGTTCTGGTACGAGAAGGGGTACATGGCCAGGTGCCAATATACTTTGTTAGTAAAGCACTACATGGCCCCGAGATCCGATACTCACCAGCTGAGAAGTTAGCATTATGCCTGGTTCATGCCTCGAGGAAGTTAAGGCCATATTTTCAAGCTCATCTTATTGTGGTAGTCACAGACCAACCACTAAAGCATATTTTGGCAAAGCCTGATACTTCAGGTCGACTGGCGAAATGGGTGATAGAAATGGCCCAGTATGACATCGAGTTCGTTCCTCAAACTGCGATAAAAGCACAGGCCTTGGCAGATTTTTTGGCTGAAGGGATCTCTGTCCAACTCGATCAAGAAAAGCGAGGCCCGGAGGAAAAATGGACTCTTCAGGTCGATGGGTCATCGAGTAAGGAAGGGGCAGGAGCAGGGCTCCTTCTGGTAAGCCCGAAAGGCGAGGAATTCCCATACGCCCTTTGATTCGACTTCAAAGCAACTAACAACGAGGCCGAGTATGAGGCCATGATTACTGGTTTAAAGCTCGCGTTGAAGCTGGGTGTCGAAGATCTGTCGGTTTACAGTGACTCGCAGTTAGTGGTCAATCATGTGAAAGGGGAGTATGAGGCTAAGGAAGAAACCATGAAGAATTACTTAGCAGTTGTCCAGAGCCTCATACCAAAATTCAAAACAGTTCAATTCGAGCAAGTCCTTCGAAGTCAGAACAAGAGAGCCGATGCACTCTCCAAGTTGCCATCAAACTTCATGTCAAGTAAGAAGGTTCTAGTCGAGTTATTGACCGATAGGAGTTACATCGAGACGGAGGCCCACCGATTACTCAGCAGGCCACATGGATGGACTCGATCGCTCTTTACCTCAAAGACGGAATATTACCATCTGATAAGGTGCAATCTAGAAAAGTTCGACTCCAGTCCACTCGATATGCGTTCTTCGACGACATCCTCTATCGGAAATCTTTTGTAAGTCCATGGTTAAGATGTGTTTCTGAAACTGAAGGCGAATATCTCTTAGAAGAAATTCATAGAGGAGCATGTGGGAATCACTGCGGGGCGAGAATGTTAGCTCGAAAATGCAAGTTAGCTGGGTATTTTTGGCCGTCGATGCAACGAGATGCAAATAATCTTGTCCAGAAATGCAATGCTTGTCAGATTCATGATAATATCTCTCATCAACAAGCGCAAGATATGAACGTCATCTCGTCGGCATGGCCGTTTGATCAGTGGGGAGTCGATATCATTGGACCTCTGCCTCGAGCCCCGGGAAACCTCAAATATGTGGTCGTAGCTGTAGATTACTTCATGAAATGGGTCGAAGCTAAGGCTATACCCGACATCAGAGCTGCAACCATCAAAAAGTTCTTGTGGGTCGACATTTTGTGCAGGTACGGAATTCCGAAGGCTCTGATCTCGGATAACGGTACCCAGTTCGAAGATCGGAAAGTAAGAGAATGGTGCAGTGAATATCACATCGACCAAAGATTCACCTCGGTGGCTCACCCACAGGCAAACGGTCAAGTTGAACAGACTAATCGACAGATCAAGCTGGGGTTAAAGAAAAGACTAGAGGCAGAAGGTCGAGATTGGGCAATCCAACTTCCGAGCATCCTATGGTCATATAGGACAGCTCCTAACTCATCGACAGGATAAACCCCTTTTTCTTTAGTATATGGTTGTGAAGCGGTGATACCCGCCGAGATCGGAATTCCCTCCCCTCGAGTTCTGGCCTACAATATTGAGACAAACGATCCCGAACTCCGACAGGAAAGGGACAATGTCGAGGAACGAAGAGAGATAGCCTCAGCCAGAATGGCAAGGTATAAGCAGGAGATCTCTCAGTATTACAACTCGAGGGTAAGGCACAGATACTTCAAAGTCGGCGATCTGGTTCTAAGAAAAAATGAAGCAAGTCGACAAGAGGCAGCCGGAAAGTTGACCCCGAATTGGGAAGGCCCATATCAGATTTTGAAGGTCCATCCCAAAGGGTCCTATCAACTTGGGCGAGCAGATGGAACCACGGTTCCTCGACATTGGCACGCCAACAATCTGAGGAAGTATTATGTTTAAGATAAGCTTTACTTTGATGAACTTATTTACCTTTCAGCTTTTAAATCTTGTAATAAGTCCATGAGACAATTTTATGAGTATTCTAATAAACTCGGGTTTTCTCGAGGTGTTTTCTTTGTTTGATAGGGCTTATAGCCAAAACAGTACAATTCCAACGTGGTATAAAATGTTAAGGCAATACGCTCGTCGACCAGTAGAGAAATCCGCAGGTCGGAAATCTCGGTAAAGCCAAAAGCAAAGTGAGCCTAATGGGCAACAAATGCAAAGGCATAGAGACGGTTCGCATGGTCGGGCCACCTGTCCCAGTCGAAAGCCGAATGAGCCCGAGTGGCGAAAAAGGCCCAGACAAAAGACGGTTCGCATAGTCGGGCCACCTGTCCCAGTCGAAAGCCGAATGAGCCCGAGTGGCGAAAAATGCCTAGACAAAGGACGGTTCGCATAGTCGGGCCACCTGTCCCAGTCGAAAGCCGAATGAGCCCGAGTGGCGAAAAAGGCCTAGACAAAGGACGGTTCGCATAGTCGGGCCACCTGTTCCAGTCGATGGTCGAAAAAGCCTAAGAGGCAAAACAGACCAACGACCAGGGACAGTTCACGTTAAAATGCTCAGCCTAAGGTCAGATAAGCCTAAGTGGCAAAAGACTAAGGCAAGCAAGTTGATCTCAAGTGCAATAAGAACCAAGGGTTCATAATACACTTGGGGGGGCAGCATATCGATAAAATAAATAGCATTTCGAGCAGAGCCAAGGCTCGAGAAGAGACTACGAAACATAAAGACAAGCAAGATAAAAAGATAAGAAAAAGATGGCAAAATCAAATCAAAATTCAGAGTAAAGTTGTCACAAGACAAGGCCAGGTCGAAAAGACCAGCCAAAGTTAAAATAAATGTTGTTACAAATCAGAAGTTCGAATATAAAAAGAAGAATTAAAAAGACAACGATCAGGGGTCAGCTTCGGGGGTCGGCTCAGGATTAGCAGGGGCTAGTTCAGAATTAGCAGAGGTCGGATCGATAGCGGTTGGGTCGGCAGCAGGGGCAGAGCTAGAGGCACCATATTTGATGGCCAAAGACTCTCCTTGCTGAAACTCTTCGAAGTACCGATCGTACAGCTGCTCCGAGTCCGGATTGTAGAACATAGGCGTCTCGAGGGACGACACGTCGAATCCCGAGACGACGGCCTTCACCTGATCGACGGCCAGAGTGTAGCCACCCATCATCGAGGCACATCACTTCCAAGTCATCTTCGAGGTTTGTCGACTTGCGGTACTCCATGATTGCTTCGGTCTTAGCCTCTTCGACCTGCGCGCGCGCTTGATCCAGTTCGGCCTGTAGCGCATCTCGATCACGGCGAGCCTTCCTAGCTTCTTCATCCGCAGCCTTCTGCCCTTTCTGCAACATCTCATAGTCTTGAGCCAGCTTGAGCATCTCCCTACCCTGACTGTGCCTTTCATTCTGCAGTCGGTCCAGCTCCTTCTCAGTAGTGGCCAGCTTTGCTTCAGCCGCCACCAACTTATCTTGCAACTTTTTGAGCTCGGCGACCGACTCGCGCTTCAACGAATCATATTGCTTCTCCACGGCGGAGAGTGCAGCGCTTTTTGCGATATTGTCTTGGAGCAGTCTGCCATTCTCCTTCTTGATTTCGTTCGCCGACTCTCCTGTTTTGGCCAGCCATCGGGCAGCCTCCCGACCAACAAGGGTATTCTACAAAACATAAGAACACGTTAGACAAGGCATGGGCCTCGAGAAAGGCTAATATAAAAAGAAGGATCGACTTACGAGGCGATTCAACTTCCGCAGTACATAAGACAGGTCCTTGTCATCCACACCAGCGTAATCGTCGAAGACCCAGTCCACACCGATCCCTGACTCGGTAGAGGTCTCAGCAACCTTCTTCCTCTTCGCCTCTCGGAGCTGCTCTTTCACCACCTCAGCAACGGTTGGCCTTTTCTTTGTCCGCGCCGCCTGCTCCTCGACGTTAATCTCGACATTCGAGGTCAAATCGACAAGCTCTTCCTCGTCTTCATCTCGAAGAGAACCAAATCGAACAGTTAAGCTACCAGCGGTCGGAGGTAGCTCGGTCGATCCAGCCGCGGCAGACGGCTCGATGGCAACAGGGTTTGTTTCAGGTTGAAGAGCACCCCCCTCTCGGGAAAAGGAAGGCACCCTGGTCTCAGCCACTTGCAAGTCGGGGATGGCCTGATCCTCGAGAGATGGAGCAGCTATGACCGACGACTCGGGGATACGCTTGGGGTTGGTGACCTTGGAGAACTTGCCCACTGCAATATGAAAAAAGAACAAGTTAATTTCAATCGACCAACAACAAATTATCAACTTAACAAATAACCAGTATGTAAAAGCAAGTAAGCATCCTACGATTCTCGTGATCAGGGACATTAAGGCCTACGTATGGCATTGGCCCAGCTTCCCCCAAGTGGGCCAGGTGATACAGGAGACTCAGGTCTCGAGTACACACCTCGAAGTTGTGTCTGCTCAAGAGTCGAGCCTCGTGAGGAGCCGGTTCCTTCCCAAGCTTGTCTTGTTTCCCTTCTCTCGACCTCCACTGACCAATGTAGGGGTTATCTAGGCCGTGACGGAGAAAGAAAAATCGAGGCTTCCACTCCCCGTGAGAAGAAGGCCCCATCGTTATAAACTCATGACGATTTGCTCTCCTCTGGAAGGAATACCATAACTTGTCGGGTGTGGCAGCAATCTTGTAGTAGTATCAAAACACGGGCACCGAAAAGCATACCTGAGCCACTCGACAAGCTATGATGAACCCCATCAGAGTTCTGACGCCATTTGGGGCGAGTTGGGAGACGCTTATCTCATAGTGGTGAAGGATGGCCAGAACGGCTGGACAGAGTGGAAACCTTAATCCACTCGCCAGTTGATTCTCATAAACAGTGCAAAACTCTTCTGGGGGCTCATCCGCAAATCGGTGCAGGCCTGACGGAAGTCGAGATTCGAACGGAGGATAAACGATATTATACTTCCCGCAGATTTCAACAATGTCCTCTGGAGAAAGTGTACTAAGACATCCTTTTGCTCCCTTTCCATCCATCCTAGTTACTAGTTTTTTAGACTGGTTAGGGACAGGAGGAGGGGAAGCTGCAGGTTCACCGGAGTCTCCCCGGAGAAGAGGATCGGAAATAACAGGTGCCGGAGATTGGCTATGAACGGGCGTTTCACTACCCCTATCTGATTCAGTTGCGCTACTACTACTAGACATGAACAAAATCACAGAAAAGATGAACGCTAAGAAAAGAAGGAGTCTTACTTGGTGTTTTGGATTTTGGGGATTGTGACAAGAAATAGCAAGCAGGTTTGCAGCAGCGTCTGTCCTCTCTCCTTTTATATATGAAGGCAAAAGATTTGCAAATGAATTGAAGAGACGTGGGTAATGGGGGTTTTAACCCCTGGAAATCGCGACAATCAAGGCAATGACGCGTCTTTTGTGGGATTCGAAGCGTTTGTATGATAGATATCGCTCCACGTGGCCGTAAGGCAGTTAGGGTTATGAAAAGGCGGGCTTTCTCCCGCCCAAAGCCCAACTCGAAGACGATTCATGTGACAGACCTGACCTCGGACAACGGAAGTCGCCTCTCTCACGTCTCGGGGGCTTATGACGATACAGGGTTTCACTCCCTCCACGTGTCGTCTATCGGTTGGTCATCACACTATAAATAACGTCAGTGTATTCATGTCGATGCCCAGGCTCGAGGCCAAGGCCATCTCATAAACGCCAGGCTACAATGATCGACTATCGACTACCGAGCAGTGTAGGACGTTCAGTCCGCACCGGCCTAGCGATGTAGGACGGTGAGCCCCGAGTCGATAACCACAGTCGGTATATCGACATCGAGGGACGAGTCCGCATCGGCTTACCAAGCCCATTAACGGCGATAGCTTGGGCAAGGGTCAAGGCCCATTTAAGGGTAAAGGTGACAATAACATAAGCCGACTTAACCTTAGGGGTTAGGCAAGTATTGTCATTATATCACTAGGTTTTAAAGTTGAGACAATTTTTCAATAAAGAATCAAACCAACATAGATTTCTAAAACACTTTAGAAAAGACAACTAAAATTATGTTTCCAATGGATTACGTCAGAGTTTAGAGTTCTTGTCCGTATTTCAAGAAAAAATATCCGACTTTCAGATAAAGAAGTATAAAAGTTAATGTTAGTTGGAAGAAATCAGACTACATCAGATTCAATGCAGTGAGTTGCGGAGATTCCCCAGCAACAGAGTTTATATGCTCGTTGTACGTGTTTGTACGGACATCCCTAAAGAAAATCAGAATACGGGAAGAGACTCTGAATAACTGTTTTATTAGTCTTGATAAAATGATACAGTAGGTCTCCTTTTTATAGGAGATAAATGGCATAAATCCTAATTTAAAATAAACAAATCTTCTAAAGATATGAATGCAATCAAATCCTAACAATAAACAAACACTCATCCACTATTATGTTGATTACAATATAACAATTATCTATTTTGGTATTTATCCGATCTATTCAAATTTTTTTCTTCTATTACGCCCAACAAAACATTATTTTGAATTGGTAGTTCAAGGTAAAACTTGAAGTTGATTACGATGAAAAATCTCGTATCTACTCGTGACAACATGTTTTTTGTTGACGATAATAAACGAAACAACTTTCAAACATCTCAAACATGGACTACGTCTCCGAGCAGTGCAACTGCCCCAAACCACCAACAGGCTAACCAGCTCGGACACACATAAATAGAAAGGTAAGCCCGAGGGACCTTACCATGACCTACAAGATCGAATCACGGGTAGAAAGGAGTACAAGTGTTGACCGACCTTTAGAGGTGGGGACCAAACCCGGATATACCCACGACCAATGGTCGGCCTGGCGAGTTGTCGGGCTATTCTAGTCTAACCACCAAGCACCGTTTCTTTCCATGATTAAATGTCGAGCCACTAAAGAGGTGCCACCTAGATAGGTTCAATTCTTGGCATCGTCATAAGCCCCTCAGATCCAGCCGAGCATCGGTTGGTCGGCTCGGATATGCCTATATGGTGGCTCGACTCAGACGTTTAACTCATAGGGTTTGAAGTCGCATTGCCAGGTGGAAAGGCTAGTTGTGATGTCATTACAGCTGTACCGGGAATCGAGGCGTCGTTGCCTACTAACCAAGGCCGTTTCTCGAGGTAAATGGGGGGTTATAACCCCGTCATATCAATCGTTTCATAACTACACGGACTATTAAATCAGAAGATCTACTGCCGGTTGCCGATTGTCATTCTTCGTCTCCCAATCTTTAATCTGCAAGTAAGTTTCTTTTCTTCTCGCAACTTAGCTTTGTAGCCTGATTTTCTTTGTCCCTGGATATAAATCTTATTTTCACACCGGAACCTTAAGTTCGATTTCTACGAGATGGCTATTGTGGATAGCAGAGACGTTGGGTCCATTTTGGGTCAAAAGGACGTAGATGAGATATGTGAGAGGTATAGGATTGATAAGGCAAGATTTGCCCCCCGGTTACCTTCGGAGGCACATTTATTTGCTCTAGACCCGCCGATGGGTTTCTGCACCGTCCACTGGGAATACTTCGAGGTGGGGTTGAGGCTACCCTTCTGCCCTGCACTTCTCACCATACTCCGGTATTATGGACTCGGGATTTCCCAGGTAGCCCCTAATGGCATCAGGGTCATTATAGGGTTTGCTATCTGGTGTCGGTTGCTAAACTTGAACTTAAGTGTTAAGAAGATTAAGTATTTCTACCACCGTGTAGGGGTAAAGGACCACCCCTACCGGTACTACTTCTTCAGGCGGCAGGGCAAGTCTTCTGACATCCCCATATTGCTCTCTGGAAGGGACTCTTTCAAGTGATGGAATGAGAGATTCTTCTACGTACGTTCGAAGATCATCCCGAGCTGAGTGTGTGGAATACGGCCGATTTGGATAAAGATGAATGACCGGATGTACGGGACACGTGGGTTGAGAAGATCCGGGGGTCGGGGTACTCCATTAAAAGGCAAAACTTACCTGACGAGCTGATTACAGCAGCTCGGCTAGAGGATGTGGGGCCCGACCCCTACGTGGAATTTACTAAGACTGAATGGAAGACTTGTAGGATCTTTTTTCTATGTGATTTACTTTTGTTGTCGTAATTATGCTTTTGCTTGACTGACGCTTTATCCTTACTTGTAGTGGCTGATTTTGCTGACCTGCTAGCTGGAGCAGAGAGAGAGGTGGTGGTTCGTTCGCCCGTGCCGACACCAGCCATTCGGATTATCCCCATTGAGGATCCTATAGTGGAAGAGGCGGGCGCATCATCTGTTGTTCCTTATAGGAACAGGTCGGCCCGAAAGATGCTGAGGGGTAGCGGAGAGAAGCCTGATGCTATGGAAGAAAGGACGGCTGAGGCCGACCCCACCGATGGTCGTCCCTTAAAGAGAGGCAAGTCTAAGGCTTCTGAGGTGGCTGCTTCCAAGCACCAGCGCGTTGCTGATATGTCTGACGAGGAGTTGGCGATCATCGGCTGCAAGACTGTGGAGTTGGGAAGCATTATGTCTTTACTCCATTTTTGCTTTAGGAACTAGCTGCTTGTGATCCTAATATTTTCTCTCTGTTTGTTCAGGGTGGCACGATTGGCCAGGAGGTTTTCAAAAGGTTGGGCCAGGCCACTACAGACCTAGCTGCCCAAAAGAATAAGATTGACGAGCTGAGGCAGACACGGGAAGAGCTCAAGGCGGCCGCTATGCTTAGGGACGCAGAAGTTAAGGCCCTGCAAGCTCAGATCTTAGCTTAGGAGGGAGAGCTGAAGTCCTTGGCGAGTGAGCTTGCCGAAGAGAAGAAGAAGAAGGAGGTCGGCGATCTTCGGCCAAGGTGACCGACCTGGAGGCCACAAACTCGGCTCAGGGTGCCGAGGCTATCCGAGAGTACCAATCTTCGGCGGATTTTGCCGAGGCTTTAAAGGTTTTGCTAGTCCCCATCCTATACCATGGGTATACCCAGGGAGTGGACGAGGCGAGGATGCAACATCCTTCTCTTGTGTCGAGTTTGTGGCCTCCAAGTCGGTCACCCTGGCCAGAAGATCGCCGACCTCCTTCTCCTTCATCTTCTTCTCCTCGGCAAGGTCACTCACCAAGGACTTCAACTCTCCCACCTAAGCTAAGAGCTGAGCTTGCAGGGCCTTCACTTCTGCGTCCCTAAGCATAGCGGCCGCCGTGAGCTCTTCCCGTGTCTGCCACAGCTCGCGTCTTATTCTTTTGGGCAGCTAGGTCTGTAGTGACCTTGCCCAACCTCTTGAAAACCTCCTGGCCAATCGTGCCACCCTGAACAAATAGAGATAAAAGATTAGGATCACAAGAAGCTAGTTCCTAAAGCAAAATGGAGTAAAGACAGAATGCTTACCAGCTCCACGGTCTTGCAGCCGATGATCGCCAACTCCTCGTCAGACATATTGGCAACGCGTTGCTGCTCAGAAGTAGCCTCCTCCTGAGTCCCCTCAGAAGCCTTAGACTTGCCTCTCTTTGAGGGAGACCATCGTGTGGGGTCGGCCTCGGCCGTCCTTTCTTCCCTAGTGTCAGGCTTCTTTCCGCTACCTCCTAAGCATCTCGGGCTGACCTGTTCCTGAGGGGAACAACAGATGATGTGCCCGCCTCTTCCACTACAGGATCCTCTGCGGGGATAATCCGAACGGCTGGTGTCGGCACGGGCGAACGAACGACCACCTCTCTCTCTGCTCCCAGGGTCAGCAAAATCAGCCACTACAAGTAGGGACAAAGCGTCAGTCAAGCAAAAGCATAATTACGACAACAAAAGTAAATCACAAAGAAAAAAATCCTACAAGTCTTCCATTCAGTCTTAGTAAATTCCACATAGGGGTCGGGCCCCACATCCTATAGCCGAGCTGCTGTAATCAGCTCGTCGGGTAAGTTTTGCATTTCGATGGAGTACCCCGACTCCCGGATCTTCTCAACCCACGTGTCCCGTACATCTGGTTGTTCGTCTTTATCCAAATCAGCCGTATTCCACACACTCATCTCGGGATGATCAACGTGTTCTGCACTGAATCTGCGCAAGTTAGGGTAGCTTTAATCCTATATTAGCCTACAATAAACTGGACAAAGTTAAACTAACCAAGTGAGTAAGGTTAGACCAGGCTAGTGTTGACTTCTCGTTTAAAAGCACGGCGAGCAGATCCAGGTTGTACTGAAGTCTCGCGTGAAGGTTTTAATGACGAGCATGGCCATGCTAGTGCTGACTTCTCGTTTAAAGGCACGGTGAGCAGATCCAGGTTGGATTGACGTCTCGTGTGAAGTATTAATGAAGAAACAGGGCCAGGCTAGTGCTGACTTCTCGTTTAAAGGCACGGCGAGCAGGGCCCGGTCGGACTGACGTCTCGCGTGAAGGTTTTAATGACGAGCAGTTCCAGGCTAGTGCTGACTTCTCATTTAAAGGCACAGCGAGCAGGGCAAGGTCGGACTGACGTCTCGCGTGAAGTTTTATTGACGATTAGGTCCAGGCTAGTCCTGACTTCTCGTTTAAAGGCACGGCGAGAAGGGCCAGGTTGGACTGACGTCTCGCATGAAGTTTTAATGACGAGCAGGGCCAAGCTAGTGATGACTTCTCATTTAAAGACACGGCGAGCAGGGTCAGGTCGAACTGACGTCTCGCGTGAAGTTTTAATGACGAGAAGGGTCGTCGGACTGACGTCTCGTGTGAAGGTTTTATCATGAAGTATTCGGGTTAGACGACCCGTAGGGTCTTACAAAGTAAGGTAGGGAAGACAAGCATATTGATGCAAAGAAAAATTTATTCAACGAAGTACCCAAAACGATATTGAAAAGAACAAAACCCAAGTGCTGAAATAAACCAAAAAATCCAAGGCAGATAGTGATAACAGATAAAAAGAGCTAAAGTGCAAAAATAAAAGGTAGTTCGAAAAAAAGGAGTAGATAAAAACTTGCCGAATCGATCAAGCCAGAACGATTCCTTTGTCCTTGAAAGTGGCCGCATAACAACTTCGAGCGATCTCCAGATCTCCTTTAATCTCAACCGATCCACGGGCGGTTGGGAACTTTAGGCTGATGTGAGCTGGGGAGATTATGGCTCGTAGGTCGATCAGAGCCGGCCTCCCAAGAATGATGTTGTATGCTACTGACGACTTGACCACGACGTAACTGACCATGAGGTTCCTCCCTGCTGATTCCTTCCCGAACGTTGTTGCGAGCCGAACTATTCCTAATAGATGACTTGGAGGACCCGTAAATCCGAATAAAGGTGCTGAAACAGGAGTCAGCTCGGACTCTTTAAGACCCATTGCCTGAAAAGCTCCAAAGTATAAGACATTGACGGCACTGCCCGTGTCGACACAAACTCTCTTCACCAGACACCAGGTTCTTGTTCACTACGACCTCAATAACCAATCCTTCATTGTTCGGGACCAGGGAGAGTGCGTCCCTAGGTCCATAGCTTAATTTTTGAAAATGAATTTGACTTCCTCTTCCCGTCTGTGCGCCTCCTGGTCGGGCGTTTAGGCTGCTGACTCAAAAGTATTGCCAGGTCCTCCCACAATGCTGTTGATCGGCCGATTATCCATCTGATGATCCTTATCTGAGGACCGATCTCTTCTTTGTTGAGGCTCTCCCTGTCTGTTACGATACTAGTTATAGTTCTTCGAGGGTAATCCCGTTGTCCTCGACGTTCGCCATATTAGGGTCGTTCCATGACTTCATCCAACTTTCCTTCTACAATTGTTGTATCCATGTCTCTTTAAAGTCTCTACAGTTATCCAGATCGTGCCCCGTGTCCTGGTGATATGTGCAAAACTTGCTCTGATCCCTTCTTACCGGGAGGATCCGCAGCGGTTTGGCGGTTTTCGCTAGTCCTTTTCACTCCATGATGGCGAGTACTTGTTCACGAGGCCTATTTAACGCTAGGAAGTCTCGCGGCTGCAGAGCACTTTTCCTCTCGGGTCGTCCACCTGATGATCCGATCGCTCGATCTCCAGTTGACCTTCTTCTCTTGTCGGAAGTATCATCGACCTTATCTTTCCGGGATTCTAACTTTTCCAGTTCTCGCTTCAGTCGGTTAGCCTCTTCTCATTGACAATGTTTAAACGCCATCTCCATGCACTTCTCCATAGACGTAGGGAGCTTACTGCTCAACTTAGCATACATCCTGCCTTCATGTAGCCCTGCCACAAAGGACGCGATCCAAACGTGGTTGTCGGCGTCTCGTACTTGAAGCGATTCCTCGCTGAACCGCTTAAGATATTGTAGCACGGTTCATCCTTCTTCTGCTTGAGAAAGAACAAGTGGGTAGCATTCTTCTGAAATGGTTTTTCCGCGATGAAGGAATTGAGGAACATCTTTCCCAAAGTATCAAAGTTGTAAATGGTTCTGGGTGGTATCTTCTTAAACCATTCACGGGCTCGGCTAGTGAGCAACGCTGGAAACACCTTGCACTTCATCTCCTCGGGAGCATAGTCGAGATTCATGTGCGTAAGGTACTGGAACAAATGGTCCTGAGGGTCCTTGGTTCCATCATAGGGTTTTAACTTTGGAATCTTGAACCTTGTCGGTCGGGGGTAGTTGTCAATCTGTTCAGAAAAAGGGGATTCGAGAGCTAGGAGCGCAGATCTCCTTCCGACTATGGCATCCAACTCGGTGTGAGCTGCCTCCATTGCCTGAGGTACAACCAGCTGCTTTCTCAGATTCAAAGAGGAGGACCGATCATCTTTTCTGTTCCCTATACGGCTTGGTGGCGAGGGCGTTTGCTTCCACGATCCATCATTAGGGTCATCTTCCTTCTCCAGCTCCTGATCCTGGGAATTTTCCCCAGATGAATCTCCGTTCGGCTGATTCTGATCTTGCGAGTTTTCGTCAAGGGGGTCTTCTTCTTCTAAACCCTCCCAGAATTCCATATTCATCCTTTTATTCGTCATATTCATCCTTTTCTTCCAAGACGGCATTGAGAACAACTTATTTTGTTGTATCATCCAGAGCCGTGAGTTGATCTACCAACTCCTGGTGGGTTGTATCGAGAGAGACTGGTTCATGCTGCTGGTTCTGGTTGTTGGCATCCGATTTAGTTACGTTGTTGCCACCGTTGCCGTTAGCGGCTTGTTGTCGTGTGGTTACCATGGTTGATCCTAGAGCTTTTCCTGAGATTATCAAATCAGAAGGCCCTCATTCTGCGCCAATTGACAATCCAAAAATCGTCCTCTTAAACTTTAGGGTTCTTTCTCTTGAAGATAACCCGAGAAAACTCCCAGACGATCACAACGAGAGGGGTGATTTGGGATGGTTTAGACTGCACTTGATGGTGATCAAGCTGCTTACGTATCCATTGCTGAGATTGGAATCAAGTCTCTATAGTTCCTTAGGGATTGTTTATAAGAGGGGCTTGTGCCCTAGAGTTAGCGTGTGCGTGTCTATGATGGACACTGATTGACGTGTTTCCTAAGGAAATGGATTATGACTAGTTAATCTCCTTGATTCTAGGAGATAATTATAGTATTCAAATACTCGTATCAAGTCATAAATATTGGAGTCTTTATGACTCGGGATTCTTTCCATAGTTATCACTTCATTACGCACGTGGGAAGAAAAAAACGACTTTGGCCGGCTTAGACAACCAAGGCTAGACTGGTTGAAACCTTCTAGGCTTGAGCCGACCCGAAGTGGAGAATAGCCGAGCTGGAAATAGCTCAGACACACGTAAATAGAAAGGTAGGCCCGAGGGACCTTACCATGACCGACAAGATCGAATCATGGGTAGAAAAGAGTACAAGTGTCGACTGACCTTTAGAGGTCGGGACCAAACCCGGATATACCCACGACCAATGGTCGGCCTGGCGAGTAGTCGGGCTATTCTAGTCCGACCGCCAAGCACCGTTTCTTTCCATGATTAAATGTCGAGCTACTTAAGAGGTGCCACCTAGATAGGTTCAATTTTTGGCATCGTCAGCCCTGACGTGGTATAACGATAAAGTTATTGTTTTACAAATACAAACCCAAAACAAAAAAGATCAAATATATGTTGCACAAATCAAATTGGTGGGGCCTAGCACACTAATTATTTTGCTCGGCAAATATTTGTGGCAAAATACGAGAGATGTTGGGGACCTAAAATGAATTTTAGGAAAATGGGCCGAACCCAAAACGAAAACCCCCAAATCCAAAACATTTGCAGCAGCAATAGCAGGCTACAAGTCATCTCCTCACACATTTCCGCTCCTGCTTTGAAGTTTTCTTCCATGGCTTCCGAGAAAGAAGCTGCCCTTGCCGCCGCTTCTCTGCCCGGCGATTCTCCCACCATGTATGTTCATAAGTAGAAGTCTTACACGCGTCTATCGATTTCTGTGTTCGGGATACTTATCATTTAGTTTCTGTTTTGCAATTTGTTTTTGAATTGCATTGTCGTTTGCAGATTTGATAAAATTATCAGTAAGGAAATACCTGCTAACATTGTCTACGAGGATGATCAGGTACTTTTTTTGAGTTTTCTATTTTTGTTTATTATTTGTGTTGTCTTTTTTTTTTTTTTTTTTTTTTTTTTTTTTCTGCTAGAAAAACTCGATTGATCATGGAGAATGGCCTTTCTGAGCTTAAGAATCCTCTTTCTTCTTTGAATTATGCATCTTCAAAGAAAGTCAAAAGGAATGCTTTCCTCTTATGCATTTATTCATATCTTATTTTTCACAAAATTAATCTTTTTTTGTGTGAATGATTAAATAGGATTGTATATTCATATCTTATTTTTCACAAAATTAATCTTTTTTTGTGTGAATGATTAAATAGGATTGTATATCTATGTAAAACTAGGTGACCTTTATTTGCACCACCACATCCATTCTACTCGTGCAACACTCAACCTGTATACCACAGTAGGACTAACCTTGTGAAAGTCGGTTCTGGAGTCAAGAACCAACTAATCGTAGTCGGTTCTCACAATACACCTACGGAAAGTCGGTTCTTGGCTCCAGAACCGAATTTCACTAGGTTGGTTCTTCTGTAGTGCACATGTAGTGTGATATCCCACATTGGAAGTGGGGGAAGCGCATCACCACCATATAAGTATAAGACATAAAGTTCTTGTCAACTCGGGTTAGTCCTTTTAGACCAAGCGAATACGACGGTCTAAACAGTTGACTGGACCGTTTATGACTCATTTAGCGCTACCAGACCCGAGGTCTGGGGGCGTTATAGGTAGAGTGGTGAATGAGTAGAATGGGTGTGGTGCAAATAATAACCCCGGACACTAAAGCTCTTTTTATTTACAATGAGAAAAATGGTAGAATTACCCAAAAGCAATGGTAGTCCTAACCAGAAGAATATTTTAATCAGGGATTACTCAATGTGCAGGCCTAATGATACAGTACAGTGACAATGGTATAACAGCACAATTTTTTTCTCTGCCTTCCTGTACATATGTTTCAATGTAATTTGTTGTGTGCATTGGAAGTCTCGAATAACGAATTTTGCCTGACCAAATAGCAAGGAGAACTCTACTTTCAGACTTCCAAATTCTTGAAGAACATCTGTACGAGATTTGAATTACATGGTTTCTATAGTTTTAAGTTTCTGTAATGCATTTTATCGCTTAGTTGGAGGAATTTATAATTGATATTTCTTCGTTTGGTATTGTTTTCTATTATTTGTTGTTTGTATGTTATATGTATTGTTATAAATGGTAAATTTGCAGGTTTTAGCTTTTAGAGACATCAGCCCTCAAGCCCCAACACACATCCTACTTATCCCTAAAGTCCGAGACGGTTTAACTGGACTCTCAAAGGTACTGTTTTTTTTTTCTTACTAAGTGCTTGTTTTTTAAGTTTTTCAATATGATAATTTGATAATCGTATGTAAGTGCTATGGTTTTGTTTCTTTCACTGACATCAAGCACCTAAAGAGATGGAGAAAATTCGATTAGAACTGAGAAATGGATAAGTTTCAAAAGGGTAAATGTTTACCATAATCGCGTGTTAGTATGTTGTTGTGATGTCTAATCCCATATGTAGCTATTTTCGTAAGCTATGATGATTCCCTATAATCATATTGCCTACAGAATTCCCGGCATCTTCAGTCATGTTCTTTCTTGACAGATGTTCTGTCTCTGAGTATCTCAGCTCGTGTTGTTTCTCTATAACTTTTTTTTGGTAGCTTGCCCGGCCCGTATCAGCTACGTATAACCCGACACAGATACGCTCCGGATACTTAGGATATACACTTGGGCAAATTTGTACCTTTTCAAAGTTGGATACCGGATTCGGATATTCATTTCTATAACTCCTATATGCATGTGAAATGAAGAATCATGTTCATAATTAAGTAAAAATCGCTAGATAACGAATGAAAAGCTATCCAAAACGATGACAAACTACCAAAGATGAAGAAATCCACTAAAATTTGTTTTAATCTTTATTATTTAGTCCTTATAGTTTTATTGTGTACAGTTTGATCTCTTTGTACTTGTATCCTATAATTTTTAAGATCTCGCCCCCCGTGTATCTGTATCCGTGCAACCTAAGGTCTAACTAACTATTGTCATAGGCTGAAGAGAGGCACTGTGAAGTTTTGGGACGTCTTATGTATGCCGCAAAGCTTGTTGCTAAACAAGAAGGTCTTGATGAAGGCTTCAGACTTGTGATCAATGATGGACCCAATGGATGTGAGTATTCCTTTTTTTTTTTTTCTCAAAGTTCTTGCAAAATGCAGATTTTCGTTTAACCGGATATTATTTGGACAGGCCAATCTGTGTATCATCTTCACCTTCACCTTCTCGGAGGACGTCAAATGAACTGGCCACCGGGTTAACATGAGCATCATGTGTGCTGTCTTAGAAACCAGAGACCCTAATGCCGTTGGGCACACTTGTTTAATGTCGTAACGATGAAAAATGGTTGGACACTTATTTCTGAATTTGAGGGAAGAAACTTATGCACTTGATCCCTATATCATGTACTTCAAATGAATGACAAGTTTTTGTGATTGAGATTTGATTGCTTAAAATGCTATTGTGTATTGTGTATAGTGTATTAGGAGGGCAAGAACCTCAAAACGCCCAAAACCACAACAACTTCGATCTCTAGCCAAATGTAGCACTCAGAATAACTTTTATTTCTACTTGTATTAATTGAAGAACCAAATCTTCTGGTATGATCTTTTGAAGCATTTTTTGTGAAAGAGAAACCAAATCTTTTGGTGTATGAATTCCGTTGTAGATTGTCTTTGATAGTAATGCAATTATCTCTCTTAGAATTAGAAGTCTTTGTGACTCTTACTTTTACGATACGTTCTCCCTTTAATTTTAAATCTAAATGCATCGTTATGGAACTTTTTAATGACATTATGAGTTTCATAGCCACGGAGAGCTAACCTTCTCGTCTAGTATAGATAATGAATGAGTAAGAGTATTTTTATCTTCTATGGTAGATTGTGAATGTTAGATCTTGTTGCATGCATCTTGTGTTGTTTCATTCTCTTTAATTTTGTTGAGATTGAAATGAGATAGTTGATGTGGGAAAATAATATGGGCTAATGCACAACTTTAGCTTGGGGAAAATAAAACCCAAAAAGAGGTGTGGAATTTTACAACAATATCACATATGAAATAACTAAGGTTGAATATACGACATGCTATCCTAAGGTCAATAAATACGTGACAAAATGAATTGAAAATGTAAATTATACATAGATGTGAAATCCGATAAATGATTGTTCTTCAATCCCGAAATCGTGTATCGTGGAATTCATTTGAAAGGGGGATAATCAAAGAATTTTCTTTGGTAAAACAAAATGTCTCTCATTTCTCCATCAAATCGAAATCGATTTTTTTTTTTTTTTTTTTGTTTCAAAAGAATCTTGTTATATTGTTTTGAAGGATGCACGAATCCTTTGAATCCGGTCCCGCCAGGTCAAAAAAAAAAAAAACTTCACATACACTAATAATAAAAATCGTAAGTTAACAATAATCTTTTATTCATTAAAGTAAACATTCAGGATTAAAGCAAGTGTCTTGATTAAACGAGGTTTTCTTCTAACAAAGATAAGAAATATAATTATTGTATAAAGCAAAACCAAGTGACTTTACCGAAGAAATCGTATTAAAATTTGTCGCGAGAATAAAAAAAGAGAAAATTAACTCCACTCAAATGAGAATAGGTAACAAAAGGAAAACAAAACATATAGGACAAAAAATGACACTAATACACATTTATTGGTGTTGCTACTTTTCACATCATCAAAAATCATATCTTGCTGTTAAAAAAATATTTGTTATCATAAAATCTTGTTCGGGTCGTTACATACACTCACATTAAAATTTAAAAAACATCGTGTAAGGACATCTAGCAAAAAAAAAGTGGATGATTTATAAAAATATCCCAATTAATCATTCATTTACATACACAAATAAAATCCTAAAAGAAGTTAACCCCCCTGGTTCGGAATTTCAAAATTTTTTTTTTTAAATTTTAAGAACGATCATTATATTTCGTCTGGCAAAAAAAGAAAAAAAAGAACACAAATAAAATCCTCAAAAAGAAGTTAACCCCCCCTTGCCGCCGGAATTCCAAATTGGTAGCAATTTAGCCCCTAACCGTATATTTCAAATTGGTTCAAAAAAATGTATATTTTTGTTCCACATTTTTGAACACTTAACGGATTTGACGTATGGGTAAAAGTGTAACATTAAATATAAGTTGTCTTAAAAGATGTAACATTAAATAATATAGTTATGGGAATAAAAATTGTCAATATGAAGAACAAACTTTTAGTCTTACTTATTCATTGTGGGTTGTGTTATGTTTTCTCACTTACATGCTGATTGCAGGCTGTTACAAACTTCTGGTTATTCTATTGACCTAAAAATGATCCTTCAGTAATGAGGCGAGCGGTATTTGATTAACGTGTCATGAGATTATTACTATTATCATTTTAGTTTCTGATTTTCCAGCTGAAAGTTTCGTGATTCAAAATATCGGTTTCGAATCATTGCCGAATGATTCGGATCGGACAACTGGGAAAAAATCTGACTCGAGTCATTACATAAACTCACATGGAAATTTAAACACATCTGTAAGGATGTCTAACAAAAAATAATAATAGTTTATACATGTTCATCATATATGGATATGGCCAAAAGTAAGAAAATACATATATTTGATAATGGGATATAGTTGATCAGTGCATATATGAAAGGAGCTTCTTACTTGTCTTTACCACTTTAGATAATCTTTTTCATATTTTCCATTGACATATAGCTTACAATTATTATTTCACTAATATGTGCAATTTTTTGTTAAGACTTCGCAAGCAATCTACCACTCTCGAAGGCATACACACCAGACTTAAAGTCTGGGTAACTCTTCAATCAACTTGCAGTTCGTAATGGACAAGGTCTCCAACTCAGGCAGTGTCCCTTTCTCAAATGTCATCAATTTCAATCCACTCAAAGTCTGGAGCACTAGTTTCTTGAGTTTTTGAAAACCTCTCGCTTTAAAGTTCAATGTATCACCTATATATGCTTCAAAAAGTTGAAGATCAATCAAATTTGGCATACCTTCAAGACACCCAAGAGGATTTTCTCTTAAACAGCTATGATCCAGAAATAGTGTTGACAAGCCATGACAGGAAGGAACCCAATTTGGAATCTTTACCAAACGCCCCACAAAAGTCAACCGATGAAGAAAGTGAAGATTTGAAAAAAGGGAATAATCCAAATCAATAATCTCGTTTCGTGTTATTGCTCGAATATTTAGTATTACAAGATTGGTTAGTTTCTCACGGGAAGAACATAGTTCCCTTCCATTTTCTCTTGTGACCTTCGTAATGCCAAGACCCCTCAGCTGCGTGAGCTTCCCGATTTCCCGTATGACTTTTTCACTATCTGCCTCAATAAAATGCAAATAATGTAAGGAAACAAGTGCTCCAAATCCATATGGAGCTTTGAAACCCGAAATTGAAGGACAATAATATACCTTTTATCTTCGAGGAAGTCATTCACAAATGATCTCAAATGATTTTCTACATAAAGTCAATCTCTACACCAAATGATTTTACATTTGTACCCTATCTCAATTCACAGATCATTACCGAGCATTAGACTCTTCTTGGAACATTAGCTTGTAGATCTCTTCGGTTTCAATGCGTCGACCTCAGCACCATAACACAATAACAGTATCAGTATCGCAGTATCAGTATCACAGTATCAGATGCAGCTTTCTCCACTTTCATCTCCTCATTTTTATTTTTATTTTATTTTGGATCGAACAGCATGCATTGCTTCTCTTTTGATGAAATGATACATCAAAATTAGTATTGAGACATGATAGTGGAACATTCACCTCCAGCTCAACAATCATCTCTACATACTTCACAGCTGCCAATCGTTCAACGACAAATTGAATTTAACGAACTTACACGTAAAAAGCAAAACCAAAAAAAATTGTATATCAATCACTAATGACTAAAGCAAGAAGCAAATCAGCAAGCAAGCACATAAGACCAAAGAGAACCACACCAAATGAGTATACATCTGATTGCTAAGTGTTAAGGGTGATTTTATATGATTTATATCGTTATATTTTGTAACAATTCTCTCCATATTCGTATTATTTGCATAGAAATTAAGGGTTTAATTGAATTATTGAGCATATGAGTTTTAAAAGTCTTTAAGTGTAAAGTTGAGCTAATTTCGTGATTTTATTGGTAATTATCTATGGTTTTACACGTTGCATGTCTTTGTGGTTTTGTAGGTGCATAAACATGTCATAATTGGAGATTTAATGGAAGGAGGAAGATGCAAGTTGAGGATTGGAATGAAGATTTGAAGAATCAAACGAGCGTTCACTACCCATGCAGCCTGGACTGGCGTCTGAAGTATTGAACTGGCGTCCGGGGTGGACGGACGTCTGAAGATATGGACGAGCGTCCAGGAGAGGAAATTTGATTCAGAGTTTTGAAGATTTCAGTGGACGAGCGTCTCATTTTACATAGAACGGGCGTTTGAGAAGACTCGGCCCGACTCGAAGAATTTACACCAACTGGACGGGCGTCCAGAAGGAGTGGACGGGCGTCCGTCCGCCGCCATGCTGAAACCGACTTACTTTTTCTATATATAGCCGCATTATTTCAAACCCTAAAATCATCATATACACATTACAGCAGCCGCAGAAAACCCTAAATTCTGAAGCCGAGTTGTGCTCGGTCGGCCAAGCCTTGGTGCTTGGACGACCGAGGGTTAGATTAGTTGTTTTATTTATTTTGTTTCGTTTTCCTTCCGATTCATGAGGATGGCTTGAAGCTGATCAAACTTGGAGCAAGCATGTAAAACTTTTCAGCATCGTTTTATTTCTTCCTTTGGATGATTTCGTGAGTTTTAATTAAGTTGTTTCTTTTCTATGATTTTCATGCTATGCAATTTAAATCGAGAGATGTTTTGCTATTGATGTTTGCCATATGATGAGAATCGGTGTATACACTAGATCACCATAGGAAAGAAAAGATCTTTTTTTAACCTAAAAATACGAGAGTTACTAGGTTAGAGTATCTAGATTGTTTGATTGAGAAATCTTGCACCTTGGTTTGATAGCGTTAATCTTTAAGATCGAGAGATAAAAGATTGATAGGCGAACTTTTCTAAGAGATTAGGAGTTCATACCTTTGATAGGTGAATCACAATTTTAGTTAAATCATCATAAGATAATCTAGAGAGGAAATTAAAGGTTGCGGGATAGTGGATCATTGCTTGTTCTGTGTTTAATCGCTATAGTCATTATCATGCTTTTGTGAGTTTTATTGTTTTTCTCGTTTATAGTTTAGTTATGTTCGCAACGATCTTCTCTGGCTTTGGACTGACAATCCTCTGTCCAGTTTATCTTTTCGTTTTGTTATTTTAGGTTTTAATAATAGTGGTATCAATCTTAGAAAAATTAATGAACTAGATAACGACGATTCCCTGTGACTCGACTCCGATTGTAGCTACTATACTACGATCCCTGCACTTGGGGTAAACCGGATTATTTTTATTACTTGTTTATTTTCCGTTGATAAAATCCGAGACACTAAGTCAACTGTTGTCGCCTGAAGGGTTAGATCTTGTGACAGCAACCAAGGTCCAAGGTATCTCCATCAATGAAACCTTTGTACACTATTCAAAATCCTCCAACACCAATAATGTTGGACTTATCGAAGTTCTTAGTGGCATGCATGATGAAATGGAAGTGCTACCATGGCTTTTACCTGAGCTGTTTTTAAAGTCGAATTCTGAATTGCCTCATCTTCACTTCCTAAATCAAAATCTTCATCACTGGAGGCTCGAAGACTAAGTCTGAATCTATGGGTGGTGGATGGTGCGAGTGTTTTGCGTATGGAGGATGGTGAATGTTGTCGTCGGAGAGTATCGTTCATCGTGCGGAACTAATAGATTTGTCAAGAGATAAATTTTATATTATATAAAGTGTAAAATGGACCATGACTATTGTCAGTAAAGTGACTTAAACTCTACATTTGGTGGAACCAATCTGAAGACTCAGCTGTGTGATGGACAGCTGAGAACTGTATTCAATTACGTGCGTCGCAGGGTGGAGTCTACTGAGGCTTCGTCGCCGGGGTCAAAGTCCGTCGAGTACCGGAATACAGCAGGGTCCCACATCTGTTAATTCTGTTATGTGACAGCTTTACAGTGACATTAAAATGAGGACACGTGTAAGGGTATTTATGGCAGATCAGACAAAGATTCCTGACGGCTAGGGTTAGGGATTTGTGCCTATAAATACAGTTGTTGTTGCATTGTCTGTGTGTGTTGAAATCTGCAAATTCAGTGCATAATAAAATATCTCTTTTCTGCCCGTGATTTTTTACCTGATCTCCCACTGAGGGGTTTTCCACGTTAAATCTGTGTTCTTCTTGTCTATGTTTTCTCCTTTGATTGTTTATGTTTGATTGCTTTTGTTTTCTATTTCTTGCATCTGAAGTTATCTCCATCCGTTTTATAACAAGTGGTATCAGAGACAGGTTCTGGAGAAAACAATCTGTACGATCAGCTTCATCTTCACCAAGACTTCAGCAAGGTGCTAGGATCTATGATAAAGTTGTGATCTTTAGCAAGAAAAGATGTCAGCAGTAAACGTGAAAATTGATAAATTTACGGGGAAGGAACGATTTTGGTCCGTGGCAAATCAAGATGCGTGCCTTGTTGAAACAAAGCGGGGTTTGTGGAATCCTTTATATGACAAACCAAATACGGGTGCGGCAGATTATGCCGTACTGGAAGAGAAAGCACATTCAACCATCATGTTGTGCTTATCGATGATGTTATCACCGAGGGTCTTTGAGGAAGACACCGCAGCCAAGTTGTGGAAGAAGCTTGAAAGCCTGTACATGACCAAGTCACTGACCAACAAGTTTTTGTTGAAACAGAGGTTGTTCAGTTTGAAGATGCATGAAGGGAGTCCACTGAGGGAACATCTTGACCAGCTGAACACAATATTACTTGATTTAAGGAATATTGATGTTAAAATTGAAGATGAAGATGCAGCCCTAATCATGTTGGTGTCATTACCGGCATCATATGAAAACTTTGTGCAGTCTTTCATAGTTGGGAAGGATACAGTAGCTTTAGAGGATGTGAGGTCTGCCTTACATGCAAGGGAGCTTAGAGACAAGGCTGCTGGGACATACAATCAGGCTGCTGGGCTAGTGGCTAGCAGTAATAGTGGAAAAGGATATGGGCAGAAGAAGAAAAAAATGTCAGTGTCCAAAGGTCCTAAGTCTACTGATGTCTGTAATTACTATAAGGAGCAGGGACATTGGAAGTCCAATTGTCCAAGGAAGAAGAAACAGCAGGAAGGCAATTCTGGCACAGTAGCCTTGGCTACTGAGCAATCTGATGAGGATCTAGTTCTAGTTGCAGGGGACTCTACACACCATAATGAAGTGTGGGTACTTGATTCTGGAGCATCTTATCATATTTTTCCAAACAGGGAGTGGTTTTCTACTTATGAGCAGATGGATGGTGGTCAAATCTATATGGCCAACAGCAAGGTTTGCAAAGTTGTGGGAATTGGCTCAGTAAAGTTAAGGACAGAGGATGGTAAATTCTGTACACTGAAGGATGTAAGACATGTTCCACAGATGACCAAGAATTTGGTATCTCTCGCCCACTTGGATGCAAGGGGTTCAATTTCAAGGGTGAAGGTGGACACCGTGAATGTCTTCAAAGATTCGATTGTAGTCCTCAAAGGCATCAAGAGGGGAACCTTGTATATATTACAAGGATCTACCGTATCCGGCACCTCCGTCGTTGCATCCTCGGCAGTTCACCGCCTCAACAGACTCGGTACATTTGTGGCACATGAGACTTGGTCACGTGGGTGAAAGGGGTATGCGGTGTTCTTTCTTCGGTAGGTTTTCTTGGGGGATATAAGGTTAAGAATCCTGGACTTTTGTGAACATTGTGTGTTTGGGAAATTGCATAGAAGTAAGTTCTCGGCGGGGTTGCACAACACAAGGGCATCACTTGATTATATCCATTCGATCGTCGGGTCCATCAAAAGTTAAGTCATTGGGTGGTCACAGATATTTTGTGTCATTCATAGATGACTATTCAAGGATGACTTGGGTGGTGATGATGAAGAACAAAAGTGATGCATTCAAGTAACTTCAAGCGAGTGGAAGGCCCTAGTGGAGAATCGGTTAGGCAAGAAAATCAAGAAGCTTCGTACGGATAATGGTCCGGAATTCTCGCCGGACGGATTTTGATTCATTTTGTGCAAACCGAGGGTATTGCCGTACATCATACCGTAAGGAATACACCTCGAGCGAATGGTGTAGCCGAAAGGATGAATCAAACTCTTGGAGAGGGTAAGATGTATGCTTTCTCAAGTCGGTTTATCAAGAAGATTTTGGGCGAGAGGCCGTTAAGACAAACGACTTGCTACTTAATCAACGGGAGTCCTCACACAGAATCAATCTCAAGACACCATTTGAGATGTGGTCGTGCAAGCCCGCCGACTACTCGAGTTCTAAGGGTTTTTGGAAGTACAAACTTACTATCATGTTAGTGAAGGGAAGTTGGAGCCAAGAGCCAAGAAGGGAGTGTTTGTGGGGTATGGTGATGGAGTGAAATGATATAGGATTTTGTCATCAGTAGAGTCCAGAGTAATCCTCAGCAGGGACGTTGTGTTTGATGAAAATTCTATGTTAAACTCATCGGTGGGGAGGTCTACCGAGTCCGAAACCGATCGAATCCGATAGTGTTGAGAAACGGTGGAGCTTCGGGTGGAGTCTACCGATATGCAACAATCGGTGGATCCAAATCAACACTATACCGATCCGGATAATGAACCGAATCGATCCAAGCCGGCCCTACCGAGACCTCGGTAGTGCGTCATACAAACATTGATCGGCAGAGTCGGCGCCGGCGAAGCTAGAAGATCTAATGTTGGGATACCTCTAAGGAGATATGGATATGATGATTTGGTGGATATGCACTCCAAGTTGCGAGAGGAGGTAAAGGTTCTTGCCGAACCTACTACTTACAGGGAAGCAGTGACATGTACAGAAGCATCTCAGTGGCATGCTGCCATGGGAGATGAAATGGAGTCATTACTGAAGAATCAGACTTGGGAATTAGTCAAACAGCCTACTGACAAGGGAGTTGTGACTTGTAAATGGATTTTCAAGAAAAAGGAAGGAATAACTAAGGCAGAAGGGGTCAGGTATAAGGCACGTTTGGTTGCAAGAGGATTCAGTCAAAAGGAAGGGGTTGACTTTGATGAAATATTTTCACCAGTGGTCAGACACACTTCAATCAGGGTGTTACTAGCAATGGTGGCACACAGAGGTCTTGGAACTTGAGCAATTAGATGTGAAAACCGCTTTACTACATGGTGAGGTGGATAAGGAGATATACATGACACAAATTTCGAGGGTTTTCAAGTTCCCGGCAAGGAAAATTATGTTTGCAAGTTGAAGAAATCATTGTATGGTTTGAAGCAAGCTCCAAGGCGGTGGTATAAAAGGTTTGAGCTTTTATGTTTCAAACAGGTTACAACGAAGTCCTTATGATCGTTGTGGATACCACGATCTGCTCGAAAGATGGATCTCATATCTATCTTGTTCGTATGTGGATGACATGTTGATTGCCGCCGCAAGGAAGTCCGATATTCAAAATCTAAAGAACCTTCTCGTCTTGAATTTGAAATGAAGGATTTGGGTGCAAAGCCAAGAAAATCTTGGGGATGGAGATCTGAAGAGATAGAAGTCAGAAGAAATTATTCTTGTCTCAGCAGGGTTATGTGCAGAAGATATTGGCCAAGTTTGAGATGTCTGCTACAAAACCAATAGATACTCCTATGGCATCAAATGTTCATTTGTCCGTTTATGCTTCACGGTCGGTGAAAAAGAAGGAGTATATGTCAAAAGTTCCCTATGCTAGTGCGGTTGGCGCTTGATGTATGCAATGGTTTGCACTAGGCCCGATTTGGCTCGGGCAAACAATCGGTGTTGTCGGCGAGGTTTATGGCTCAACCCGGAAAGGAACACTGGAAAGCTGTTAAAAGGATATCAGGTACCTAAGAGGTACAACTGATGTTGGTCTCATTTATGGAGGTGATACTAGTCTGGTCACAGGCTATTGTGATGCTGATTATGCAGGTGATGTTGACAGTAGAAGATCAATGACTGGTTATGTGTTTACATTGGGAAATGCAGTGATCAGCTGGAAAGCTACTATTCAGGCTACAGTAGCCTTATCAACTACTGAAGCAGAATACATGGATCTTACTGAAGCGGCTAAGGAGGGTATCTGGTTGAAGGGGCTAGTCGGTGATTTGGGGTTGCATCGGGATCAGCCGAGATATATTGTGACAAGTCTAAGTGCAATATGTTTAGCCAAGGATCGGGTTCATCATGAGAGAACCAAGCATATTGATGTCGGGTATCATTTCTTGAGGAATGAGAAGAGGATTGTAGTGAAGAAGATCAGCACCAAGGATAATCCTGCTGACATGTTCACTAAACCAGTTCAGCAGAGTAAGTTCCAGCTTTGCCTGGACTTACTGAATATTCAAAGCTTATCATCTGTTTCTGGAAACTCTACTGAGGGCAGATCAGTGGAGTGGATGCTGTGGAGATAGTCTGGTACAAGTACACCTGGCATTGACGAATGCATCTGGTACAAGTACATCTGGTTATGCAATCTGTTTGACTCTAGTGAGAGTTGAAGTCAAGGTGGAGATTTGTCAGTAAAGTGACTTAAACTTTACATTTGGTGGAACCAATCTGAAGACTCAGCTGTGTGATGGACAGCTGAGAAGTGTATTCAATTCTGTGCGTCAGTAGGGTGGAGTCTAATGAGGCTTCTGTCAGCATGGTACTGTCAGCAGGGTCAAAGTCTGCTGAGTACTGGAATACAACAGGGTCACACATCTGTTAATTCTGTTATGTGACAGCTATACAGTGTCATTAAAAGGAAGACACGTGTAAGGGTATTTATGGCAGATCAGACAAAGATTCCTGACGGCTAGGGTTTAGGGATTTGTGCCTATAAATACAGTTGTTGTTGCATTGTCTGTGTGTGTTGAAATCGCAAATTCAGTGCATAATAAAATATCTCTTTTCTGCCCGTGGTTTTTTACCTCTCCCACTGAGGGGTTTTCCACGTTAAATTTGTGTTCTTCTTGTCTCTGTTTTCTCCTTTGATTGTTTATGTTTGATTGCTTTTGTTTTCTGTTTCTTGCATCTGAAGTTATCTCCATCCGTTTTATTTTGTCCTTTTTGCAACTAAATAAACAACTGTGGAATAAACTTAATAAAGGACCCGAACATGGATAAAAAACTAATTTTTCCTTAATATTATTGATAATATTGTATTAAGTAAAAGGGTGTAGGTGATCTATATATATCATAGTGTGGTGATGAATGAAGCACAGAAAATTACTTTCGTTTATCATATTTTGTCATGGTATCAGAGCTTTTCCAATATCCCCAGGGGCGGATGTACCTATATAAAATGGGGGGCAAGCGCCCCCCCCTTAGATCCGGAAAATACACTATTATGTATGTTGTGTATTTTTTTTGCCCCCCTAAAAATTTATACTCGCCCATAGTATCGCCCTCATCCGGGATCCCGCGTCCGCCCCCGAATATCCCATGCCCATCCGAATCCGTCATCCGAGCCGAATTCTCGGCAACCTCGCTTCGTGCTCGTTTTACAAGAGGGCAAATTTAGTGATTTGGCGGTGGGATTTTCATCCTTCATCGGGATTCTCCTCGCCGGATTCCGAATTGCCTCATCTTTTCTTCCTAAATCAAAATCTTCGTCACTGGGGGCTCGAAGACTAAGTCTGAATCCATGGGTGGTTGCGAGTGTTTTGCGTATGGTGGATGGTGGATATTGTCGTCGGGGAGTATCGTTCATCGTGCGGAACTAATAGATTTGTAAATGGATAAATTTTATGTTATATAAAGTGTAAAATGGACCATGACTATAAATTTTGTCCTTTTTGCAACTAAATAAACAACTGTGGATTAAACTTAATAAAGGACCCAAACATGGATAAAAAACTAAATTTTCCTTAATATTATTGATAATATTGTATTAAGTAAAAGGGTGTAGGTGATCTATATATATCATAGTGTGGTGATGAATGAAACACAGAAAATTACTTTCGTTTATCATATTTTGTCATGGTATCAGAGCTTTTCCAATATCCCATGCCCATCTGAATCCGTCATCTGAGCTGAATTCTCGGCAACCTCGTGGGCGATTTCCTGGAGTTTTTGCTGCCTAGTTGGGTCTGCTTTAGGCTCTGTTTTACAAGAGGGACAATAAAAGGGCTTCTTTAATTCAAATTCATTTCTTGACCTTCACGCGTGTGGTTTGAATTATTGAATATAAAGGTACAAAAAGTCTACCGACATGACCTCCTCTTTTCTTTCTTGAAAATGATAATTCATAGAGAAGGAAACCCCCACCTTTTTTCATTGTTGCATTAAACTGGCTTCGAATACAGGTAATTTTGACATAGAGATTTACTATTAAAAAGACCGTCAGATAAATATCATGTGTATAAATAAAAAAAACATTTTTTTCTTTTTCATTTACATGATGATAGTCTGATGGTCCGTTTTAATAGTGATTCCATTTATCATAATTTTGGTCATGAGTAGGGCATGAGCGAGCAGTATATATTTGATTAACGTGTCATGAGAATATTACTATTATCATTTTAGTTTCTGATTTTCCAACAAAAAGTTTCGTGATTCAAAATATCGATTTCAAATCATTGCCGAACGATTCGGATAGGACAATTGGGAAAAAATCTGACTCGAGTAATTACATAAACTCAAACGGAAATTTAAACACATCGTGTATGGACGTCTAACAAAAAAATAATAATAGTTTATACATGTTCCTCATATATGGATATGGCCAAAAAGAAGAAAATACATATATTTGATAATGTAACTAAACAATAGGAAGAAAATAGAGGGAATTGAAAATATGTACCTTTCGGTAAAAATAGTTTGTTTTATAAACCCTTATTTTTAATTCTTACAAGAATAACCGCATCAAATTACTCGGTAGGACGGGATATATTGTCATGAGGCCGGGTTATTTTTCTTTGAGGCCGGACTAAAATAACACGTCCCGACCAACTTTTCTCACTCGGACGGGTTAAAAATTCCGCTTTTTTTTTTTTGCAAGACCGACTTTTTTTTGGATTTATTCAGGGGCTGAATTTTCGTCTATTATTTTTTTTTTCAATTACGTAAAACCATCATCGATCAAAAACAAAAAAACCAACGTCGATAAAAAAACTTCCAGCCATCGTTCATCTGCAAAAACCCTCATCGTCGATCAAAAACAAAAAAAACCAACGTCGATCAAAAACAAAACATCTGTTAGGCAAAGTTTTATCTGAATCCAAAAATAAAATAAAAACACACACAACGCTGATCATGGCTCCTTTTATCATCGAATTGTTTCTAAAGGCTGATCATGGCTTCTATGACAAAAAATAAATAAATAAATAAAAATAAAAATCCACACACAGCTGATCATGGCTTCTTTCCTCCATTGCTTCTTTTATCATCGAATTGTTTCTTCTAAATTCCTCCCAAAATTTAATATAACTACACCACAAAAAATACATCTATTAAATCTAAAAAAATAAGAATGTTGAATTTGCTACCTGAATCAATTTGGCTTGTCCTCTTCAATTGCTATATTGATCGGACCAGTACACTACTCCAGATTTGATGAGGAAAGGGAAGGGTTTTTGCAGATGAACGATGGCTGAAAGTTTTTTTGATCGACGTTGGTTTTTTTGTTTTTGATCGACGTTGGTCTCACGTAATTGAAAAAAAATAGACGAACGGCCCCAGAATAAATCCAAAATAAAGTTGGTCTTGCAAAAAAAAATGCGGAATTTTTTGCCCGTCCGAGTGAGAAAAGTTGGTCGGGACGTGTTATTTTAGTCCGGCCTCGTGACAATATATCCCGTCCTGAATTCCAAATTGCCCGTCCTACCAAGTATTTTGATAGGGTTATGCTTGTAAGAACTAAAAATAGAGGTATATAAAACAAACTATTTTTACCAAAGGTATGTATTTTGAATTTTCGTCAAGAAAGTATATATATTTGATAATGGAATACAGTTTGTGGAGTGCATAATCTGAAAGAACCTTCTTACTTTTCTTTACCACTTTAGATAATCTGTTTCCCAATATCCATTGTCTAAGCTTACAATTAATATTTCAGTAATATGTGCAATTTTTTGGTAGCCATCGCTTTTTTTGTTAAGATTTCGCAAGCTATTTACCAGTCTCGTAGGCATTTCTTGCAGATGTAAAGTCCGGAGCTTTGTTAAATATTGTATATCCTGAGGTAACTCTTCAATCAACTTGCAGTTCCCAATTTGCAAGGTCTCCAACTCAGGAAGTGTCCCTTTCTCAAATGTCATTAATTTCAATCCACTTAAATCACTGAGCACTAGTTTCATGAGTTTTTGAAAACCTCTCGCTTTAAAGTTCAATGTATCACCCGTATATGCATCATAAAGTTGAAGATCAACCAAATTTGTCATACCTTCAAGACACCGAAGAGGATTTTCTCTTAAACAGCTATGAAGCCAGAACTAGTGTTGACAAGCCATGACAGGAAGGAACCCAATTTGGAATCTTTACCAAACGCCCCGTAAAAGACAACGGATGAAGAAACCGAAGATTTGAAAAAGGGAATAATCCAAATCAATAATCTCGTTTCGTGTTATTGCTTGAATATTTAGTGATACAAGATTGGTTAGTTTCTCAAGGGTAGAACATAGTGCCCTTCCATTCTCTCTTGTGACCTTCGTAATGCCAAGACCCCTTACCGTGTGAGCTTCCCGATTTCCCGTATGACTTTTTCACTATCCGCCTCAATAAAATGCAAATAATGTAAGGAATTTAGTGCTCCAAATGCATATGGAGCTCTGAAACCAGAACATAAATAATCATTGGAGCTCTGAAACCAGAACATTGCCAGTAGTGACCGGGGCATAAATGTCCCACCTATCCCGAGAAAGTAAAGTTTCTTGAGCATTATGATATCAGCAGGTAACTCTGTCACCTTAGTGAAATTTAAAAACAAATATTCTAGGTTTTGAAGCTGTCGTATACTTCTAGGAATATTTGTAACATTGGTTCTTCCCAAGTTTAGATAAGTAAGATTAGACAACTTGAATACTTCATCTGGAATAATGTTTAGATTGGAAGATTGCAAGTGCATCACCGTAAGTAACTTCGAAGTACCTTTTAGAAGTTTAGATAAAGACGAGTTGGATATACTTGAAGGGGACTTATGACTTGTTATTATAGATCGGAGATGCAACAAGCGCGCGGGCTCTTTTGGACATGTGGACTCTTCGACCACCAAACGTCTAACATTCTTCAGTTGTACAGTGTTTGGTGTAAAGGCTGCTGGTAAAATGTTGTATTCTTTACATTTTGAGAGAATTATTTTGTAGGTAAGGTCATGGACACGACAACTTGTTATCCCCCCAAAGGGTGTGTGACTACAACATGAATTAAGCTTCTACCTATTAGGTCATTGAGATAACTTTGAGCAACATCTAATGTTGTCATCCCTTGTCTCGCTTCTACGAACCCCTCCGCCATCCACAAAAATGTTAACTCTTCAGCATCCACAATTGTGTCTTCAGGGAACATGCCCATGTACAACAAACAACATTTTAGACAGTAAGGCAAGTCATTATAACTCAGAAGAAGTATCTTTCTAACTCGATCAAGTTTGCCACTGCCTTCTAGTTCACCACCAAGGCTACGAAGTACTATCTCCCACTCTCCTGGATGACTAGTATCCTTCAATGCTAAAAGACCACCAATCGCTACAATACCCAGTGGCAATCCTTCACATTTATTCATTATGCTGCATGAAATATCCACTAGATGTGGAGGACATTCACCTTCTCTAAATGTCCTTTTACAAAACAATTCCCAAGAGTCATCATCAGACAATGGCTGCATCTCATGGACATTGCCACGGAATTCATGGCAGCACGTTTTTGCTACATCTTTTATCCGAGTGGTGATTATAAAACGACTACCGAAAATATTATTAGGAAAGACATATTTAATAGAATCCCAATGGTCCGGTTTCCATAAATCATCAAGGACAATAATATACCTTTTATCGTTGAGGAAGTCGTTGACAAATGCTCTCAATCCATCTATATCCTTGGAGTCCACTTCACCAGGAATCGGTTGTTTTACTTCCTTAAATAATTGGTATATCAAATTCTTTAAGGCATCCTGAATTATGAACGTCTCGGAGATAGTCAACCATGCGTGGATGGAAAATTCTCTTTTGACATCGGGAGCCTCATAAACTCTTTTCACCAACGTGGTCTTCCCTAAACCCCCCATTCCCACCACCGAGATAGCTTTTAGGTGGGATTCAGTAGTGAGGATTAAAGAAACGATCTCCTTTTTAGGGAGATCAATGCCTACGAGGTCAGCTTCTCTAAGAAGAAGTGCATGTCCTCGAATTGGATGCTCCAAAATTCTGTTGGAGCTGCTTATTTCAGAAATCCCTTCAATGGATCGGTATCTCTGATGCCGATCTGATATTTCCTTCACCCTATACTTGATGCCTCTTATCTTGGAGGAAATCTGGCGCCGGGATGGTAAATTCTTGACGGAATTATACATATGACGAACATGGCCACGAAATCCAGCAACGTTGCTTTGAGCGAAACGAAGCAGAAATTCATCAACAGCGTCTTCGGTGTCGTATGCAACTTCCAAGACTTGTTTGAACCATTCTTTTTGTTCATCATCTAAAACACCAGCATCTTGTTTTGCTTCAGCAATTCTGAGGAAAGCACGCATGCTTCCTAATTCATCCCGAATATCTCGGACTTCTCTTTGAAGCCCTTCAATGAGTTTATACTCTCCAGTTAACAAGGTGTCCAGTTTCTTCAGTAGAAATGATACAACAGCCTCTGCCATCTTTGACAAGTCTGCACAAAAAATTTAGCGGGAGGATGTGGTAGCTAATTGACTGAATGGATGTTGATATTTATAATAAACGACGATAGGGTTGGCTAATATAATAGGAACCAGAGAATAAGTGCCTTGGGATTTTTTTTTCTTAACTTAATAATTTTATGATATTCATAAATAAATGAATAAATAAAAATATTTATTTACACGCTTTTATTTAAGGGGTCGAGTCGTATAGGACGTGTTTTAAACTTAAACGGTTGAGAAGGACGGTCTACTACGTGTGTTACTACATTTTTGCATATGCGTGTGTTACACGCGTGTTCTTACGTTTGTCTTCTCAACCATTTTAGATTAAAACCCGTCATTTACGACCTTTAACCTTTTATTTAAAGACCAGTACTGGCCGTGTGGAATAAGGCATCTTGAATTATGAAAGTCTCGGAGATAGTCAACCAAGCGTGGTCTTCCCTAAACCCCCATTCCCACCACCGAGATAGCTCTTAAAAAAAACGATCTCCCTTTTAGGGCTTCTCTAAGAAGAAGTTTGAAAACATATAATACATCCCCTTTGATAAGAATAGTGGATATAATAAGTAAAATTAGGAGTTTCCATAGACATCCCTTTCAACATAATTAAGCCAATCACTTTCACAATAATATATTAGATAGAAAACAAATATAATTGGAGTTTCAATATCCATCACAATCAAAGTAGGAACACATTACGTCCTGAGGAATAACTAATTATAATAAAAAGTTGATCCCAACAAATGGTGCAAATGAGGAAAGTGCTTCCACTCTTACTTTGATACGTTCTCCCTTTAATTTTAAATCAAATCCATCGTTATGGAACTCTTTAATGACATTATGAGTTTCATAGCCACGGAGAGCTAATCTTCTCGTCTAGTATAGATAATGAATGAGTAAGAGTATTTTTATCTTCTATGGTAGATTGTGAATGTTAGATCTTGTTGCATGCATCTTGTGTTGTTTCATTCTATTTACTTTTGTTCATTGTTAGCTTGTGTTGAAGTTGCCTCTCAACACTTGCACTCACACACTTTGTTGAGATTGAAATGACATAGTTGATGTGGGAAAATAATACGCGCTAATGCACAACTTTAGCTTGGGGAAAATAAAACCCGAAAAGAAAAGGAAAACGAAAATCAAATTTCGAATTGACTAATGTACTAGAGGTGTGGAATTTTACAACAATATCACATATGCAATAACTAAGGTTGAATATACAACATGCTATCCTACTTTTCTGTCAATAAACTTTTCAAACGTGACAAAATGAATTGAAAATGTAAATTATACATAGACTAGTGATAGGGTACGCCGTGCAAGGCACGGCATGCCCATTCCAAGTATCTTAAATTATATATTGCGTTTAAATGTATCTACAAGTAATGTGAGATTTTTGAGACGTAAATCTTAGATATCTTCGGTTTGTTTGAGAACATCATTGAAATCATAACCAATACAATACTAAATCAAATCCGTGTTTAAAGACGAGTAATATAATAGAAAGCCATGCATATATTAGAAAAGTAGTAGTGCGTATAATAGGTTACAAAGGCAACAAAATATTACATCCTTGGTGATCATGTTTGATTATTAAAATTAAGAAAAGCAAGTACAGACATTTTTTCAGTCCAAAGAAGAATACATTTGCATATTATCCAAAAGCATTAGTTGTTGATAGGTACACAACTAATGGCTATTATATGCAAATATCTTCAATAGTTAAAACAACTAAAAGTTAGGCACATATGATATGGGCTTTGGCATGGCTTCAAACCACAACATCATTCATTGATGTCCTTAATTCTCACTTAGCTTATTTTTCAGCCTTCTTCACCGGGCTTTCGTAACCAACATTTGGGACAACAATGTCACAGGTAGGAGAAGGAGATGGATTAGAGGTGAGCATATCTTTTTTTTTATCAGAATTCTTGCCAAATATGTTTCCCCTTTTTGCAGATGTAGCTGGCAGCATGCTTGTCTCATCCATAGTAACTGTAGAAGCTATTTCTTCAATAATTTTTTTTGTTGATGGGCTGAACATTTGTTGTTCTGTTTCAGCAGGCTTTGAGTTGCAGCCTTGCAGAGTTGTCACGGTTCGCTATAGTCAAGTCGGAAGGTGGCTGTGCCATTGCAGAACTGCCTTCTTGTTGACCATACAATTTCACAATCGTATAGGACCTTTCAGCCTTACCTTTGAAGGTCTTGTCAAAATACTTAAGAAAACACAGAACTCGCTTCTTTTCTATTTTCCTTGCAACCTCATCAGTTAGCGGAGCATTCTAAGCACAAGGATAGAACTTAGTATATAAGTCTCAAAAAAGGAGATTGGAAGGAAAAAGAGAGAGAAGGTGATATATTCTAAAATTTATAGCACAAAGTGAATAAGAAACAGTTAATGCAAAGGAAGTGTAAAAAAATAACATAAAGAAACATGGTAGGGTTAAAACAAAAGAACATGGAAAGCCAAATAAAAAGATTGCAATGCCCTATTTCAGAAAAGGTGGGAAATGGCCTGGACCGTAAAGAAAGAAAGGATAATTTAGGAAGCACTTATGCACTTCGCAATCCTAAAAAAAGGCAAACTAAGATATTTAGTTAAATACAAGAAAACATGCTAAAATGTAATTTATGTGCTTAAAATTATGACATGGCATGGCTTTACCATATAGCTTTTAGGTTATCCCCAGGTCCACATTATTTAATGACAACAAAAGGGGTTTCCAATGCTTTCATTACAGTTTACCCAAAAGCATAATCTACATAGTTAACCAATCTCCATAGGCCTCTTGAGAAGTAGAAAATTTCAAATAAATCAGCAAATGATCATCACTATTCGAATGTTTATCTCAATTAGAAGTATAGTAGTAATACATAAATAATCACCAAGGACCTCGACAGGTAATAATTTAGTTTATGCAATTCACATATATGAATCACTTTAGGGAAGCAAATAATAATCAACCTTGACAAGAATTCTTATTCAAATATCTACAGCAGAGCACTAACCAATGTGATTATTGTGTATTAATGGTTGTTACTGTATAATATAGAACCTGTTAATGGCTTTTTTAATGATCTATGTAACTTAAGTTTATTATAAACAGCACAACATTTCGGTGTAAAATATATGTACCTTTTCATCTGCTTCCATAAGTTCAGTAGCAGTAAATTGAATGAACTTTTCTATAGTTTCTGCGAAAAGCGCGGCCGAGAGTGTTCCAGATTCATCATTTAGGAAGACTTGCACATTACACCTGCAGAAGTGTAAAGTAAAATAACATCAAGGATTTTCTGCCGTTGTATTGTCTGTCATGAATACACTAAAAACCTTGTTTATAGTTTACCGTGGTTCAACATTCATTTCTTTGTTGCAATACATACAGGGAAGGTCCCAGCCTACTGGAAGATTGACTTTTTTTTTGCATTTATCACAAACAGTATGCCATAGCCTCTCCTGTGCAGACAGTAGATGAATAGTTGCTGCAACCCAAGCAGTCTTAAGCTGTATAGGGATTTGAAATCAACAGTTTAGGATTTGTATTGAAAGTAGAAAAGGAAATATCAGAATGTATGCGGTACATACTGTTTTCATCGACGTTGAAACAACTCTTATCGGGACAATGTCAGCAGCAGCAGGAGGTGGAAGGAGAATGTCAGTCGATTTGTAAGCCTCTGTCAGAATCAATTGGCCAATCTCATGAACATGTTCATTGTACCTGCGCCAAAGAGGCCTCATTAGTAAGGTGTGTCAAACCCAGAATTTCTGTTGAGGGAAAAAACAGTAGCTTGTACATCCATTAAGCTATAAATTTAAAACAGATTTAATTTAGGCAGCGGAACTTACCAAGCAAGTAAAGGTTCATTTTGATGGAGTGGAGGGTTGATCATGAAATAAGGATTAAAACCTGTTGTCAAAGACAAACCTGTGGAAAGCAAATACAGAAAATCAGAGGTAACATTTATTCGCAATCATTAACGTTTTAAGCACAGTATATGGAAAAAGTTAAGGGATACCATTGTGGGTTGTGACTTTTAGATCAAACGCTGCAATGATGGTTGGCTGAGGCAATTTATTGGTGATTCCAGATTCACCTTCATTCAACAAATCGTCCCATAAGCGCAATATCATAGGTCGTTTCCTGTAATAATAAAACACTTTGAGACATACTACTTTGTAATCTAAAAAGGTAGAGAATATTTTTGTAGCGTAAAAACTTACTCTTCATCAATGAGGATGTAATCTCTGACAAATCGTTTTGTAGCACGAGGAATAGGATAGAGTGCACAATCAATGCTTTCACATCCGTTTGGAAAAGGTAGAATCTCGTTAGTTAATTTCATTCCTATAATTAACACATCAAATACACAAGAAGCTAAAATCGGCTTTGTAGAACCTAAAGATGCATATGCCTATACATGTTCAAAGTGAATGTTGTACAACAAACGGATTAAACAACACATTAAGCCAATAATATATAAATTAGAAAACCAATTATGGAGAGATCTGTACGTGGAAATAACAAGATAAAGGATAGGCACATTATTTGTTTATTTTTCAAAGAAAAAAAGAGGACAATTGCAAAGTATGAGTTTCATATGGTAGGTGAAGGGTGTATTAAAACATACCAAGAGACATATCACGGTCCGCTACCGAGAACATTTTTGAGAATTTGATGAAGTCAAAAGAGCATGGGAACACATGTGGGATAGGGTCACGAAGTGGCCGCACACGTGTGTTGTGGTACAATGTCCAAGTGTAGTTGTATTCACCAATCTTGTACTTTTGCTCAAGAACCCGCACACCAAAGATTCGTGACATAATACCTTTGAAAAATTTTGTAAAATCCGTCAAAATGGTCTATTGCTGAAAAAGTGATCGCTGAAATCTGAGTCCCCTGTTTAAAAGATACAGTACCTCATTATTAACCATGATAAGATGTTGAATTGTATGAACATACTGTAAAACTAATCTGAATAATGTGTAATGACATGGCAACTTACTTTCATGTCAGTAAAAAGGAATTTCTTGTACAATGTGCTAGGATCTGATTGAGATTCTTTACTTGGACGTTTCATTAGAACCTGCACAATGACACTCCACCCTCTTGTTCTGTCGTTAACTTGAAGGGCCTCACAGATGTTTCGTCGTTCTTTTTTCTGTAAGTAAATCCATAGTATATTGAGCTATCTAACGATTTTTTCAAGAAAACATTTGTAAAACAGGAGGCAGTAAACTGTCTAGGTAACAATTAAGACGACGTATGTAAAACGGCATTAGAGACAACATTTATTGCCTATTTAAAATTTCTTTATAAACAACATTTTTTGTAAAGTTTTTTTTTTCTATGTCAAAAACAAAGCAGTGCTATAAGGATTTTAACAAAATTCGATGATGTTTTTGCACGAGATAATGCTACATATAATTGTCCATGTGAGAAGACTGGCTTTTTTATGTAAACACCAACAAAGTCTAAAGTTTGTCCCTGTGCTTTATTTATTGTCATTGCATAGCAAAGCCTCACGAGGAATTGAATCCTTTTGAATGGAATAGGATAGAACTCATCATTAGTTGGCTGAAGAGGTATTCTGTGTATAAATACTGAATTTCCTGCATGATCTCCTATGTTCTTGTCTAAACGTTTACATATTAAGCGTGTGCCATTACACAAACCCTCTGATGGATCTAAATTTCTCAATAAAATTATAGGAGCATTGACCTTAAGTGTTAATTTATGCGGGGGTAAACCAGAAGGGGCGATACTATTTAAAAGGTCTTCATAGTGTCCTTGATCATCTGGATTATCAGTCTTGTCAAAACTAATATATTCAATTGCATCTCCATGAAAGCGTTTAATTATTAAATCATTAATTTCATTGACGAACAGGTTTTTTGTAGTAAGAATCGCTTTGTTGATACTGTCTGTATTAATGGAATTTTTTGCATGCATAACCGGAAAGACCATATTTATGAGAGTATCTAGATCAGTCCCATCATTTTTAGTTGGAATAATTATATGTGAAGGGAGTTCAATAGATTGAACATCATGATTTTGATCTAGCCCTTCACCAACCCTCAAAAAGAAAGTGGTAAATGCCGGATCCAAACGGGCACGCATATTCTGAACAAGAGTAATTTTTTTAAGCATAGGCCATAAGTATAATTTTATTAAAGATGCATTTATTGTATCACGCTTACTGCCTTTGGTAACAACAGGTAGGATTTGTCTAAAATCCCCTCCTAGCACTACCACTTTCCCTCCAAAAATCTGTTTATTCTCCATTAAGTCTTGCAGTAACGCATCTAATGTTTCGATGGCTTTTTTTTTACACATTGGAGCTTCATCCCATATAATTATTCTAGCTTCTTTTATCATGTGAGCTAGTGATGTTTGTTTACTTATTCGACAAACGGAACCATCTCGTTACGTCAAGAGGTATTTTAAAGCGTGAATGTGCCGTTTGCCCTCCCGGCAGCAAAGATGCTGCTATCCCTGAGGTGGCTGTTGCTAAAGCTAATTGACCCTTAGATCGAACTTCCGCTAACAAAGCTCTATATAGATAAGTCTTACCTGTCCCCCCGGTCCATCAATAAAAAAGCATTCTGGTTTGTTTTCATAAATTGCTTTCATTATACTTTTAAAAGCTCCTGCTTGTTCGGTATTTAACAATGACTTCGAATTCAAATCTATCTCAGAAACAACAATATTTTGTTCAGCTCTTAACTCCTTAGTTGAGTCCTCAAACTGTTTAGAATTCATTCCTTTGGGTATCAATCCGAATGCACTTATATTTTTTCCCATAGAATGTAGGAATGAATTAATTTGTTGTAGAACAAGTCTTCTTATTTCATTTTTAGGAAGGTGAGTTTGTTTTGCTATATCTTCTGAAAGATTGGGTTCAAATTCGTGCCACTAGTTTAAGAGGATCAGTAGGACAAGCATAAACTAAAATTGTAGCAAATAATCGTCTTAGTTCATAAGGCATTTGATATAATGATGCTTCTTGTAAACAAATTGCTTGACTATTGTTTTCTTCTAGGAAACCTCGTGCTAATGCGGATTCATGATATGTTGGAAATACTTCACCATTGTATGTTTTTAAATCAATAAATGATGTAGGGCCTTTTACATTAGATAACAACACTTTTAAGTAATATCGTTCTCCTTCTATTGGATTGACTGTTACTATTCTTCCAACCGCATCACCTTTAATCCTCACCTTCCATCTTTTTTTATCAGGTTCCCAAACAAAATAATCAGGGAATTCAGAATATGTACATTGCTTTTTTATTGCTTCAGTATTTGTTTTGTTCATCATGAAGTACTCTGTTAACATAGTTTTATTGTTAAATGGATTATTCAGTATTTTTTCCAACCTATGTTTTGGGTTAAAATTGATAGGCTGATAATTTTCATGGTGAACCTGCAACTGTGTAACCGTAGGTTTCATATCGCTTAATGCAAATCTATATATCCTCCATAATGCCTCTGGTGGAGATATCCACCTTCCAGACTGATATTGATCAATCTCATCAACCTCTTTACGTGAGTTTTCAGATTCAATGTTAAACATTATTCTCGTCATTCCCTTTGCATATATACTTGTATATATATTTTACAGCTTTGACAGTAGAACATATTTCTACATTAATATGGCAGTCAAACTTAGCAATTAAATAAGGATTGTATGGTATAACCCATCTATTATCTAACCATGCTCCTCTCACCTTAACTTTAGAACCATTATTACGCCTTTTATATATTGGATATGCGGCAGCTGTTATTGTGGTTTGTTCACAAAAGTCTTTAGGAAACGAATTCTTACAGAAACCATCCTTTTTCATACAAACATTGGTTGGGTTTAAACAGCCACACGGACCATGCAACATATGCTTAACCACCAACTTGTATAGATGAGGATGTAATTGTTTGTTAGGAAGCTCAGCAGTTACAATTTTATCAAATTCTTCTGGTCTATATAACTTATAATGAGCTTTTAGGATTAAAAGAAGATGAGCATGAGGTAAACCGCGTTTTTGGAATTCTATTACATATGTATATGCAGCTACCTTGCCAAACAGATTTTTTTTAAAAAGTTCAATTTTAAGTTCTTCTAGTTTTGCTCTGAACACTCTGACTAACAAATCAGGCCTATCTTGGGCTGCTTCACCTTTACTTAATAATTCTTTTATTTCAAGCCAATTAGGATTACATGTTATTGTTAAAAATATATCAGGCTTGCCAAATTTGCGTACTAAAGTCATTGCATCCAAGTATTTTTTTTCGCATATGCCTAGGTCCTCCAGTGAAGGCAGCCGGTAAAATTGTACGTTGGCCTACCCTACCAGCATCGTTTTCACCACATGATACAGCATCAACAATGCCTTGAAGATACTCTTGCCTAATATTTTTTTGTTGGACTCTAAAATAATCAAGACGCTGTGTTTCTAATTTGACAAACATATCTACGGCATATTGCTGGAACAATCTCCCAAACGATTCATCGTTGTCCCTAATTTGAAATTTATAACAGTAATATTCTCGGATCGATACATTATTATGATCATCAACTATGGAATTTAAATTTTCACTTTCGTGTCTAATAATTGTTCAACTGTGTCAGAAAGTCTTGGATTAACAGATTTATTAATCTCAATTAGTCTTTTTCGTTTACATGGTTTGTCTTTTACACCAACCTTGCTTATACCTTGATGCCAACCAAGCTGGCCATATGGAAACATAAGTGGATATTGAAGAGGGTCATAGCATCCATAATAATAGTTTATATTATGGGAATGGCCACTGTGGGTATAAACTCTAATACTTCTTTGTTCACTTTCTTGGCCATCAATTAATATCCCAGCTATTTGAGGCACTATTGGTATGTTATAAACTTTTTGATCAACTTTTGGATTACAGTAAAGCATAATCTGTAGCTCGTGAAGGTTTGTAGAATTTCTTAAATCTCTGAAGAATCTAGCATATGGATTTTCTACAAGAACTGTTAATAGCTTATCTAACGTCATCTCAAAAAGTCTTGGGCATTTTTCAAGCCGTAACGACTTCTCATATTCAGTATCATGAAAGTACAGCTGTAAGTTCGAACAACTTTCAGGAGTTCCCACCAAATCATTCATGAAATGGTACACTTGTCCCTGAACCCTAAACGTGTAAACTCCCTTATTTCTCCTGGCTAAATCCTTGTCATAAGTTGCTCCGAAAGACGTAAATGCTAAATGATTATTGTATGTTCTAATAGAGTTCCTAAAATTTTCAGCCTCATGTGTTTGATCAGTAATCAAGTTAACAATTACTCCAGGCAACTTAGTCGAAGAAAGAAGGATATCTCCAGACGAACAACAGAAATTATCTGTTTCATGTGCAATTTTTTTTGCAAAACAGTGTCTACACTGATACTTTTTCCAATGCATAACTATTTTCTGAGATTTCGTCTAATAAATATTTTTTTTTCGTACGTTGTATATTATTCTTAATACCAAAGTTTCGTGCATCACGTTTAGCTTTCCATCATTTAATTTTTTCTGCTCGATTATTTTGTATAACATTGGAAGTGTATGTTTGAGCAGCTGAACTTGGAACAAAATCAACAGAATCATTTATATCTACGTTTAGTGTGACCGATTCATTAGGGTAATGGTTATTCAATGTTTCTTTATCAGCAATAACTAAGCTGGACCTACCTAGAACTTGTTTAGAAGTTTTCCCTGTCATCCTCGAAGCATTACGCTTCAGCACATGGCTTTTTTGGGATGCATCAATCAAGCCATTAAGTATACTACCCATATTTGGTGGTGCATCTCTATTTTTTGGTTTTTTTGTTTGGAAGGCAACATTTCTGTTGTACACTATAAGGTTTTTCATCTTTTTCTTACGCCATCTTGCGATTGCTAACTGACGGTAATTTTTCGATGTTTGTTTTATTTCCATCCTAAAAGACAAAGCCTCTGTGACACATAATTTCTAGAAAGATTCAATCTAAGGGCCACAAATGGAAACACTCAAACTCAACAACAACAATAACAGACCGAAACTAAGCCAGCAAGTCTAGATACGCAAGGACAAATAAACGCTAAAATAGTTAGACCAATACCTGTGCGGAAGCAGCCATTGCAAGGGAATAATCAGCCACTTATATTGAAACCAGAATAGCTTGAAAGTAACCCTGCAATACAAAAAAGAAATAACAGAATTCAGTACCAGAACAACATCAGTGGTGAAAATATTGTTTCAATATTAAACCCAAGACATTGATAGAAGAAACCATTGTTGAATGCCAAGACAGCTAAAAAATCAAGCTACTACAAAACCACTTATGGTAAATAACCCAGCACACTTGATCAAAACTTTACCAGCAAACATTACAGAAACCCATTATTTGTGCAACTAAGTAAGGCGTGCATAAAGTAATTATCTAATGAAACCATAACATATAAAATGTGAAACTAAGTGCAGCAACAGCAAACAAACATCATGTACAACTCGTCCCTACATATAATTAACCCTTATTATGTACAAGTAAAGCACACATAACTCCATCTTCTTTTATACAGACAAAATCAAATGCAGCCGACAATTTGTAAGGCTCAACATGCGCAATAAATACAGAGAAAAGCTCCACAGCATTTATACCATCTATGAAGGAGCACATGGAGGTGACAAAGAGAATCATGAAAGGCATGCCCAACAGTAAAAAAATTCAAACTGGAGAGTAAATGCAGTGATTTTTTTTTTTGGCTAAAGAAAACCGGGAAGCTGTGTAATTGAAAGCATCTACGGAGGTTGTATTATATAAACTCAACAAACCAGCATGTCAAAGCAATAGAACATTTCGATTGCAATAACTGCAGAAGCAGCCACTGATTCGTACAGATCAAAGAGGCACTGTAATGCATTAGACAAAGTATATTGAATATTGTTAAATTAATTATATTGCTAATGATTTAGTTGGGTATAGATAATTCATTTACACTATTATATTTTAAGGAATTCAACAATATATTCTTATGGCAACATGATTCTAGCCACCAAATGAGACATGCTATCCTTCAAATGTAAAAAAGCGATGAAAAGATTTAAGTATTGTTGATACAGTTGCATTTTAATACTTTTGTTTCACTTGAGTTGAGATACGACTTTATCATTCTACTACAATATAAGACCAAAATGATTACAAATCTAGTAAGAATACATGGGCCTTATATTCCATGGAAATTTTCCTGCACATAAAGTATCTAAGCTGACCGAAAGATATTCCATTTACTATTATAGCCATTGAATAAAAACAAGCAACAACAATTTCATCAGCTAACTTCCGAATCAGCCTATTTAGGTGAATAACTATCTCCTCTCAAAAAGGAAAACCCAAAGAAAAGGGGGAATAACCATCGCACATAAGGTACATAAACATCATTTTGTTAAAACAAAAATCATGGCTTATCAATATTGATATATTAAAAAAAAATTCATCAAATGTAGGTATTGATAACTTTCTTTTCCTAGGGTATTGGACAGTATTCATTCGCAGGGTAGAACATACACCTATGGGATGTTTGTGTTATAAACCTTCTTTCCCAGAGATTACATGACGATGCTGGGTTTCGTCTATGAATAAATCCGGGTCGTTTAATCTAGGGATGATTGAATCAAGGATGATTTTGGGGGTGATTTTAAGACTGAGCCTGAGAGTCTCTCTCAGGTTGCCTACGTATCTCGTTATGCTCCAGAATCAAGCCACACGTAGTTCCCGGAAGTGTATTTATAATGACAATGCGTACCCTAACCCTAATAATAGGTCGGTTTAGGCTATTGTCTTATTTACCCTTAATTGGGCCTTACCCCTTGCCCAAGTTATCCCGTGGATAATGGGCCAACGTAGGCCGGTGTGGACTCTGTTCACGACATCGACCCGCCCGACTTGGGGTGATCGAGTCCGGAACTCTCGCCCCGCATCGCTCGTAAGTCGATGGTCATACCCTCGAGTCCATAGTCATGCCTTAGACCCGAGGGCCGACATGAGTGCAATAACTCCCAAGTCGATGGTCCGACTTGCATGTCTTGGCACATATTTATACTGTGAGCTTATATGGGCTTTACCCACTTATGCAAGTAACCACATGGACAATGGGCCCTGCGACTTGCGGTATCGAGATGGGCCCATCGTCTCGCTTCTCGATCATGTCGTTGTCGATGTCTCAACTCGTAACTCGACCCTTGGGCTATCACTTATTCTTGCCCAAGAGGACCATGTCGTGACGCCACGTGGAGGTACGAGATTCGGTATCGTCATAAGCCCCCCAGATCTATCTGAGCTCTTGAGGTCAGGTCTGATCTGTCAAAGGTGTATCTCGGACACTGTCATCCAATGCTCGGAATTTAAATCGCCATGCGGACTTACTTCCCGTGGAGTCCGACATACGTACTTTCCATGTCCGCTTTGCGTACCTTTTTGCCTTAGCATTATCTCGTCCCTTGGACTTATAATGTGTGGCTAAGTTGACATCGACTTCGATGCCGTAGCTATCGAAGGAATGATGAGATGTCCAACTTGGGACTGTCTCGGTTGAACTTGAAATCGATGCCCTTTCGGCTGTCGAAGGAATGATGAGATGTCTGTAGTTGGGACTGTCTCTGTCGAGGTCGACTTCTCTGAAGAGTCTGACTTGCCCTGATTTCGGAGTACGGCATGCGGATCTCGAATTTCGCCTAACGATCTTGAGAATTTGATATGGACTACCTTTCTTTATTGCGGCCTTTGGCCTTATTCGCACATCGCCTTCTCTCATGTCGATGCATATATGTCGATATCTGCTCCCCAAGTATCATGAGAACCTTAGGTTTGGATCATATTTGTGTCGTTTGTATTGTTGTATATTTGCCTAGGGTGTAGTCCTTTGGACTTGATTCCCTAGCGACGTTGCTTTACAGGGTGTAGTCCTTTAGACTTAATTCCCTTAGTAGCCTGGAAGTGTAGCATGAGTGCATGACAAATGGTACACTTGAATATGAGTCGACCTAGCACTGTACTGCCTTTTAGGCTTGACTTGGCTATTTGGTCGGAGCTCGATTCGACTGTCGAACATGACAAATGGTACACTTGAATATGAGTCGACCTAGCACTGTACTGCCTTTTAAGCTTGACTTGGCTATTTTTGTCGGAGCTCGAGTCGTGAGTCGACCTAGCACCGCATCGCCTCTTGGGCTTGACTTGGCTTTTTCGGTCGGGAGGTTTGGCCCGACTATGCGAACCGTCCTTGTCTCTGCCTCTTTCGTCTGTTAGACTCGTTCGGTTTTCGACTTAGACATTTGGCCCGACCATGCAAACCGTCTCTTTGCCTTTGCATTTTCTGCCCATTGGGCTCGATTTGCTTTTGGCCACAATGAGGGATCCGACTTGCGGACTTTCCCTTTTCGTTGTTGTTGCGTAGTAGAAGAGATGCCGCTGACTATCTCCTTTCGTTTGTCGAAATCGATGCCCTTTCGACTGTCGATATATATTTCCTGCTACGATGTCTTAGTAATTACTGTCTAAAAAGACTGGTAATACGCAACTATCGCTCAGGATCTCGGTGTCATGGTGTTTCTTTGTCGTTCATGACTCATGACACATGACTGCCAAGAGATTTGGACATGGTCCGAACTCGATGCCTTTGCTTTTTGGTTCCATGGAACTTTTAGCTTCACTGGCTGTCGATCGAAATGATCATGTTTCCCGACGTCGATGCCATTCTGTTTTTGTCCCTTTAGGACTTATAAACGTTGACTATCGACACTGAAGGCGTCCGACTTGCGGATCCTCTTAGACCGTTGAGTAGATCCTTTGCGGAGTGGATCTTCGAGATACGCCCAACACTAGTCAAAAAGTCGCAATAACCATAGGGATAGTTCCCGAAATAACTCGTCCCGCCATGCTCGGCTAGGAGAGTTCCAAAATAAGATAGCTCGACCCTTCCGGGTCGAGTTCCCGAAACAAGAATGCTCGTCCCGCCATGCACGGCTAGGAGAGTTCCAAAAATAAGAATGCTCGTCCCGCCATGCACGGCTAGGAGAGTTCCAAGATAAGATGCCGAGTCAACCTCGGACTTATTAAAGATTCGCTCATCGGTGAGCTCCAAATATGATGTCTAGCTTTATTCTGCTTCAATTTTTACAGTATTGTGCTTGTCGCTTATCGATATTCGCATATCGTCTGTTGCCCCCGAAGTATGATGATTACCTGTGGTCTTCATTATACTTCTAGCAGACTCTATTATCGATTTTAAGTTTGTTAGCGTTGGTTCTACCGTGGGGATAGTTCCCGAACTAAGAAGGTTCGTCCCGCCACGCTCGGCTAGGAGAGTTCCCAAATAGTATAGCTCGACCCACCATTTCGGTAGGGTGAGTTCCAAAATAAGATAGCTCGACCCTCCGTGGGTCGAGTTCCCGAAACAAGAATGCTCGTCCCGCCATGCACGGCTAGGAGAGTTCCAAAAATAAGAATGCTCGTCCCGCCTTGCACGGCTAGGAGAGTTCCAAAATAAGATAGTTCGACCATCCGTGGGTCGAGTTCCCGAAACAAGAATGCTCGTCCCGCCATGCACGGCTAGGAGAGTTCAAAAAATAAGAATACTCGTCCCGCCATGCACGGCTAGGAGAGTTCCATAATAAGATAGCTCTACCCGCCATTTCGGCTAGGCGAGTTCCAAAATAAGATAACTCCACCCGCCGTTTCGGTAGGGTAACTCTACCCGCCGTTTCGGTAGGGTGAGTTCCTAGCATGATGCCGAGTCGAGCTCGGATTTAGGCAAGACGAGTCCGTATGTCTCGGATGCCGGTGCTCGATATCTCGAGTCTTTATGGCACAATGTATTTGTAATAAAAATCATTGCATATATAATAAAGGCTTACAAAGTATTTAAGAAATTCAAATAACTATTGTAAGAACCTGGAGAGCTAAAGAGCTCGGCTCGATCCTTGGAGCTCGAGAACTCACATCGTGGGTAGCTAGATACGGTAGATAATTCGCCACTTCCTCGGGTTACACAACAGTGCTTTTTCGGTGGCAATCAGACCTCGAAACGGTCTCCGATCGGCGCGAAATTTGGAGGGATCGTTCTTCCCTCACTTTTCTTCGATTTGACCGGTGTAATTATCGTTTCGCCGGTTCAATCTCCGGGAATAAGCTACCGATCTGCCACCGCTTGTCCAGAATTTCGTTTCTTTTTTGGTGCCCCCGCAAAGCAACTTTCTTGTCACAATCAGGTAATGAAACGAACTCCGATCGGTCTGAAATTTTGAGGGATCGTTAGGTCCTCATAAATATTGAATCTGACCGGAGAGATTGTGTTTCCAACGGCTCAATTGTCGGGAATATTCAGCCGACTTGGAACCTGCAGATTAGGGTTTTCCTGCTTTTTTCTACATAACTGCAACTTTTAGGCGATGATCTGGCATTGAAACCTGCTCCGATCGGCATGAAATTTTTAGATATTTTTCTTCTATCTGTATCATTCAATATGACCGGATTGATTTTCATTCCAACGGTTGAATTGCTGGTAATAGGCCGCCGACCGAAAGCTGGCGATTAGGGTTCTCGCTGCGTTTCGATACAAAGAGCCACTTCTTGGCGACGATCGGGCACCAGGAAAAGCTCCGATCGGTCTGAAATTTGGAGGGATTGTTCACAACTCCTAATAATTGATTCTGACCGGTGGGATTGATTTTCCAACGGTTAAATCGGCGGGAAAAGGCTGCCGACCTGTCCGCCCCCAATTAGGGTTTTGCTGCGTTTTTGATACAAAGAGCAACTTCTGGCGATGATCGGGCCATTAAACGAACTCTGATCGGCCTGAAACTTTTAGGTCTTGTTCGTCCCTGATAATCCTTGATTATGACCGGTGGAATTATCGTTTCAACGGTTCAATTTCCGGCAATCAATCGCCGATCTTGCTGCGTTTTTGGCTTTATTTCGCCATTAACATGATCACCATCACTCCTTGATCCATCCCCGATAGAAGGCCCTCCTTCTAGCGCCAATGACGATCGGGTTTCGTCTATGAATAAATCCGGGTCGTTTAATCTAGGGATGATTGAATCAAGGATGATTTTGGGGTGATTTTGGGATCGAGCTCGAGAGTCTCTCTCGGGTTGCCTACGTATCTGTTATGCTCCGGGAATCAAGCCACACGTAGTTCCTGGAAGTGTATTTATAATGACAATGCGTACCCTAACCCTAATAATAGGTCGGTTTAGGCTATTGTCTTATTTACCCTTAATTGAGTCTTACCCCTTGCCCAAGTTATCCTGTGGATAATGGGCCAACGTAGCTGGTGTGGACTCTGTTCACGACATCGACCATATGACGATACCGAATCTCGTACCTCCACGTGGCGTCACGACATGGTCCTCTTGGGCAAGAATAAGTGATAGCCCAAGGGGCGAGTTACGAGTTGAGACATCGACAACTGACATGATCAGATAAGCGAGACGATGGGCCCATCTCGATCACCCCAAGTCGGGCAGGTCGATGTCGTGAACAGAGTCCACACCAGCTACGTTGGCCCATTATCCACGGGATAACTTGGGCAAGGGGTAAGGCCTAATTAAGGGTAAATAAGACAATAGCCTAAACCGACCTATTATTAGGGTTGGGTACGCATTGTCATTATAAATACACTTCCAGGAACTACGTGTGGCTTGATTCCTGGAGCATAACAGGATACGTAGGCAACCCGAGAGAGACTCTCGTGCTCGCCTAAAATCACCCCCAAAATCATCCTTGATTCAATCATCCCTAGATTAAACGACCCGGATTTATTCATAGACGAAACCCAGCATCGTCATTACACAATACCGATCAAATTCTCTGTAAACAAAGGTAATTTTTGTCACTTTCAATCAGCCTTCCTTCCTATGTATAGAACTAAGCATGGAAAAAAAAATAAAATTGACAGCATCTCCTAAAGGTTAATGGCATAATGTATAATGCTCTACTAACCCTAAACATAAAACCTTGTGTCTTACGGATTGCACAGGCTCCTACACATTCTCTGCATGTCTACAAAAACTGAGAAAACAAAGTTAACAGGGGAAGCAATAACAGTAGCCTAAAAATCAAAACAGAAAGACACGAATACCACCTAGGCGTTAAGAGCAAGGTAAATAAATTCCCCTAAACGTACCGGCAAGAACTTCTTTGATCTAAATCACAGAACCAGCTGATGTTTATTTTGGTGGGAAATAAAAGCACACAGATTAAAAACTTTATTTACGTGATTTGGTCTTTAATATGCAATGTTCAATTTCTAAAAATAATATATGTAGTAAATTAAATTTCCAGGATTGAAACTTTCACACAAAAAACTATATAAGACAAGCCCTCAACTATTTAATCAATGAGCAAGTGTATTATCAAGACGGATGCGGCGAAAATACGTAGTCAAAAAAGGAAAGTCAAATGGTAAGTACATCAAGCTTTCTATTACAATGTAAAGGTGCGGTGACTATTTAAATGTTACGAGTTTATCAGCCTGATCAAATGACTATAGCAGGATACGAAAACTACAATTCAGATCAGATATTGCAAAATAATCACAGCAATATATCTGATTAATTACAATAAATACAGCAAGCTGAAAGCACCAATAGAAGCATGATTATTATAACACTAAACAAACTACAAGTTCAGCACACAATATTCAGCTGGCTATCTAAGATGCAAGACGAACAGGTTCAGCACTAATAGATGCAAGACTTGACCACAGGATTGCAGCCGGTAAATAAGCTAACCCAAGCAAAAATAAACATGCATGTAAAACTTGAAGAAGACTTTAGCTAATACATGTATCTCGACGTATAAAATCAGAAAATATGCTATACAAAACATGGCTGATTAATACTACCTAGAGCCTCTCCAACCGAAGGGAAAACAGGAAGTCTTAAGTAAACATTTATCTAAAAGTTATTAACTGTACAACGCTTATTAAGATCTGATTAAGAGAACAGTTCCCCTGAAACAGCTACACAACATCACATGGACATGCAGCCACCACCATCAACATTTTTATGAGGAAACAAATGATAATATGGTATACAAAACATGGCTACAAACCAGATTGTAACAAACCATGGATGCCAATTAAGTGAAAGAGCACATGTATTATGCAACCACAACACTGAAACAAAATTATAATCACACAACATGCATGTCAAATGAAGGAAATAAAACCACCAAGATTAAGCCTAACCTACAATTAAAGCCTCCCAAACATACCAGTAAGAAGTTTGTTTCTGTGAATCACCCACAGAGCTGATATTTTTTCGTCGTAAGAGCCGACTTGAAAGCAGTATAGGATGAGAGAAGTGAAGCAACTGCTGGTCCTATTTAAAGGCCAATTAGTTACGGTTCCGAATAATCACCCCCCCCCCCCAAAAAGGTTGTTCAATTAATTAAAATTTAACTTGTACTGAGAAGGGCCAAATTTCTACACAGCAAACAACACGCAGCAGTCAATCTACAGCAATCAATTACTTCTCGCCAGCTTCTGTGAGGGTTTGTCAAAGTACTCGATTTCAACTCCACCTAAGCACTATCGAGAATGAATTTGAACCGCACACGTGAGTACTTCGTGTATCCAGCGACGAAATCTTCCATCTTTCCGCCTGCACCAGATCAAATCGGACATGGGAGGAGCAGAGCAAGGACGGGTAGGAAAAGAAGGGTTCAACCACCGTCCAAAAAGGAAACCACTCCCGTCCTTTTTCTTTTTGAGTATATACTCTTATTTGTTTTGAGTATATATTTTGTTTTTTTGAGTATAATATTTGTTTTAGTGAAAAAGTAAAAAAAAAAAATTGGCTATATATTTTTACACTATCGTATGCGGTTTGACTTAAGATACAATACAACACACCTCAAACACACTGTCGACATTCCTCAACAAAGCACCGACACTCCTCGACACTCATGAACCAATTTTTGAAATTTATTTCTTGGGTTAATGAACACTAATTTTGAGCCAATCAAATTTGTTAACCGGTGAACAACCAATTTTTTAAGCACTATATAACGGTCGAATATCTTTTTTACACACTCACAGAGTTGAGCTAAGACGCCGGCAACGCAACGCGTCGTTAATTTTGTATTTGTTTAGGTGTGTTCACGTTCGATTAAGGATGTTCACGTTCGATTTGTTCATATTTTTGTTTTGAAAATAGGTAAAACCGGAGCGAACCGAACCGTGAACACACCTAAACAACCACAATATGTTCCAACACCGTACAAAGGTCGAATAGTTGTTTTAAATATTTATAGGGTTTATATATTACTTATATGACACGTTTTTGACACGACACGCGACGAACACACTTCAACACCTGTCTGACACATGTCGGTTGATAAAGATAATATTAATTAGAAATTTAATATCCGACACGCCTTCAATACGATGTCGACATGACCCCGACACTCTATGACACTCTTGAACCAAACGTTTACATTTCATTTTATTAATTAATTTTTTTTTTTCAATGGAAACATAAAAATACATGATGTCTATTTTTATTACACTTTAACAAATAGTACGTCGGATTAAGTTTATATGTTTGACATGGTTGGTTTTGATTTCATATTTTTGTTTCGAAAATAATTTAATCCGAAGTAAATCGAACCGTGACACCCATAAACAAAGACAAAAGACATTATTTTATGGGAAACTTGAAATAATACATTCCATATTTCACATGATAATGTGGTATGAAGAGAGCATGTCCCAAAAACAAAAAAAAAAGGGAGACGTGGGTTGATGTGTATAACACATTTTCGACTCGACACACGACCAACATCGTTCAATACGTGTCGGCCGATAAAAATAATATTATTTAGAATTTTAATATCCGACACACCTCCAACACGATGTGAACACGACCCCAACACTCTCAATACCTCAATGAAAATGTTAAAATACATGAAGTCTATTTTTATAATACTTTAATAAATAGCACGGCGCAACAAGTTTATATGTTTCTTGACGATAAACAGCCATTTTTACTATTCGCAGCATTTTGAAGGACAACCATAATATGTTCCAACACCGTACAAAGGTCGAATAGTTGTTTTAAATATTTATAGAGTTTATATATTACTCATACCATTTGTTTTTAAATCTCGGAGATCGGTACGAATTTTTCTTTGGATAAATTGGATTTTATTTACAGCATAACCTGAACCGCCTAACCGAATTGAACAAAACCAATTCATTCATAAACCGAACCGAACAAAATTGTTTATGATTATGATATATATGATTTGTTTTGATTTCATATTTTGGTTTTCAAAATAGGTAAGACAAAAGTAAACCGAACCGTGAATATTCGTAAATAAATACAATATAGGAGTAGGCAAGAAGGCAAAAAAATAAAAAAAAAATAAACCGAACCATGAATATCTGTAAATAAATACAATATAGGAGTAGGCAAAACAACAACACAAAAACAAAAAAAAAAACAAAAAAAAAAAAAGAGAGAAAATTTACTGGACACGTGGCATGTTGGGAGAATTCTCCCAACAAAAAACAAGGAAAGGGGTCGTGGCTATATTCCTTAACCCAATCACTTTTATAATTTGTAGTATTTCGGAAGTCAATTACAATTTCTTTTGACACCATATAAATGTCGAATATCTATTTTACATATTCATAGAGTCTACGTATTATATTTTTAAGATTTTAGAGTCTACGTATATATACATTTTTTCCTTTCCACCGAATCGAATCGAATCGAATTAAACCGTTTATGATTATGATATATATGGTTGATTTTGATTTCATATTTTGGTTTTCGAAATAGGTAAGACAAAAGTAAACCGAACCATGAATATCCATAAATAAATACATTATAGGAGTAGGCAAGAAGGAAAAAAAAGTAAAAACCGAACCGTCAATATCCGTAAAATAAATACAATATAAGAGTAGGAAAAAAAAAAAAAACTGCTCGACACGTGGCATGTTGGGAGCATTCTCCCAACAAAAAGCAAGAAGAGGCGACGTGGATCATTGGGGGAGCTTCTTGCTCCCCAATTAATAGATAGGTAGATGTGAGATATAGTGCAAGGAATGAATCGTTTCTTATCAATCCTGAAATCCGATAAATGATTGTTCTTGTGTATCGTGGAATTCATTTGAAAGGGGGGGATAATCAAAGAATTTTCTTTGGTAAAACAAAATGTCTCTCATTTCTTCATCAAATCGAAATTATTTTTTTTTTTTTTTTGGGTTTCCAAAAGAATCTTGTTATATTGTTTTGAAGGATGCACAAATCCTTTGAATCTGGTCCCGCCAGGTCAAAAAAAAAAAAAAACACATACACTAATAATAAAAATTGTAAGTTAACAATAATCTTTTATTCATTATTAAAGTAAACATTCAGGATTAAAGCAAGTGTCTTGATTAAACGAGGTTTTCTTCTAACAAAGATAAGAAATATTATTATTGTATAAAGCAAAACCAAGTGACTTCAGCGAAGAAATCGTATTAAAATTTGTCGCGAGAATAAAAAAAGAGAAAATTAACTCCGTAAATGAGAATTCAAATTTCGGATCGAACAACAAGACTCCACAAGGAGAACAAAGTCAACATATAGGACACAAAATAACACTAATACACATTTATTGGTGTTGCTACTTTTCACATCAACAAAAATCATATCTTGCTGTTAAAAAAATATTTATTATCATAAAATCTTGTTCGGGTCGTTACATAAACTCACAATAAAATTTCAAAAACATCGTGCAAGGACGTCTAACAAAAAAAAAAGTGGATGATTTATAAAAATATCCCAATCATTCATTTACATAAATAAACACAAATAAAACCCTAAAAAGAAGTTAACCCAACTGCCGTCGGAATTTAAAATTGGTAGCAATTTAGTCCCCCTAACTGTATATATCTGTTCTAAAAAAATGTACATTTTTGTTACACTTTTTGGACACTTAACGGATTTGAGGTTGGATAAAATGTAAGTGTCTTAAAAGTGTAAACATTAAATAATATAGTTATGGGACTAAAAATGTCAACATGAAAGATATGTTCAAGTTCATTTTCAGAAAATGAAGAACAATAACAGACAAAAAAAAAAAGTAATTTTGCCTAATTAAAAAGCACCTAAATGAATATTTGAATATTTAAATGATTGTGAATGATTGACTGCAAGGTCGGTGTTTTATACCATTTTGTTGGATCCTGTCTAATTCATCTTGTTCCTTACTTTTAGTCTTACTGATTGCAGGCTGTCACAAATTTTGGCTATTCTATTGACCTAAAAATGATCCTTCAGTAATAAGTAGGGCATAGGGCATGAGGCGAGCGGTATTTGATTAACGTGTCATGAGATTATTACTATTATCATTTTAGTTTCTGATTTTCCAACAAAAAGTTCCGTGATTCAGAATATCGGTTTCAAATCATTACCGAACGATTAATTCGGATCTGACAATTGGGAAGAAATCTGACTCGAGTCATTACATAAACTCACACGGAAATTTAAACACATCGTGTAAGGATGTCTAACAAAAAATAATAATAGTTTATACATGTTCATCATATATGGATATGGCCAAAAAGAAGAAAATACATATTTGATAATGTTACTAAACAATAGGAAGAAAATACATATATTTGATAATGGAATATAGTTGATCAGTGCATCTCTGAAAGAAGCTTCTTACTTGTCTTTATCACTTTAGATAATCTGTTTCATATTTTCCATTGACATAGCCTACAATTTTTATTTCACTAATATGTGCCATTTTTTGGTAGCCGCTTTCTTTGTTAAGACTTCGCAAGCAATCTACCACTCTCGAAGGCATATACCCCAGATTTAAAGTCTGGAGCTTGGTTAAATACTGTATATCCTGGGGTAACTCTTCAATCAACTCGCAGCGGAGAATGGACAAGGTCTCCAACTCAGGCAGTGTCCCTTTCTCAAATCTCATCAATTTCAATCCACTTAAACGATTGAGCAGTAGTTTCTTGAGTTTTTGAAAACCTCCCGCCTTAAAGTTCAATGTATCCCCCATATATGCATCATAAAGTCGAAGATTAACCAAATTTGGCATACCTATGAAGCAGAAACTGTTTTGACAAGCCATGACAGGAAGGGACCCAATTTGGAATCTTTACCAAACGCCCCCAAAACGTCAACCGATGAAGAAACTGAAGATTTCTTCCCGATTTCATGTATGACTTTTTCACTATCCGCCTTAATAAAATGCAAATAATGTAAGGAAAAAAGTGCTCCAAATCCCAATGGAGCTCTGAAACCCGAAAATGAATAATATTTAAGAGGGAGAGAAATGTCCCACCTATCCCGAGTTAGTAAAGTTTCTTGAGCATTATGATATCAGCCGGTAACTCTGTCACCCTCGTGTGATCTAGAAATAAATATTCTAGGTTCTGAAGCTTTCGTATACTTCTAGGGATATTCGTAACATTGGTGCTTGCTAGGCTTAGATAAGTAAGGTTAGACAACTTGAATACTGTTAAAATCACCGACATACTTTTCTATAATCCTAGTAGGCTTTTCTAGATACATAATACTTTAGTAAAATACTAGACTCTTCCAAGAAGTAGGTACTAGACTTCTCTTCACCCTAGGAAATAATATTTTATTCACTATCACCATTATACTGGAATATTCTTAGCCTACATGTAGCAACTATAAATAGAGATTAGAGTCTCCACCTTGTACGTTGCCTCAAGCAAGTCCAATCTCGTGTATCCAGCTTCTTGTGCAATATAAAGTCTTGTATTTTCTTAGTGTTGTCCCATTTCTCTAATATTTTCTATACGTCATATAATATAAGTTTGTGTCTCGATTGTCTATTAAACCACAACAAGTGGTATCAGAGCCTCGTCGATCGGGCGTAGTTTTTTGTGGTGGTGATATTTGGTCGGGGACCAACGACTCGTCACTCTGCCGAAATAAACGGTCGGAGGATATTATTCACCGGTTGAGAAGAATCAATCAAGGATTCTTGTTCGTGTGCAGTCCGGGACTGTGGAACAGTTTGGTCTGGGACCTAGCTTACTTAGTGTTTGACAGTGCAACAAAAACTAAGTCACGATGACGGATTTTTTCGGTGAGTAATATTAAAAAATTAAATAATCACAATTACAGAACATGGCAATCGTGTATGGTGTCATACCTAGAGAGCCAAGATTTGTTGGAGTATGTCACCGGAAGTGACGCAACGCCGCCCGCTTCAACAGATGCCACGGCTTTGCGTAAATGGAAGGTGAAAGCTACGAAAGCCATGTTTTCTATAAAGACAACGATCGAAGATGAGATGATTAAGCATTTCCCTAGGACACGTTGGCTAGTCGTTTTTTGAGGAAGAACATTTCACGCCTGCAAATACTGGAGAATGAGTTGATGTCGCTCACCTAGGGAAATCTATCAATCAGAGATTATTTCACCAAGGTAAAATCTCTGTGTTATGAGATTTCCGAATTAGATCCGGAGTTCAAAATTGGTGAGTCTCGAATGAGAAGAATATTGATACACGGTTTAAAACCCGAGTATCGGAGTTTCACAACAGCGATACAAGGTTGGGCCACACAACCAACCATTGATGAGCTAGAAAATTTACTAGCCGACCAGGAGTCGCTGGCTAAGCAGATGGCAGTCATAGTTATTAAGTAAGAAGAATAGGCGTTGTATGCAAGTCAAGCAAGAGGAAAATCAAATAGATATAACAATAAGGGATTCAAAAGACAATATGATGGAAAACAACAAAAGGATGAAGGACGGAGTTACCAAAGAGGGGGAGCTGAAGAGAAGAGACATGATAATAAGAAAAATAATGATAGACCTCAAGGAGGAGACAAACGCTTTCACAAGCAACAAAATGCTTGCTTCAATTGTGGCAGAAAGGGACATATTGCAAGAGATTGTAGATTCAAGAGGAGACAAGTTGAAGGAAACGCTGCCACTTCAAATACCCGAGATGACCAAAGTGAAACAGAGTGGGATGTCCACGCATCTTTCTCAGGGTTAAAGTCCGAGGAAGAAAATATTGACACTACTATGGTGAAAGAAGAAGACCAAGTAAGTTGTGCAACAACTATGACAAGTGATATTGGGTGTGTTAACTTTCACAATCTGTGGATCGTTGACTCATGAGCTGGCAATCATATGACCGGTGATAAAGAAAGACTTCAAAGAATGACAGAATACAAAGGAGGTCGTGTTGTCGTAACGGTGGATAACACCAAGCTTCCAATTAGACACATTGGAGAGACAGTGATCACGCCAAGCTCAAATTCTCATCCAGTGATACTGCAAAATGTGATGCATGTTGATAGAATGAAGAAAAATCTCTTGTCAGGATCACAGCTCACAGAGTCAGGTAATTATGTATTGTTCAGTCCACAAGATGTGAATGTTTATCGTGATCTTTGAGTCGTTGGGACTCCAATCCTGGAAGGTGGAAAGAATTAAGGAGTCAGTGTATGTACTGACTGCTGAAGCAACATATGTAGAGAAGACCAGGAAAAATGACACAGCTGATCTATGGCATGCACGTCTGGGACATGTCAGTTATAAGAGACTTAAGGTCATGATGAAGGAGTCTATGCTCAAAGGACTTCCTAAGTTGGAGTGTCGGGAAGACACGATTTGCGCCGGATGCCAATATGGAAAAGCGCATCAGCTCCCATATAAGAAGTCAAAATACCGAGCAAAGGAGCCGCTCGAGTTGATTCATTCAGATGTTTTTGGACCAGTAAAGCAACAGTCAATTGGAGGAGCAAAGTATATGATCACCTTCATTGATGATTTCTCAAGATATACGTGGGTGGATTTCATGTAGGAGAAATCCCAAGCTTTGGAGAAGTTCAAGGAATTCAAATGTAAAGTAGAAGCAGACTTTCCTTAAAGAGTACGTTGTCTACGTACAGATAATGGAGGTGAGTATACATCCACTGAGTTCTCGGAATATCTAAAGCAAAATAATATTCGCCGGCAGTTGACTTGTCCGAGAACGCCGCAACAAAACGGGGTAGCTGAAAGAAAAAATCGACATTTAGATGAGACATGTCGGAGTATGATACATGCAAAGAATGTCCCAGCCCGTTTTTGGGCAGAATGTATGAAGATTGCAGCCTATGTGATCAATCGGCTACCATAAGCAAAGCTTGGATTCATTTCACCGTATCAGAAACTTAAAAGAGAAAAACCAACTATAAGTCATTTCAAAGTATTTGGCTGTGTCTGTTACGTATTCGTCCCAGATGAGCTACGAAGCAAATTTGACACAAAAGCAATCATATGCATATTCTTAGGATACGATGTGGAAAGAAAAGGATGGAAGTGTTGTGACCCAAGAACGAATCGATGTATGGTGTCAAGAAATGTTGTATTCGATAAAGCATTTTCTTGGTGGTCATCTTAAGATGAGGAGCTTCCTGACTCACCTATTCGAGAAGAGAAAATAAGAGAAAAGACTGGAGAAGAGTTATGCACTCTGAAAGTAAATAATGATGGTCAAGAGAAATCGGCAACAACTGAAGAGATGGAATATAGCAGTATCGAAAGTCCAACACCGGAGATGGAGGAAGTTGATCATCATGAACAACAACTTAGGAGATCATCTCGACAGAGGAAACCAAATCCTAAGTATACTAACATTGCGACAGTTGATGATACTGCAACTATGGAGCCTTCAAGCTATGAGGAGGCATCTAAAAAGGGTGAATGGATCTGATCGCGTGTAAGTCACTAACGTTGATATTACTAGCAAGAATACTAGGTACATCGTAGTATAGTAAATGCGAGTCAAAGTCGATTCCACAAAGACAATGCAACTATAAGTATAAACGATTCTAACCTAATTAAGAAGCAACATAAAGGCGGTCATTGACCAACAATAACATAAAAGAAAACAAACATGGTATTCCTCTCCTTCTTCTCACCGATCTACTAACTTGGATTAGTTAATCGTTCGGTTTAATTATCATTATCAGCTACGGGTGCAATTCCTACTCCTATCTACTCCAACAATGGCAGTAGACAATATATACGCAAGCTACCCTCCTTAATTGGTCCGTAATAGCCCATACATATAAAGAACTAGAATTGCCGATATTGAGCGCTAACTCATACCGCTAACCCGCCTAGACAGCTGTCGACATTGACCAGCACGTTCCTAGGGTCCATTCTAGACTATGTCCAAACTTAGCACTTCACTATTCGTATTTCATGCCAGTTTACGATTACAATAAGCAGATTGGCCAGATCTAACCTACCGTTAATTAAGCCTGTCGATCAACGTAGCTGTAGTGAATCCCAGTTTTAGGTTTTCTAAATATTGCCTCGGTAAACCGGTATAGACCGCCGGGTTACCGAGGTCAACTTTTCCTAATTTCTGGATCTACATTGCTCTGATACGATTAAAATAAGTAAATTATGGGGTCTTTAAACATGCAGATTAACTAAAACACATAAATACGAACATATCTACCGTATTGAAACAATAAAGGAACGTTCAAAGCTTCATACCTTCAACAATGGAGATCTAGCTCGATCTACTCAAGCTAGAGATGATGGAAGAAGGGAGGAAACCAGAAATAACTCTCCAAAGCTCAAGAAAACTTTATTTCATCAAAATATATAATGTATGTAATGTAATATATAAAACTTGTATAAACTTGTTAAGAACTCTGTTAATGCGGCCTTATATAGATACAATGACCGACTTAAGACTCTCTAAAACCCTAACCGACCTAGATAATGTGGCAGAATTAATTTCGTGTTGAATAAGTCACCGGTTTACCGGGCCTAGCCTTCGGGTTACCGGGCCAACTTTTCCTCTTTTTCTTCAGCAGATTTCTTCTTGGACTTAAATCACTTGGCCCAATGTACTCCTTTTGGTCCAGATCCATTCCCCAATGCTCCAGATCCGGTACATCCTATAAAACACGCAAAACAAGACAAAACAGTACCAAAACCTCGGGAAAATAGCATAGATGCAGAATTACGATCCTGGAAACACTCACATAGCATTTAACATATATCCCACATAATAACGAGCCTATTTATCCTCTCTTGAGCAGAATTCGGGGTGAATATAGGTATAATTATTGGTACCATTTAGGGCGTTATCAACTACCCCCCACTTAGCTTTTGATCATCCCGAGCAAAAAGGCAAAAAGAAAACAACACTCTGATCAATATACAAGTTAATTAGAAACAACTATGCCTCACAAAGTCAAGATCAAGATCATACCACTCATATCCATCAGTAACGCATTAAATACTATTCACGTCATGAGCCAATGTGTGTGTGCAATAACGTTCACAACCGCTTAGTAATGCAGACAATCTCACATTACGCCAACCCGTAGTCGAACTAACCAGTCTCGAACATGTTATTTATTAATTAATTGAGCTGGCAAGGCGGATCGAGAACCGAGCATATATTACTCTTAGGCTCACGTTTATCGGTCTATGCAAAAGTCGTGCGTCTTACGCTCCATCGACTAAGATTTTGCCAAAAAGAATATAGATGTATATATTTCAATGCACTTCTCTTTCTTGGCGGGTAAACTCTCATTGATTTAGCTATCCTCACGGCCCCACTCATGATAAACTACCGAATCCGAAATTCCTTTGCCTTTATAAGCATTGGTGGAACATGATTCGTGATGAAGCCAGGGTCAACTCTAGTCAAAGCAATATGCTATCGACTACACACCAAGGGAAGTGAGTTATACGTGCTTAAAATGGTGGCTCATAACAGAATATGCGCTTAATATGCCACTACTTTAGAAGTGGACACTTTCTCTTACTCGTACAAAGTAAAACAGAATTGAAGTCACTCGAAAAGATCAAAGATATCATAATTTTTTCTTAATTCTGTCGAAACGAATCAAAGTCTAAGTGGTGAATCGTGCATCAAAGAAAATCAAGATAATCACGCAATTCATGGAATATAATGCTAAGAAGCTAAGTGACGTCCCTTACCCCCTCCCCCCACTTAATCTAAACATTGTCCCCAATGTGTAAGATGGAAAATAAAAATGAAAAGGAACTTAGCTTCGGTTAAGCGTGGAACCATAGAAGAATCGGATCGTCGTACAAATCATCGGGCTCATGTAAGTAGTCCATGAAGAATCTGCGCTAAATATCTCAAACAAACCAAGAAGAATCATGGTGACAAGAAACTGTATAATAAAAGAGCGGCAGTAAAAGAGAAAATAAATAACTCCAAAACATATTAAGCCGACAAAATCATTATATTATAAAATTCCTCTACATCAACTAGATAGGAAAAATAAAAACAAGAAAATGGAAAACAACAATAAAAAGAAAGAAAATCTAATCATCATCAGAATATCCCTCCCAGTCATCTCTAGGCTCAAAACCGGGAGTTGGACCAGAACTGGAGGCAGTAGCGGTGGAAGAGGATGCTCTATGACGTGGGCAGTCCTAGGTGGCGGGGTAGCAGGCGGAACTCCTAGAAAGTCAATAATCCGATCCATCTTGTGATGTAGACTCACAATCTCTCGCGAGTGCTCCTCAAGCAAGGCTCTCTGAGTCCTCGGTGCTCCATGCACCGGAGTACGCTCCCTCTCTGCTCTGACCCGTCTTTGTACTCTCGAAACTGACTGCGAACTGAGCATCGGCTCAAGGTCTTCCCAATCATCACTGACGAGCATCTTCACCTCGTCCTCCAAAGCAAACATATCAATCATCGGCCCGTATGGTAACAGCTCGCGCTCAGAAGCGGCAGCAAGCTCGTGGATACGGCTATGCATCAGAAGACCGATGTTGATTGGAGATCCCTGCTCCATATAAAACATCAATTCCATCCTCTTTGTGGTGACAGAGACCGTGTGCTTAGTCGGTAGAAGGCGGGCACAAACAAATATGTTTACCATCTTCCAGTCCCAGGATAACTCATTCTCTAGGAAGATGAGGGGGGCTCCAGCAGGATTGCGCTTCCATTGCACCCCAAAGTAATCAGGAATCATGTTCATCCTCTCAAGATCTTCAATATTTCTCGAGGATGTGTACTCATCCGGGCCCACTGGTTGGATGTCTAACCCCAAAATGAGCGTTGATCCAATCGATAGAAAAATCAACTTTGATACCGCGAACCATAGCATATGTGGCTCCAGGGTTATGCGAAACATAAGCATAAAATTCCCTTACCACCGTGGCGTTGAACCGGGCCGGTGCCTCAGCCATGTCCAATATATCTTGTGCTTGTAGGGCACCCGGCAAAATCGAACCGCAATCATCCAAGTCTATCCCTCGTTCTCGAGCCACTGGTCTTGCGTTCCAATGCCCTCAGAATGACTCGTAAATCTCTAAAGAATGGAACTGCTCAACCCCGTCTATCAAAGGATTAGCATCTTCATACACACTCTGATAGCCACTGGGACGAACAGCTGAATGGCTACGCTTTGGACCCATCCTGAACGAGTATAGGAACTGATTCTGAGGCTATTTCTGAAAAATTACCCTCGGTAAACCGGAGATAGGGTGCGGTTTACCGGCCTGAAATTTTTTGATTTCTTTCTGGGATTGTGCTTCTGGTAATGGAAGAAGAAGAACTGCATCACTTCACTGTTGCAGCAGCAATACAGATCAGCAACAGGGGTGGTGGATGTGGTGTTTAGGGTTTGGAAAAATGGAAGGAAATGGTTTGGTTATGATGGTGATATGGTGGTGATGGTGGCCGAATTAGATGGAGGAAGAAGAAATGGGAGAAGTTTGGTGATTGAGGAAAAAGTATTTGATAAGAATGATGAGATTGGTGATGAAGGGGTGGTTTAAATAGGAAGAAATGAGTGAAGGTGGAAGGATTTAGTGGGATAGTGGGTAGAGGAGTTATTAGGGTGAAGGATTTGAGGAGGTGATTGATGGGATTGAGGTGGAGTTATGGTGGAGTGTGGGAAAGGATGAAAATTTTGAAAAGAGGGAAAAAAAAAAAAAAGGTGGCGTTGCTGCTGACTAACCGTATCTGGTGCAACGTGTGTCCTCCACGTGTCTCTAAAAATTTCAGCTTTACAACCTGACGTTCAAAAATCTAAAAATCCACCCTCGGTAAACCGGAGGTAGCCTAGGGTTTACCGGGGGTACTTTTTCCCAAATTTTTCTGTCTACCTTCACTACACACTATGCTCAACCTCTCTGCTCAATTCTGATCTCAAATTGATTAGACCTTTACTCTTCAATTGTTATTTCCGACTCAAAACCTAACCTACTTCACTAGAATCCGCAACGAGTAAAAAAAACTTTCCACAACCATTCGGTTTCAAGCCTAAGGGTGCGGTAGGATGAAGAAAAGCTCGTCCCTTCATCCGGCTACTTTTATTCATTCCTAATCTACCTAAGGGTTTAAAGAAAATAGTTCTGAGTTTATAGTCGCCAGCTCGACTTTCTTCAGATCTCCAATCATTCAAGGGTTGAAGCTTTAACTCGCCAAACTTTTGCTCCAGAGGCTTGTACCTTTATAGAACCTTTTTGAGCTCTCTTCCTAGCACGCCTCTCTCTCTTAGCTTGCGTGCTAGGTCTGCCTCTGCGTCGAGATTTAGACTTTGAACCCAAGGACTCCACGTTTTCCACTTTTAGCTCAACTCGTTCACTACACAACACGGAAGGACTAGCTTCCGTGAGCATCTTGTCGTGGTCCTTCTCTTCTCTTTCTCTCAGCATTAGTCTCATAAATTCTTGCTCAACGGTTTCTACTACAAAAACCTCACTATTCTTATGCCCCTCTATTTCCATAATTTCCACCTTTCCTGAAGCATATGTCATCTTGCAACTTTCCGGTCGGTTTTCTAGGGGTTCCAAGATCTTAAAGATACATCGTCATTATTCAAGCTTAGAGTAATCTCCCCATTATCAAAATCCATAACCGCCCTACTTGTCGCTAAGAAAGGTCTCCCTAACAAAACTGGGGCACTTGGGTCCTCAGGTACATCTATGACCGTGAAGTCAATAGGATATGTGAACCCTCCCTGCCTTAATCGTACACTTCCTAAGCAGACCATCAGGCATATCTCTAGTTCTATCGACGAAAGTCATGGTCCTAGTTTGATTCATTATGACCGCAAGCTTGATCTTCTGACAGAGGGAAAATGGTAGAATGTTGCAACTCGAGCCAGAGTCGCAGAGACCTAATCCTACTGATATACCATTAACAGAAATCGGGAGTCTGAACGTGCCAGGGTCTCCTAACTTTACCACGGTGTCTGAGTCTGGGTAATCCTCAGGCTCAGAAAACATCGTGTCAGGATCCTCTTCAGGATCATCAGAATCATAATCCGAAGACGATATATCAATTAACTCACAAGGGAACTCACCTGGACAATACGTGCTATACTCCTTTAGGTTCTCTTCAGGCTCTTGCTTGATTGCTTCTTTCTCCTTTTTCCAACCGTTTCTTTATAGCTTCATAATGCTCTCTTGCTTCAGATCCAGGGTACATGGAAATCGGTGTAACGTTCAATATCGTTCTAGGCATATTGTTTGACTTGTTTGCTCTTTTTCAATTCTGATTTGATCGAATTTCTGAAGTGTTCTGATCTTCCTGCGAAAAGACAAAATAAAACAAGGAAAATGTCAGCAACTTCAGCTTCAGTTGGGTGTGATCCCAACTGCTGCGGACCTACTAACTAAAATCAATAGGGAATAACACAGAATAACAGGAACTGTACATAAATCGATTTTTCAGGCCTCGGTAACCCGGGGGTTAGCCACGGTAAACCGGCCCTGAAATTTCTTTTTCTGGAAGTTTAACAATGCAGGTTTGATACAGAACGTCTCAAGACTCAAAATAAAATAAAATAAAATATAAAAACGACTTCTTAATTAGAATTAAAACGTTTATATTTAAAATTGGCCATTGTCCCCGGCAACGGCGCCAAAAATCTTGATCGCGTGTAAGTCACTAACGTCGATATTACTAGCAAGAATAATAGGTACGTCGTAGTATAGTAAATGCGAGTCAAGGTCGATCCCACAGAGACAATGCAACTATAAGTATAAACGATTCTAACCTAATTAAGAAGCAACATAGAGGCGGACATTGACCAACAATAACATAAAAGAAAACAAACATGGTATTCCTTTCCCTCTTCTCACCGATCTACTAACTTGGATTAGTTAATCGTTATGTTTACTTCCCCACATAATTTCCTTAGATTAATCGCGAGCTTTCGTTTTAATTATCATTATCAGCTACGGGTGCAATTCCTACTCCTATCTACTCCGAAAATGGCAGTAGACAATCTATACGCAAGCTACCCTCTTTAATTGGTCCGTAATAGCCCATACGCATAAAGAACAAGAATTGCCGATATTGAGCGCTAACTCATACCGCTAACCGCCTAGACAGTTGTCGACATTGACAAGCACGTTCCTAGGGTCCATTCTAGACTATGTCCAAACTTAGCACTTCACTATTCGTATTTCATGCCAATTTACGATTACAATAAGCAGATTGGCCAGATCTAACCTACCGTTAATTAAACCTGTCGATCAACGTAGCTGTAGTGAATCCCAGTTTTAGGTTTAATTTTCTAAATATTGCCTCGGTAAACCGGTATAGACCGCCGGGTTACCGAGGTCAGCTTTTCCTAATTTCTGGATCTACATTGCTCTGATACGATTAAAATAAGTAAATTATGGGGTCTTTAAACATGCAGATTAACTAAAACACATAAATACGAACAGATCTACCATATTGAAGACAATAAAGGAACGTTCAAAGCTTCATACCTTCAACAATGGAGATCTAGCTCGATCTACTCAAGCTAGAGATGATGGAAGAAGGGAGGAAACCAGAAATAACTCTCCAAAGCTCAAGAAAACTTTATTTCATCAAAATATATAATGTATGTAATGTAATATATAAAACTTGTAAAACTTGTTAAGAACTCTGTTAATGCGGCCTTATATAGATACAATGACCGACTTACGACTCTCTAAAACCCTAACTGACCTAGATAATGCGGCAGAATTAATTTCGTGTTGAATAAGTCACCGGTTTACCGGGCCTAGCCTTCGGGTAACCGGGCCAACTTTTCCTCTTTTTCTTCAAAGTAGATTTCTTATTGGACTTAAATCACTTGGCCCAATGTACTCCTTTTGGTCCAGATCCATTCCCCAATGCTCCAGATCCGGTACATCCTATAAAACACGCAAAACAAGACAAAACAATACCAAAACCTCGGGAAAATAGCATAGATGCAGAATTACGATCCTGGAAACACTCACATAGCATTTAACATATATTCCACATAATAACGAGCCTATTTATCCTCTATTGAGCAGAATTCGGGGTGAATATAGGTATAATTATTGGTACCATTTAGGGCGTTATCAGGATCCAGGCGATGAAAGAGGAAATTCAAGCGCTTAAGCAAAACCAGACTTGGGAACTTGTTCCTCTTCCGGAAGGAGTAAAACAAATATCTTGCAAATGGGTTTACAAGGTGAAAACACAACAAGACGGATCCATAGAAAGACATAAAGCTCGATTAGTTGTTCGAGGTTTCTCACAACAATATGGCTTAGACTATGATGAGACATTTAGCCCGGTGGTGAAGATAACTACAGTACGAGTTTTACTGGCACTAACAACTAGTAAGTCTTGGAAACTATGACAGATGGATGTGAAGAACGCCTTCCTACATGGAGATATCGATCGAGACATATACATGGAGCAACCAAAAGGCTTCGAGAGTACGACTCATCCTAAATACGTGTGCAAGTTAAGAAAGACATTATATGGATTGAAACAGGCGCCAAGGGCTTGGTATGGAAAAATTGCAGAGTTCTTGACTCATAGTGGATTCTCTATGGCTCCGTCCGACTCAAGTTTGTTCATCAAGCATCAAAATAACAAATTAACATTCGTGTTGGTATATGTTGATGATCTCATCATCTCTGGAGATGATGACAACGTAGTTCAACAAGTCAAGAGGAACTTATCAGTCCGGTTTCAAATGAAAGAACTGGGAGAGCTTAAGCACTTTCTTGGACCTGAAGTCAAGTACACTAAAGATAGGTTGTTCCTTTGCCAACAGAAGTATGTTAAGGATCTGTTAAAGAAGTCTGGAATGATAGACTGCAAGCCTTCTCCAACACCAATTGAAGTCAATGCCAAGTTGAGCTCAAAAGAAGGCAAAGAGTTGGATGCTCCTACACGTTAAGAGTTGGATGCTCCTACAAGTTATCGACGACTAGTAGGAAGCCTGATATACTTGATGTTAACAAGACCAGACATTTCCTTTGCAGTTGGCGTCACAAGAAGATTTATGCAAAGTCCAAGAAAGCCACATTGGCAGTTAGTTCAGAAAATTAAGAGGTACGTCAAAGGAACTTATGACTACGGTATTTTCTACTTGAAAGGAGTGCCATGTAGACTCGTTGGATACTGTGACGCTGATTATGCTAGGGATCATGACACTCTCCGATCAACTACCGGTTACGTGTTCAACCTTGATTCTGGAGTAATATCTTGGTGTAGCAAAAGACAACCTATTGTATCTTTAGCAACTACCGAGGCAGAGTACCGGGCAGCCGCTGTAGCAGCTCAAGAAGTCACTTGGCTTGTGCAGTTAATGAGAGACTTACATCAGCCAGTTGACTACCCAATGGATTTACATTGCGACAATATATCATCACTACAACTAGCAGAGAATCCAGTATTTCATGCAAGGACCAAGCACATTAAAGTGCATATGACAAAAATATGATTATATTATAAGACTTTTTATTATTATTTTTATGATATTTTAGTATAATTTCATATAAATGCATTGAAAACTTATAAAAATCATAGTTAGTTATAATTAAATGCATAAGTTATAAAAACGATATAAATAAGGGTTTTAGTGTCAGATTTACGTTTGGTGTTTTGTTGCTCTTATTGAAGGATTATACGTTTATCGAGATCTCAAGAGAGGACATGTTTTGGAGCCTAAATCATATCTTTTAAGGGATAAAAGATTATGCCATAAGCAAACGAGTTCGAACGGATCAACTGTCCTTAGTATTTCTACCGTAACTCATCTTCAACGGACATTTGACCTAACTTAGAGGCATTTTCAGAGAAAAAGTCCTTGATGAAAGTTGTAGATCTTCAAGAGAGCTTTCCAACGAATATTAAATCATGTCAATCTGAGGTCTACAGCTCGAGATAGGTTTTTACGAACATCGGAGATGTTGCATGGCCGGCACGCGCCGGAGAAGGCCGGATCTTGCAGAAATATCTCTGACACTGGCACGTGGGTCTGACAACAAGAGAATATATACTATTTAGCCGGCACGTGCCGGTTGTGCTCCGGCACGCGCCGGCCTTGTGGTATGGCCTATAAATAGAAGCTCATTGCAAGCTTGGGGAGTTGCACCTATCTTTATATCTCTCTTATATAGATCTCTATCGTCTCTTTTGTTGTTTTTTAGTTAAATAAATGCTGTGAACGGCACTCTGCCGGAATAATGCGATGTAATGTTGTAATATAAGCACCGTTATGATGCTTGGAAAGATTACGGGAGGCTCGTTGTTGTAGAGGAGTTGTTATTTCCGGGGAATACGACTCTAACGCTACAATTGTAATCTAAAGATGAGCGGCTAAGGTCTCGAGGCTAGAACCACCGTTGTGAAGCCACCATCACCGGAATAAACAAGGATTTCGTTTTCATTTGTTCTAGTGAGTTTCTTGTTCTTCCTTCATGTTTGAATTGTTTATGTGCAATTTGTATGATCTATACTTATGTTGCATGCTAATCGAATTTAGATACGATAGTTGATAAATTCGTAGATTACCGTGAAGGAGAATGATAATATTCTTCCAACATACGTAAGTTGAGGGTGAATGTTATTAGATTAGGATTTATATCCATATCTTTGATCCGTAAATGCTTTAGTTGTACCGAGAGTGGTGAACTAATTAAAAGGCGATGAACCGAAAGGGAAAATGCCTCTTTAGCAGATAATAATCCAAGAACTTACGAATGAATATGTGTCTTTCTTGTTATTTTCGGTGGGGTGGTGGATCAACGGTGTGTTCTAGTTATTTTAATCTTTCTTCAAACAAATTTTCACGTATCGTCTTTCTTTTCACGTTTGCTACCTTAGTTTGTTAATTGAAAATCCGAGATCATAATCATCAATTTTAAGAAAGAAATCGAAGGCAAAGACTCTTTTTCGTACAAGTCCCTGCGGATACGATCCGGTTTCACCACTATAGCTGCGAGCCTTCGCACTTGGGGCTGACATCGGTTTTATCTTATTACTTGTTATCTTTTGCTTTGCATAAAACCGCGAACAAGTTTTTGGCGCCGTTGCCGGGGACTTGGCACGGAAAGTTTTCGTTTTCAATCTCTGTTCTGTTTCTATTTTATCTACGCTGTTCAGACCTGTTTCGAGCTTGTTTTAGTTTAGTTTTTATTTATTAAGTCTATAAAATAAAAAATAAAAAATAAAAAAAACCCCGTGTTCCTTGGTTAATCGTCGAGGTTGGGTGATGGATTCTCGGTGAATCCCACTCTGCGGAAGCATAAGAATTAAAATCCCGAAACCTCATGGTTAAGGTGTTGGTGTTCGAACGTGGTTTATGAAAACTCGAACTCACGGGGGACCTCTTTTGTATAACCCGGAGCTAGAGCGAACCATCGTTCGACCAAACCGACGTCTGGCCCGGCTCACCGGACCAACGGACGAGGGAACCACGGAAGGAAAAAATCCTGAAGGATACGTTGAGGGAGAAGCTCAAGTAGGAGCCGAGGTTGAGAAAATGGCAGATCAACGGACATTGGCAGACTTTGCCATGCCATCTACTGTGAAAGTTATAAATCCTGCGGTCGTGATTCCTGAAATCACGGCTGATAATTTCGAACTCAAAACTTCTTTAATCAATTTGGTAAGAGGTTCCACATTTCATGGATTTTCCACTGAGAACCCACACGATCACATTCACTCATTTCTAGAAGCGTGCGGGACTATTTTAATCAAAGGGGTCACTGAGGACGCCCTGAAGGTGAAACTTTTTCCCTTCTCACTGAAAGGAGAAGCGAAAGAATGGTATAAATCCTTACCGATCGAATCCATTACTTCGTGGGAGGAGTTGGAGAAAGAATTTCGAGCCGTACTTTCCACCCGCAAAGACGGCTCATCTTCTGAATCAGATATTCACTTTTGTGCAATCCGAGAAGGAATCGTTCTACGATACGTGGAGACGATTTAAGGCTCTCTTGAGAAAGTGCCCCCACCATGGGTTGGATAAACAAAGATTGGTCAACACTTTCTACGGTGGTTTGACTGAATTGACTAAAGGAATGGTGAATAGTTCTACGGGAGGTGCATTTCTGAGAAAGACACCTGATGAGGGATGGACGTTGTTTGAAGATATTGCAAAGTATAATTATGCCCCTACCTATGCAGGTGCATCCAATCAGAAAAGCTCGACTGCAGGGAAGTATGAGGTAGATGATACCACGTTTCTAAAAGCTCAGTTGGCCGCACTACAGAAGCAAGTGGCGGCAATGAATGTTCCAAGTCTTGTGTGTGACAACTGCCATGGCCAAGGCCATCGCAGTAATCAGTGCCAGCTTGACCCAATCTCTCAGGTCAAAGCTGTTCAAAACAATGTTGTTTGCCAAAATTGCGATACCATTGGGCACACATTCCATCAGTGTCATCTATTGTTGCATTCAGAGGAGGTGAATACATTCACTTCTCAAAATTATCGACCTTCGGGTCAGAATCAAAACACTCAAGGATTCAATTACAACCGGAACCACCCTGGTTTCCGATGGAGTGACCCTTCTGGGGCAGCGAACCCCCATCACTTTCAGGCCCCTAGGCCTAATCAAAGCAATTTTCAATCCAACTATCGACCAAAGCATGGAACACCAATCCACCGCAAAATCAAAATCAATCATTTCGATCTTAGAACAAAAGTTGAGTGAGCAAATCACGGCCAACACTCAATTGGCAAATGCTTTAAGTACTCGACCAAGACGGTGAGGAATTTAGAGGTGCAAATGGGACGATTTCGGGGCGCAAGCAAGTCGACCTCGGGTGGTCACCGCCGAGTTTTACCGAGAAGAACCCCGAGGGGTCAACTTGGTCCGAGAATGACCAAAATACTTGCACCGATCTAGCCGCACCATGGGACTATGGTCGGGATGAGTTGAATGCCATAAATCCGAGGATTGGGAAAGTGGTTGGCGTCGGGCCAACCAGGGAAACGAATAGCCCCTCCCGCGAGCGAGAGACGCGGGGAGGGGAAGATCTTTGTTCTCCTCGAAAGATGTTGGGACTACTATTGATCCAAGTGAAAGAGAAAATTCTGAAGAAAATGTGGAAGTTGAGAATACTGATGATAAAGAGAAGAATGCTGAGAAGAAGTCAGATTCTAAGTTAAGTTCTGGGAAGCATGTGAGGTGGAAGGATAGGGAAGACAAAGCAATCAATCATAAGACAGCAAAGAAGAACTTCACTGAGGAAGACTTTGCTGATCTCCCTTATCCACCGAGCAAAAACAAGCTCTCATTAGCGATCGATAAAGAGTATAAGAAGGTTATCGACTTGCTCAAGAACACTGAGGCAAACATTCCATTAGTTGATCTTTTGGTAGGGATGCCAAAGTATACAAAGTTTATAAAGGACGCAGTAAGTTCGAAAAAGAAGCTTCAAGAGCTCGAACACATAGTGTTGAATGGAGAATGCTCCGCAATCGGCCGAGACTAAACTTCCGTGAAGTGTCCCGACCCTGGAAGATTTACGATTTCGTGTACTATTGGGAACGGGGACTTCCACAATGTTTTGTGCGATTCGGGAGCATCAATCAATCTGATGTCTACTTCAATCTTCCAATCTCTTGGATTGGATCAATCTATTACTCCTAGATCTATTTCTCTTCAACTTGCAGATAGAAGTGTGAAGTATGCAAGGGGAATTGTAGAAGATGTATTGGTCAAGGTTAAAAACTTCATATATCCGGTGATTGGGTAATCATGGATATGACCAATGATGAGAAAACCCCCTTGATCCTTGGAAGACCTTTTCTTGCAAGCGCCCGTGCCTTACTAGATTCCCACAAAGTGGCGAAGTAACCTTACATTTGGAGGATGAGAGTATAAAGTTCAATGTGGGTAATGCGTTGAAACACTGTCCAAAGTGACACTTGTTTAGCTATTGAGGATGATTTCACCGATGAGTATGATAAACAAGTGTTCATGGGTAGTTGGGATGAGGAAGAATTCAATAAACTATACGCAACTTGGACTAATGAGGAATGGATAAAATTTTTAGAAGAGATTGACAAGGAAAGTTCTGACTACCAGGAGGTGGTAAGAAAGATAATTAGGAAGAGGCATGGTGATATGCCAAGATTTGCAAAAGGAAATGTGGCCCCTGTCTGCTGGGAGGCCATGATGCTTCAGAGCCCTTATAATAAGCTTGGAGATCTAGAGCTTAAGGGAGATAAATTGAGGCCAAGTGTGGAGGAGCCACCGTCAGATTTAGTGTTGAAACCCTTGCCTCAACACTTGAAATACATTTTTCTGAGGGACGGTGATAAGCTTCCTTTGATCATTTCATCTAAGTTAGAACCAAAGGAGGAAGAAAAGCTTATCAAAGTGCCGCAAGATAATATCCTTGCCTTTGGTTGGCAAGTGGGAGATATCAAGGGAATAAGCCCCGATATCCGTATGCATAAGATCGGGGACCGTAGAGGGATCGAAGAAGGTGCGATGCCTCGGAGAAGGCTAAACCCTCATATGCGGGAAGTCGTTAAGAAGGAAATCATCAAATTGCTTGACATGGGTATCATCTACCCAATAGCCGATAGTGAATGGGTAAGCCCCACTCAGGTGGTGCCAAAGAAAGGAGGGATTACTATTGAAAAGAATGACAAGGGGGAAGAGATTGCCTTACGACAAGTTACTGGGTATAGAGTTTGCATCGACTACGAAGACTAAATGAGGTAACTCTAAAAGACCACTTCCCTTTGCCATTCATTGACCGGCTCCTTGAGAGGCTTAGTGGCAAGCAATTTTATTGTTTTTTGGATGGCTATTCCGGATACTTTCAAATAGCCATCGACCCCACCGATCAAGAAAAGACTACCTTCACTGTCCCTCCGGTACCTTCGCTTACCGAAGGATGCCATTTGGTCTCTCGCAACGCACCGGCTACATTTCAAAGATGTATGCGGCTATCTTTGATGGTTTAGTGGAGAAGGTGATGGAGATTTTTATGGATGACTTCTCTGGTATTCGGGGACAATTTCGACCCTTGTTTACACAATCTTGATAAAGTTCTGTCCCGGTGCATAGAGAAGGACTTAGTCTTAAATTGGGAAAAATGCCACCTGATGGTGGAAGAGGGAATTGTTCTAGGACACAAGGTGTCCAAAGAAGTTATTGAGGTCGACAAAGCGAAGGTAGAAGTTATTGAAAAAATGACATACCCCAAAAATGTAAGAGAAGTAAGAGGTTTCCTGGGTCATGTCGGCTTTTATCGGCGGTTCATAAAAGACTTTTCTAAGATAGCCAAGCCTTTGTCAACTCTCTTAAGAGAAGATGTGAAATTTGTTTTCACCCCTGAGTGTGAAAGAGCGTTTAAAGAATTAAAAGACAAGTTGGTTACCTCGCCAATTCTTATAGCACCCGACTGGAAAGCTCCCTTCGAGCTTATGTGTGATGCCTCTAATTATGCGATCGGTGCGGTGCTAGGTCGAGAATGGACGGCGAGGTTCAAACCCATCTACTACGCTAGTCACACTTTAAACCCAAAGACAAGTAAATTATGCAACAAGCGAGAAGGAGTTGTTGGCGTAGTTTTTGCCATGAATAAATTTAGAAGCTACTTGCTTGGGTCGGAAGTTACGGTCCGGACGAGACCATTACGCATTGAAATATCCGTTAAACAAGGCCGATGCCAAGCCTCGTTTGTTGAGATGGATCTTAATTTTACAAGAGTTTGATGTTCATATCCGGGACAAGAAGGGTAGCGAGAATGTGGTAGCTGACCATATGTCTCGGTTGACCGATGATCCTCAAGTAGAGTCGGATGAGATTGGAATTGATTTTCCAACTGAGCAACTCATGACTATTAATGTGTGCAAGGTTACTCCCCGCCCGTACCGGAAAAGGTTCTCCTTGGTTTGCACCTTTTGCAAACTTCTTGAGCGGCGTATATCCGGACCCCGACACGACATATCGCAAAAGAAGAAATTCTTTTCGGATTTGAACTATTATGTGTGGGACGATCCAATTCTCTTCAAGCGTTGCAAGGATGGATTACTCCGTAGGTGTGTCCCCGAGATCGAGCGAGAGGACATTATGGAGCAATGCCATGGTGGACCCGTGGGAGGTCATTATGGAGCTGGGAAGACTGCTGCGAAGATTTTTCAGTCCGGCTTCTACTGGCCGACAATTTTTAAGGATACAGAGAGTTTTGTAAAAGGGTGTGACCGGTGCCAGCGCACCGGTAAACTTTCTCGGCGAATGGACGTGCCTCTCCATCCCATCCAAGAATGCGAGGTTTTCGACGTATGGGGTATTGACTTCATGGGACCATTCCCATCCTCGTATAGGAACAAGTACATTCTGGTCTGCGTCGACTACGTGTCAAAGTGGGTGGAGGCAATAGCAACACCGCGGAACGACCACAAGGTTGTCAAGAACTTTCTGAGGAAAAATATTTTCACGCGGTTTGGCTGTCCACGAGCTCTCATCAGTGACGAGGGAACTCACTTCTGCAATACTCCACTAGAAAAGATTTTAGAACGGTATGGGGTAAAACACAAAACTGCTACCCCCTATCACCCTCGGACGAGTGGACAAGTTGAAGTAAGTAATCGAAGCTTGAAAAGCATTCTTGAGAAGACGGTAAATTCTCATAGGACGGACCGGAGTCGAAAGCGGATGATGTGCTCGGGCTTACGGGACGCCTTTCAAAACTCCTATTGGCACGTCTCCGTTTCGGATGGTTTATGGCAAGGCTCGCCACCCGCCAATCGAGCTTGAGCACAAAGCGTTCGGGCTATTAAATTCTTGAATTTTGATAGTCAATTATGTAGAGAAAAGCGATTGTTGCGGTTGCGGGAGCTTGATGAGTTCGGACTCCGTGCCTATGAGAGCTCGAGAATCGGTAAGGAGAGGACTAAATTGCTTCACGACAAGAAAATCAAGAATAGAGAATTCAAAGCGAGCGAATGGGTTTTACTATATAATACCAGGTTACATCTGTTTCCTGGTAAGCTACGCACCCGTTGGTGTGGCCCCTTTCAAGTCTCTCGGGTTTTCCCTAGTGGAGCGATCGAATTGAAAAATAAACGGGCGAGTTATTCGAGTGAATGGTCATCGGTTGAAACACTATATTGGTCAACAAAAGGAACGACCGGTGGTTTTCCATCGAACGACATCCCTAGTCAAGCTAGCTCCGATTTTTCGGCACCCGATGATTTACGTCTCCGTGAATTCTTTGAAGATGTTGTGATTTATGATGATACACCTCGGCTTGTGGAACTAAAACCTAAAAAGAAAAAGAGAAGAACCATAGGAACAAAGTGGATACAGAAGTTTACTGATATGGCCAATACATTGGCGAGACTTTGTTTTTGTGGGATCCATACTATTAACCCCGAGGAAATCAAGAATGAGTCCGGAGAGAGGCTTCAATGGCCTGACCCGGGTTGAAAATTTTTGGGTTGTCGAGCAAACGACGTTAACCAAAAGCGCTACCGGGAGGCAGCCCGTTAATAATAATAATAATAATTTGGATAAAGACTAGTCTTAATGAAATGTAGAATCTGTATGGAAGATTAACACTAAGCACAACTAAGTCTCATGATGAATGTTTGAATATCATTTAAAGGGAACGATTAGGTGGTTATCCGAAAATCCCGAGGTAAAACAAAGATAAAAATTCAAATACATCATTTCTTGGACTTAGGTTGTTATAACGTTTAGACAAAACCCTTGAGGATCTGGGTATAAAAGACTCACTTCATTTCATTATTTCTGTTTTTGTTCCATGATATTGCCTTGTCTATCATTTTTGTGCCCCTATCCCCGAGGTACGTCTTGTTTTCCATGGTGTGCGGGATATTTGCGATAGCGATTGTGAACTTTTAGATAAATCGGTTCTTGGTGGATGGTCCACGATCTCATTGTTTTCATCAAACATTTCGGATCGATTCGCGACCACTTCCGTAATTGCCACCTTCGAATTACAACCGACTAAGTTTTTCTTATTACGCACATGCCGAGGACATCATGTAACTTAAGTGTGGGGGAGGGTTTTATATGTTGTCTTGTTTTTAAACGTTTATATATATATATATATATATATATATATATATATATATATATATATATATATATATATATATATATGATTATGTGCATATTTTCATTTTATAACTACTATATTCCACTCATTATTCATCGAGGTCGATGTCAATTCGTAAGTGGGGAGTAGAGTAAGTTATAAAATTTTGAAAATATTAAAAATTAATGCTATAATTAAAATAAATATATTGATTGCTTAACACTTAGTTTTATTTTTCCTAAGTAGAAATAAGATAGTATATAATTAATATAATAAATTTAATATATTTTGATAGAATAAGTTTTAGTAAGTAAAATAGATTAGATGTATTATGATTATATTATATATGTCAATTTTAGATTTTTTATAAGATTTTAAGTATATGTAACTATACATAAGTATTATTGAGTATTGTTGATTTGAAATTAGACAGATATGCTTATATTTATAATGAAATGTTAGAATAATTTTCTTTTTGAAATAAGTATGAATATGGAATCAGACCAAGGATGACGATTTTTGGCATAATAAAGTTAGACAGGTGCTAATATATTTGACCTCACCTCATGACGCTTGCAAGATAGTCGATTCTGGCAATGAGTTCGGATATGTTAGTATTCTATAAATAAATATAAAAAAAAACAAATCACCTCGAGTCCATTTGGATACTGCCCCAATTGGGGAGTGTGGTTTACCTTGGACAGTATGGGTTTGAGTGATCTCAGGGTGACTGCCTCTAAAGTTTGGGGATAGTGTTATACTTTTGAGACGTGACGATTGAAAAAAATAATAAATAATATTGGGTTGTAATTTGATAAAAAAAGGTTTTGAGATGAAAGTTAAGTACGTACGACTTATCTTCTTCTTTTGATAATTCTTTATTTTTCCTTTTGATCAAACACCCAGATCCTGATCGTTATACTAAGTCCTTGATTCCAATTATTTCATACAAGTTAAGCTTAGAGAATAATTTTAATTTTTATTATATTTACTAAGTAAATTATGTAAAATTTTATTTAAATGATATTTGATAAATAATTTATCTATGTTATATACACTTTTTATCTTGTTTAATTCTAAGAAAGATATGTTTAATATATTTATAATATTGAAATGATATTTTGCTAACTTGAAAGTTAATCTCCCAAGTATATCATTTTTATTATAGTTTTTATATATTATCGCTTATTTTGCTCGAGGACGACCAAAAGCTAAGTGGGAAGTAGTTGATGTATGACAAAAATATGATTATATTATAAGACTTTTTATTATTATTTTTATGATATTTTAGTATAATTTCATATAAATGCATTGAAAACTTATAAAAATCATAGTTAGTTATAATTAAATGCATAAGTTATAAAAACGATATAAATAAGGGTTTTAGTGTCGATTTACGTTTGGTGTTTTGTTGCTCTTATTGAAGGATTATACGTTTATCGAGATCTCAAGAGAGGACATGTTTTGGAGCCTAAATCATATCTTTTAAGGGATAAAAGATTATGCCATAAGCAAACGAGTTCGAACGGATCAACTCGTCCTTAGTATTTCTACCGTAACTCATCTTCAACGGACATTTGACCTAACTTAGAGGCATTTTCAGAGAAAAAGTCCTTGATGAAAGTTGTAGATCTTCAAGAGAGCTTTCCAACGAATATTAAATCATGTCAATCTGAGGTCTACAGCTCGAGATAGGTTTTTACGAACATCGGAGATGTTGCATGGCCGGCACGCGCCGGAGAAGGCCGGATCTTGCAGAAATATCTCTGACACTGGCACGTGGGTCTGACAACAAGAGAATATATACTATTTAGCCGGCATGTGCCGGTGGTGCTCCGGCACGCGCCGGCCTTGTGGTATGGCCTATAAATAGAAGCTCATTGCAAGCTTGGGGAGTTGCACCTATCTTTATATCTCTCTTATATAGATCTCTATCGTCTCTTTTGTTGTTTTTTAGTTAAATAAATGCGTGAACGGCACTCGCCGGAATAATGCGATGTAATGTTGTAATATAAGCACCGTTATGATGCTTGGAAAGATTACGGGAGGCTCGTTGTTGTAGAGGAGTTGTTATTTCCGGGGAATACGACTCTAACGCTACAATTGTAATCTAAAGATGAGCGGCTAAGGTCTCGAGGCTAGAACCACCGTTGTGAAGCCACCATCACCGGAATAAACAAGGATTTCGTTTTCATTTGTTCTAGTGAGTTTCTTGTTCTTCCTTCATGTTTGAATTGTTTATGTGCAATTTGTATGATCTATACTTATGTTGCATGCTAATCGAATTTAGATACGATAGTTGATAAATTCGTAGATTACCGTGAAGGATAATGATAATATTCTTCCAACATACGTAAGTTGAGGGTGAATGTTATTAGATTAGGATTTATATCCATATCTTTGATCCGTAAATGCTTTAGTTGTACCGAGAGTGGTGAACTAATTAAAAGGCGATGAACCGAAAGGGAAAATGCCTCTTTAGCGAATAATAATCCAAGAACTTACGAATGAATATGTGTCTTTCTTGTTATTTTCGGTGGGGTGGTGGATCAACGGTGTGTTCTAATTATTTTAATCTTTCTTCAAACAAATTTTCACGTATCGTCTTTCTTTTCACGTTTGCTACCTTAGTTTGTTAATTGAAAATCCGAGATCATAATCATCAATTTTAAGAAAGAAATCGAAGGCAAAGACTCTTTTTCGTACAAGTCCCCGCGGATACGATCCGGTTTCACCACTATAGTTGCTGCACTACCACTTTATTCGAGATAAGGTTCTTCAAGATGAGATAAAGATGATTCACGTGAAGACTGAAATTATCTAGCAGATGTCTTCACCAAAGGTTTAAGCGGACATAATATCGCGGAATTCAGAAGTGCGCTTGGGATGCTTTCTAAATCATCACTGAAAGAAAGTTGTCGGTGAGGGGGAGTGTTAAAATCACCGACATACTTTTCTATAATATTCTAGATTTGTCCAAAAGCTACTCTATAATCCTAGTAGGCTTTTCTACATACATAATACTTTAGTAAAGTACTAGACTCTTCCAAGAAGTAGGTACTAGACTTCTCTTCACCCTAGGAAATAATATTTTATTCACTATCACCATTATACTAGAATATTCTTAGCCTACATGTAGCAACTATAAATAGAGATTAGAGTCTCCACCTTGTAAGTTGCCTCAAGCAAGTCCAATCTCGTGTATCCAGCTTCTTGTGCAATATAAAGTCTTGTATTTTCTTAGTGTTGTCCCATTTCTCTAATATTTTCTATTCGTCATATAATATAAGTTTGTGTCTCGATTGTCAATTAAACCACAACAAATACTTCATCTGGAATAATGTTTTGATTGAAAGATTCCAAGTGCAACACCTTAAGTAACTTCGAAGTACCTTCTAGAAGTTTAGATAAAGACGAGTCGGATATACTTGAAGAGGACTTATGGCTTGTTATTATAGATCGGAGATGCAAAATGAATAGGTGAAAATTTAGTCCTTCTTAGGGCGTTTCACTTAGTCGTAATAAGGGGTGTATTAATGCAATTTCAAACGCCCTTATCGAGTCTAAATAAGGCGGTTTAAAGTGTCATAACATGTTCGAAATTTAACGGTCAACATAACCTGTTAGGGCGTTTCATTGAGTCATTATAATATATCTATTTACAATCCGAAACGCCCCAAGAAAGTCCTAATGGGGCGTTTTGAAGTGCCCTAATAGGTACGAAATGCACAATTCCAATTCCAATACAACCATTGAAATTTTGAATCAATTAATCAAATAGCCAAAAAATACATATAGTTGAAGATCATAAAGAGATCTCATCTTTTTACATCAAGTAGTCAAAAGATTAGTTAAATCCAAGTAGAAAAAACATTCATCAAAATATATATTAGAACCAAGTAGCAAAAAACATTCATCAAAATATATATAAACCATAAACCTAAAACGAGTCATCTCCTTCTTCCTCAACAAGCATGCATCATTGGTTCTGGCAGATTGTTATCGCACCATTGTCAACAATATCATTCATCCTCAACAATGACCTACAAAATGAGTAGCAACAATTATGAAAAGGAAAATTCTAAATGCATAACACCAATTCATAAAAGAAAGAATCGCTTACATATCAAATGACAATGCCACGCAACCGAGCACCCTATAACATCACGAAGCTCGTAAAACATGTCATATGGACGAATCAAGTCTTTGAAATCTTCAACCACGACTTGAACCAACACTTCACACCAATTCTTTTCCAAGGCGGTGCCAGTGTGCCACCAACATCAGATGGGTTTAAACTTCGTAAATATCATTTAGCAACAGTTTTTGATGCATCACTCATGCTTTTGATAGCTACAAAAGCACCAACCTGCAGTGTATTTAAAAAAAAAGGTTACACATTGACAAAATATCTGCAGATATCACCAGATATCAGAAGTAAACACATAAATCAAAAAAGATGCACAAGAATATGTATATATATATATATGGATGCCTCGATTTTAGATTTATTTGTTACTTGACATTGTCTGAATTGTTGACATTTATTAGTATTACACAGAACGTGCAAGAAGTTATTAACATGTGTGTTTTCACATTTTTGAAAACTTATTTTGTAAGGGGCTCTTCCTTAACGTTTAAGCAACACTAAATGTTGAACAATTTTGTTTTTGAGATATACTGAAACAAATAGGTCAAAGCAAATGAGTTTAAGGATATTTAAGAGGATTATGCATGAATATAAAGCCCTTTACACCTTTCTTTAAGAATTTGAAGCATTAGCATTCCATTTGAGTAAAACATTCAAGATTATAATGTCCAATCTTACTACAGTCGAAACATATGAGCTGCAATCCCTTAGGTGGCCATTAAGTACAACAGAAGTACAGAGTTGCATATTTTCCTAGGATGAACTTAAAAGGTGAAATCATAACAGTATGATAATGGCACAATTGCAAGTTTTGTGTGTAAACCGTGTCATGGAAATAGTACTTATATTCAAGATCAATAATTTCAACGGAGGCTTTGGGGCATCACATGATGTTATTCTCTGTTGAAGCACCATTATCAATCAACAAAGTAAATAGAATAGATCAGCAATGGAACAAAATGCAGGCAAAATATAGAACAAAACTATAGAGCAATTTTCAAAATGGATACAGCCTTAAAAGTATTGTTAGACTTTGAAACAAGTTAATATTGAATAATTGAATTTGTATAAAGGCATATGTGATATTATGTTGTATGAAATATGCTCACTTTTTTTCTTCTAAAAAAATAAAATATACACACACTTACCTTTACAAGTTTTAAGCATTTCGTTCTTATTCTCACGTGGCATTTCGCGATAGTCCCCAAAAATTCAGCTAGCTGACTCCTTTTTTTGCCTACTGGTTGGCCAAATTGATTACTTTCCAAATTCTTCTTTGGAAAACCTTTAGGCAAGCCCCAGAGGTGTTTCATGAATGTAGGGCCTCTGGTCTTTCACATGACGGGGCCATCAAGGTTTTCCTCTCCTGTTACAATGTCAAACAAAACAGTTTATAAACTAAAGAAATCTCTTTACGAAATGGTAAAGTAAAATTGACAAGTATTTGTGCTTAAACAGACGACTAACCTTATAAATCCCAATAGGTCCACACGATATGGGATCATAGACAGACAACTAACCTTATAAATCTCAATAGGTCCACAATTCCTATTCAAATCTTTTGGATGCAAATGTTCATTCAGTAGGCAAATTGCAGCAACAACACATGGCATGTTGAGGCAGTTCTAAACTTGCAAAGGGGCCATTGATTCATTTTTTAAGAATGGACAGAAGATTACCCCCTACAGAATAACTCATAAAATGACTGATCTTCAGCTTGGCAATTATACTTTAATTATACCTTCTGTTATGTTAAGTTCTAAATAAGCTTTAAAATGACTGTAGTCAAAACATATTACAGCAGCAACTACACTTTTAAATCTGGAAAATAATGTTGTGAACCGGAAATGCAGAGACGCTGAAATAATAATACTTCAAATTCTGGATGAAAGGAACCAGTCTAGAGAGAAAATGATATGATAATAACAAATTAAATCAAGAGCAGGCATTTTAATTTCCCATGTAGAAATTCAAGAATCTGCTACCTTAAAAGCAGTTCAAACACAATGTTCTAAGTTCTCAATGATCAACAGTATCTACATAAAAACATTAGGATACACCCCAAAATGAATAAAAGGCAACAAACAAAGAAACATAAATATAAGCAGCAAAGAATTCAGCTTATACCAATTATCCATATTGGTGCATTCTACAAATTTTTTCTTCTCAGATGCAACCAACCAAAGGAGATTACATTACAAAAGAGACTGAAATTCCATACCCACTAAACAAGAATCTGCTGCCATCTAAGTGAAACGTGAAAAAGGCTTAAAACAATGTTTACTCAGAAATATACCTTCTCCATTTGCATGGTCTTCTCCGCTTGGGTCATCAATATCATCTTATTCTACAATAATAAAACCAAAACACACCATAAGATACAAAAAGCATAATTAAGAAAGCAAACAAACAAATTATATGATGTTAGGTATTGAATGAATTTGGAATCAAATAAGAAAGAACCTCTGATAGTGTTGTCCAACGGATAATTAAAATTCTTGTCCCTCAGTTGAAAATTCTGCTGCCGTCCAGTGCGTGTCGAAGATGTCATTACTGATAACTAATGCTACAAACAATTACAATAGCTGGGGAAAAATCAATAGAAGCATAAAATTCATTCCATTAATACCAGTAAAAGGATCATGCCTGTAGAATATACATGCCATGATACGCTAACGAATACATCAAGTATAAAAAGAACACAATAACAACTCGTCATAGTTAAAACAGATGCTCTATAAACTAAGGATGTATGGAATCTAAAGCTATAAAAATTAATTAAAATTCAAAGAGAACATAATACACCACCCCTCAAGACAAAGACTCAGCTTCCTGATATTAAACACGAGTAAAAACAAACGAATAAATACAAAAATTTCAAAACAAGATCTAACTAAACAATTGCAGAACTGAATTTTCTACACTGATAATAAAAAATAAAGGCACTGCAGAGAGAACTTTAAGATCGGAACAATAGCAAAAGGACAGGACAAGCTTAGGCTACTTAAAGAATAACACAGCACACCGACATTAAAATTTACCGCAAAAACCTGATAGTTTCAAAAACACTCAGAGAAGAACAAAAAAACATCTCATCTAACAAAATAAGGGGATGTGGGAAAGGGGTTGGAAGAGAAGGGAGATGCACATTCTAAACTTGTTTGGCACAAAGATGGTTCTACAGAGATGTAGCACAAAAGTGAATGACCTTCCTCTTCTTTCTTTTCAATCCTTCCTTTATTCCCTTTTCCTTTCCCAGGTTTTGGGGCCATTATTAATCTCAATCAATTCCATTTTTCCACATTACAAACAGAGCAAACAAATACTCTGCTTTCTACTTAATACAGGGATGTAGAAAAGAAAGAAAAAAATGAGCTAATATTGCCATGTTAATTAATGGGCATTTTACACTTAAACTGAGTAGAGTACCTCTGAGTTTGTAGTGTTTAACAATAAATGTGCTGGCATGGCAATGAGAAGTACTAGTCAGCTTAAGCAAAAGTTAACGTCATATACCAATTCCAGTTTTCATGTGAAGTGTTTGGTTCAAAGAAGATGTCTACTACAGAAACAGAGATCAAAACGGACAATGATTTAGCGCAAAATAGACTACAAGTAGAGCCTAAATAGAGGTATATTAGAAATTGAAAAGGAAAAAAATATATTCGCTGACCTGAATGTTTGAACAACTGCTTGCTGAATGTTTGAACAACCTAAACGATGGGTCCGATTCTCTGAAGATAGAGCTGGAAGCGCCGGGAAGATGGAGGCGGAGGAGAAAATGGAAGAAGGAGGCGGGGAGATAGGTAATTGAGGTGGGGAAGAAGTAAGGAGGCGGGTTAATGGCCGCTTATTTTAGGGATGAAAATTTTGGAAAATAAATGGCGGAATTTTTACCGCTTATTTTTTTTAGGGCCACGTTTATGGAACGCCCTTTAAATGTTTTTCTTAAAAGAAAATAATTAATAAAACAGCTTCTTTATTGTATCAAAATGCACCGAGTTTCCAAACGCCCCATTAGATGTCTAAAAGGGAATTTTTTTTAATAAATGTCTTAAAATTAATGTCCTAATAGCCCTATTTTGTAGTAGTGACAAGTGTGCAGGCTCTTTTGGAAAGGTAGACTCATCGACAACCATGCGTCTAACATTCTGCAGTTGTACAGTGTTTGGTGTAAAGGCTGCTGTTAAAATGTCGTATTCTTTACATTTTGAGAGAATTATTTTGTAGGTAAGGTCATGGACACGAAAACTTTCTATCTCCCCATCGGGCTTTATGTCTACAACATGAATTAAGCTTCTACCTATTAGGTCATTGAGATAACTTTGAGCAACCTCTTTTTTTGTCATCCCTTGTCTCACTTATACAAACCCCTCCCCCATCCACAAAAATATTAAGTCAAAAGAACTCACAATTGCGTCTTCAGGGAACATGCCCATGTACAACAATCAACATTTTAGATAGTAAGGCAAGTCATTATAACTAATTAAGAAGAAGAATCTTTCTAACTCGATCAAGTTTGCCGTTGCCTTCTAGTTCACCACCAAGGCTACGAAGTACTATCTCCCACTCTCCTGGTTTACTAGTATCCTTCAATGCTAAAAGACCACCGATTGCTACAATGCCCAGTGGCAATCCTTCACATTTATTCATTATGCTACGTGAAATATCCACTAGATGTGGAGGACATTCACCTTCTCCAAATGTTCTTTCTCAAAACAATTCCCAAGAGTCATTAGAAGACAATTCTTGCATCGTATGGACATTGCCACCGAATTCATGGCAGCACGTAGTTGCTACATTATTTATCCGAGTGGTGATTATCTAAGTCTTTTATCCGAGTGGTGATTATAATACGACTACCGCAAATATCATTAGGAAAGACATATTTAATAGAACCCCAATGGTCCAATTTCCATAAATCATCAAGGACAACAATATACCTTTTATCTTTGAGGAAGTCGTTGACAAATGTTCTCAATCCATCTCCATCCATGGAAACCACATCACTAGGGATCGGTTGATTTACTTCCTTGAATAATTGATGTATCAAGTTCTTTAAGGCATCCTGGATTGTGAACGTCTCGGAGATAGTCAACCAAGAGTGGATGGAAAATTCTCTTTTGACATCGGGAGCCTGATAAACTCTTTTCACCAACGTGGTCTTCCCTAAACCCCCCATTCCCACAACTGAGATTGCTTTTAGATGGGATTCAGTAGTGAGGATTAATGAAATGATCTCCTTTTCAGGGAGATCAATGCCTACGAGACCAGCTTCTCTAAGAAGAAATGCATGTCCTCGAATTGGATGCTCAGAATTTCTGTTGGAGCTTATTTCAGAAATCCTTTCCGAAAAAAATACACTAAAATTTGCACGATACATATAGTTTGCCCCCCCCTTAAATTTGTTATTTGCCTTTAAAAAATTTATTATCCCCCTTACCCGAGATCCTGCGTCCGCCCTGTCGGTATCTCTGATGCCGAGCTGATATTTGCTCCACCCTATACTTGATGTCTCTTATCTTGGAGGAAATCTGGCGCCGGGATGGTAAATACTTGACAGAAGTATACATGTGACGAACATGGCCACGAAATCCAGCATCATTGCTTTGAGCAAAACGAAGCAGAAATTCATCAACAGCGTCTTCGGTGTCGTATGCAACTTCCAAGACTTGTTTGAACCATTCTTTTTGTTCATCATCTAAAACATCAGCATCTTGTTTTGCTTCAGCAATTCTGAGGAAAGCACGCATGCTTCCTAATTCATACTGAATATGTCGGACTTCTCTTTGAAGCCCTTCAATGAGTTTATACTCTCCGGTTAACAAGGTGTCCAATTTCTTCAGTAGAAATGATACAACATCCTCTGCCATTTTTGCTCGCTTTGACAAGGCTGTACAAAATATTTAGAGGGAGGATGTGGTAGCTAATTGACTGAATGGATGTTGATAGTATTTATTATAAACGATAGGGTTGGATAGTTCCTAATATAATTGGCTAATAGGAACCACAGAATAAGCGGCTTGGGAATTTTTTTTGATTTTTTTTCCTTATCTTATGAATTTTATGATATTCATAAAATAAATAAATAAAAATAATTATTTACACATTTATTTGAAGACCAGCTGCAGTAGTGGCCGTGTGGAATAAGGCGCCAACAGTGTATGTTGGTCTACACAATTATATTGCATTTAAAGTACAGGTTGAAAAAATACAAGGAAGGAAATTTCCACGTCCTTTACGCCTAAATTGACCACCTCAAACCTCTCGATTGCTTACGATAAATCGATTTTTACTAAGTCAATTCTCATAATCTAAGACTGACTTGAATTGGTTTGGTTTTGGCTTTTAAAACTAAGAACGAAAAATCGATCGAACCGAATTGACAACATAACTAAGATAGTTAAAATATATATGTTCAATTATATATATATATATATATATATATATATATATATATATATATATATATAGAGAGAGAGAGAGAGAGAGAGAGAATAATAATAATATACATATAGCGAGTTCAACCCGAGGATTCTATCAACATACGAACTTATGTATCTACGGCGGTTGAAGTACGTTGAAATTCACTTAGTGTTGATACATTTTCGATGACTTAATTTTTGTATGGTTCTGATATGCCTACACCGCAATATGGTCTGCGGATCCCTATTCGGTTCCGCTGACGGCCATAGTCAGGACAAGGCCGATAGTCACGACATCCGAGTTATGCTAACCATGCCAAGATTATGGGATCACGGCCCCGCTAATAGCCTTGCGATGCCATGAGGAGCGAGATTAGGCTAGGGGCCGATCCACATGTATCTCAACATACAGGTTCGCCCGCGACCTCGCCCGCGGTAGTTAGAGGAAGGAGCTACCACCGGCTAAGCAAGGCAAGGACATAAAAGACGCAAGGATCAACGTGGTCATTGACGATCCAAAAACCGTCAGGGTAAACTTTCTGGGTTCTTTCTCTTGCTGACAATCTAAGGATGCTCTGTGAACACAAAGAACGATAAAAGGGGGGGGGGGTGTTTTGGGGATGATTTAGACTGCAATTGAGATGTTGTTTCTCAAGCTGCCTACGTATCCAATATGTGAATTGGAATCAAGTCTTCGTAGTTCCTTAGGGATTGTTTATATAAAGGGGCTTATGCCCTAGGGTTAGCATGTGGCGTGTCTGTGATGGACACTGATTGGCGTGTTCCCTAAGGAAGAGGATTATGATTGATTAATCTCCTAGGTTTTAGGAGATAATTATAATATTCAAATATTTCTATTAAGTGATAGAGAATGGAGCCTTTATGACTCAGGATTCTTTCCATAGCTATCTGTTTATTACACACGTGGGAAATATGATTAGAGATTGACTCTGGTCGACTTGGATGGCCCGAACTGAGCTACTCGAGGCCTTCAGCCGACCTTCGAAGGTCGGGGGGAACAGCCGAGCTGGTAACAACTCCGACTCTTATGCCTGTAGAGTGGTAAGTCTGAAAGGGACTTAAGCTGACTGGTAATGTTGGTCGTCGGTTGACCAGGATGTAAACGGTGTCCGACCTTAGAAGGTCGGGCATGGAACTGGAAACTGCTTATGACTATTGGAGGTTGACCCTAAACACTGGTCAACCTAGAAAGGATAGGGCGAGCAGCCGGACTACTTCAGTCCGGTCACTAAGGTGCATGGCACCATCTCACTCCGGCTTTAATGTCGAGCCACTAAAGAGGTGCCACGTGGGTATGTTCAAATTCTGGCGTGGTCATAAGCCCCCCCAGATCCAGTCGAGCTTTGGCTGGTCGGCTCGGATCTGCCTGTGTGGTGGCTCGACTCGGATGCTTGACATATAAGATTTTAATTTGCATTGCCGGGTGGAAAGGCCAGGTGTGATGTTATTACAGCTGTACCGGGAATCGAGGCATCGTTGCCCACTAACTTAACTGAGGGCGCTTTTAGAGGTAAGTGAGGGGGTTATAACCCCGTCAGATCAATCGTTTCATAATTACGTGGGCTATTAAATCAGAGGATCTCCTGCCGGTTGCTGTCACGGATTTTATTAACAAAACAAACAAGTAATAAATGTATAATCCGATATACCTCAAGTGCAAGGATCATAGTAAAGAGGTTGATACCGGGTCGATCTTACGGGGAACTGGCGATTGCTAACCCTAGTTTTTGTCTAACTAACTAACCTATGTCACGAAAACTAATCTAAACAGCGGATAAAACTAAACGAAACTGAAAACAAACTTAACTAAAACGTAAAACTGGACAGAATATATGATCTAAAGCCAGGAAAGATACGGTTTGCGAACCAATTTAAACTAAACTAATTATGAAATAAAAATAACTAAACTAGACAATTCAAGTTTCACGGGATTAAATTCAAGTTTTAACGAACAAACGAGCAATTGATCCACCTATCCTAACAAGTATCAATTTCTATCTCGATTATATTGCGTTTTCTAACCAAGTTGTGGTTTCACCTTGTCTAAAACATGAACCCTAATTTCTTAGGTAATTCACCTATTAATCTATATCTTTCGATCTAAGATTAACGATTTTATTAATCAAAGGTGTAGACTTTAACCTAGCAAATTAACCTATTAACTCTCGTTATGATAGATTAAACAACTATTCCTTATCATGATGATCTAAGGTTTATAGAGATTTTCATCAACATAAAACAATCAAATCATGCAAGTCTTTTGATATTAAACAATATAAACAATGATAAAGGAAACAACTTTAGATAGAACTCACAATATAATCGCAGAAACGGAATCAAAACGTGTTGGATGGCTTCAGAATGCTCGTTTGATGAGGCTTAGCCTCTCAACATCCTCTGGAAACTTGAAATTGCAGAAAAAACTAACATAAAACTACCTACTTTTAATCTAGAATTTGGAGCATAAAAACTGGAATAAAAGAAGTAAAAATGCAGCCTAAAGCCGCCCCTAGGTTTAGGGTTTCGAATAATGAGTATATGGTATCTTTTGGGTTGAGAAACTGCCGCCTATATATAGATTTTCAAGTCGGTTAAGCAAAGTCGGCTACTGGACGCCCGTCCGGATCCTTGAACGCCCGTCCACTCTTCCATACAAACTTCGAATCGGGCCGAGTCATGATCAGACGCCCGTCCTGCTAGCGTCCACTCCAGCGTCCAAACTTTCTGAATCACAGATATCATCCTGGACGCTCGTTTGAAATGATAGACGCCCGTCCACTGGACGCAGATTCTGGACGCCAGTTCAATATGATCAAATTCTGATTTCTTGATCTTTATCTCTTTTATCTCTATCCCATTCCTTCATTATCTCTTTTATCATCAATTAGCTCGAACTTAATCAACTTTTGATCATCTTTTGAGCCCCAAACATGTATCTATAATACATAAAAACATCGCAAAATGTAATATCATCCAAATAATCATAAAAACATAATTAAAACACCAAAATTAACCTATTTTGCGATTAACTCATTTAAAATATCATTTGCTCAATATTTCCATTAAACACTCGTTTCTTATGCAAAATATACAAATATGAGGGAAATTATCATAAAATATAGCATTATAAATCGTATAAATTCACCCTTAACAACTCCCCGACACTTAGCTTTTGCTCGTCCCGAGCAAAACAAAACGAAAATCAAGGCTCGGAAGAAGAACAGACATCTCAGACAATATAGCATAGATCCAATAAATCAGAAGTTCCCCACTGTGTGTGTGCAATGCCATAGAAAACTTCCACTAAATCCAAACTTGAGAAACTCAAAGCAAAACTAGCTAATACCCCCTCGTAGACTAGCAATAAATGACACTCATAAGATGTACCCTACAAACGTAAAATATCCCGAAAAGGATGATCGAATATATGTAGGGCCTTTCTGAAATACTCAGAGGATAATCCCTACAGCACATCTATCAGTTTCTACTGGGGATAAGATAGACGATAACTTAGTCTTATATTCATTTCATAACAATTCTTAGTTTATTTAACTATTTCACATTTAAACGCACATCAGAATGAGCTCTTTCCCTGTCATAGCAGAATAGGATATTCGAGATATACCCTACCTTACTCAAATCATAAGGCAGCTTCTTCTGACTGTCGTGAGCTTTTAGTCATCATAGTGGTATAGGACATACGTGGGATACCCTACCGCACTCAAATCATCGACTAGCTTTCGACACACCCAATTACTTCATTATAAACTCAACTTTTTCATTTGACAATAAGTTACGTGTTACTTATCACATTCAAACCTTAGATATTCACAGTATAACATACTCCGGATCTAAATACAAACTATCATAAATCTCAAGATATATACGTAGCACTAAGCACATGACTTATAAGATAACAAAAATCACTAATCAAAAGGGGTATAACTCTATAAATTAGCTCATCGTTCACTATGGCTCGTGAAAAATAGATCTCAGGTGAAAAATAGATCTCACTAATCCTTGGCTAGTTGATCCTCAAGATCTTGCTCGGCTCTTTCTGCCAGAACCGCAGAACGGAAAATCCGCCTGTTTGGCCGGACTACGGTTCGCTCGGGGTCAGGGGTGTATAGTAACGGTCCCTTTTGACTCCGAGTTTGCACAAACCGAACCAAAAACAAGTGGTTGAAACCTAAAAACTAAGAATTTAAAAGCCTAAACTAAAAATTAAAAGCCTAATAAAAGAAAAGAAAGGAAAGGAAGAAAAAGAAACAGGATTATTAAGGAAAAGATGAAACAGACGGGCGTCCAAAGGTTTGGACGGGCGTCTACCCAACTTTTAGACTGGACGGGCATTCGGATGCCCAAACGCTCGTCTGGTCTCTAGAAAACTTGAACGGGCGTCCAAATTTTATGGACGCTCGTCTAAGTGAAGGAAAACAGAACAGGATTGAAAATTTTCCAGCGGACGGGCGTCCAAGATCCCAGACGCCCGTTTGGTAGCGGGAAAACTAGAACAGAAGCAGAAAATTTGCAGAAAAGAAAGGGGGTAAGACAGAAAGACAGAAAAAAACAGAAAGAAAGAAAATCTAATCATAAGAGAACTATAAAGCGAAGACCTTAAACCCTAATTACCTAATTAAAAACTACCTAAAACAATTAAAACAGGAAATAAAATTAAAAACAGGAAAACAAAAACTAGACAACCGTCCGGTTCCCCGGCAACAGCGCCAAAAACTTGTCACGGATTTTATTAACAAAACAAACAAGTAATAAATGTATAATCCGATATACCTCAAGTGCAAGGATCATAGTAAAGAGGTTGATACCGGGTCGATCTTACGGGGAACTGGCGATTGCTAACCCTAGTTTTTGTCTAACTAACTAACCTATGTCACGAAAACTAATCTAAGCAGCGGATAAAACTAAACGAAACTGAAAACAAACTTAACTAAAACGTAAAACTGGACAGAAGATATGATCTAAAGCCAGGAAAGATACGGGTTGCGAACCAATTTAAACTAAACTAATTATGAAATAAAAATAACTAAACTAGACAATTCAAGTTTCACGGGATTAAATTCAAGTTTTAACGAACAAACGAGCGATTGATCCACCTATCCTAACAAGTATCAATTCCTATCTCGATTATATTGCGTTTTCTAACCAAGTTGTGGTTTCACCTTGTCTAAAACATGAACCCTAATTTCTTAGGTAATTCACCTATTAATCTATATCTTTCGATCTAAGATTAACGATTTTATTAATCAAAGGTGTAGACTTTAACCTAGCAATTTAACCTATTAACTCTCGTTATGATAGATTAAACAACTATTCCTTATCATGATGATCTAAGGTTTATAGAGATTTTCATCAACATAAAACAATCAAATCATGCAAGTCTTTCGATACAATTGCAATTAAACAATATAAACAATGATAAAGGAAACAACTTTAGATAGAACTCACAATATAATCGCAGAAACGGAATCAAAACGTGTTGGATGGCTTCACAATGCTCGTTTGATGAGGCTTAGCCTCTCAACATCCTCTGGAAACTTGAAATTGCAGAAAAAACTAACATAAAACTAACTACTTTTAATCTAGAATTTGGAGCATAAAAACTGGAATAAAAGAAGTAAAAATGCAGCCTAAAGCCGCCCCTAGGTTTAGGGTTTCGAATAATGAGTATATGGTATCTTTTGGGTTGAGAAACTGCCGCCTATATATAGATTTTCAAGTCGGTTCAGAAAGTCGGCTACCGGACGCCTGTCCGGATCCTTGAACGCCCGTCCACTCTTCCATACAAACTTCGAATCGGGCCGAGTCATGATCAGACGCCCGTCTTGCTAGCGTCCACTCCAGCATCCAAACTTTCTGAATCACAGATATCATCCTGGACGCTCGTTTGAAATGATAGACGCCCGTCCACTGGACGCAGATTCTGGACGTCAATTCAATATGATCAAATTCTGATTTCTTGATCTTTATCTCTTTTATCTCTATCCCATTCCTTCATTATCTCTTTTATCATCAATTAGCTCAAACTTAATCAACTTTTGATCATCTTTTGAGCCTCAAACATGTATCTATAATACATAAAAACATCGCAAAATGTAATATCATCCAAATAATCATAAAAACATAATTAAAACACCAAAATTAACCTATTTTGCGATTAACTCATTTAAAATATCATTTGCTCAATATTTCCATTAAACACTCGTTTCTTATGCAAAATATACAAATATGAGGGAAATTATCATAAAATATAGCATTATAAATCGTATAAATTCACCCTTAACAGTTGCCGCTTGTCATTCTCAACCTAATTTTTGCAAGTAAGTGCTTCTTCCTTTGCGTTCCGATTTCATAGCTTGATTTCCTTTATCCTTAGATAAAACCTTATTCTCTTGGAACCCTAAGTCCGATTTCTCCGAAATGGCTATAATGGATAGTAGAGACGCTGGGTCGATTTTGAATCAAGAAGATATAGACGAGGTTTGTGAATTATACGGGGTGGATAAGGAGAGGTTTGCTCCTCGGTTACCATCAAAACCGAATTTATTTTCTCTAGACCCGCCGGAGGGTTTCTGTACGGTTCACCGGGAGTATTTTGAGGTGGACTTGAGACTACCCTTCTGCCCGGCACTTCTTTTTGTACTTCGGCACTACTGGCTTGGGATTTCCCAGATATCCCCCATTAATGGCATTAGGGATGTCATAGGGTTTGCTATCTGGTGCAGGCTGCTAAACATAAAGTTTGGCGTAAAGAAGTTTAGATACTTCTACCACCGCGTAGGGGTAAAGGACCACCCCTACCGGTACTACCTTGCCAGGCGGCAGGGCAAATCTTCCGATATCCCTATACTGCCCCTGGAAAGGACTCTTTCAAATGATGGAAAGAGAGGTTCTTCTATGTGCGCCACGAATGTCATCCCGAGCTAAGCGTGTGGAACATAGCTGATTTGGACAAAGATGATCGTCCGGAACTACCGGACGTGTGGGTGGAGAAGGTTCGAGAGTCTGGGTATTTGGTTGAATGGAAGACCTTGTACAACGAGCCGATTATAGCAGCTAGGCTAGAGGATGCGGGGCCCGACCCCTACATGGAATTTGATGTAAGTCAACCTGATGATATAATTTCGGATGATTTACCCCTTTTTCTGGTGCAATTAGCGATATTTTGACATCAATTTGAGAAATTTGAATGATGATTGGAACCATATTTTGTGTACATAGAGTTTTCAGAAAAACCATGTTTCTAGTTGTATTATATTAGTTATTAGCCGATTTTGTTATCAGATTTACACGTGGTATCTTTGTGTCTATTTTGCAGCACAGATATCACGGTGGGAGTGTGGATTCTGACCTCAGGGTGGCTTTTGATTCTTTTGTGATTTTTGTTATGTGGCGAGGATTTCAGCCCACGAGGATTATTGATATACAATAGAGGGTTCAATCCAAGCCATGTGGAAGAATAAATTGTATTTATGTGATTTATGTTACTGATGACTCGCGCCATGTGACATTGACCTGAGTCAAGGAGTAGTTGGGCATTAAATGCAGATGTCATTCAGCCAACTACCACAAATGACACCTTGACCCACGCCAAGAAGCTCTGACCTGCGCCACTAGTGCATTTTGGGCTTGACCTGAGTCAAGGGTGGGATGACCTGAGTCACCAGTGCAGAGTCAGCAATTATTGATTCTTTTTATTCTTCCAAACACATTATCATAAAACACACTTCATATTCTTCAGTTTTTCCATCTTGCAGGCACCACTCCACCCCTTGGCTTCCATAGCCGAATTTTAGTAGAAATTAACCGTTGATTTTGATTGTAAAAGCTAAGGATTCTAGTTTAACTCTTTTAGTAGATTGAATTCAACACATTAGTGTTAGTTCATTGAAGCTTTTGGAAGTTGGATGAAGAACACCAACTCGAATTTGCACTCTTGATTTGGTAATCCTTAATCTTTATTTTCATTTCAATTGTTCTTATGATTATAAATGTTAGCTTTGTTATGTTGATATTTATGGTTATGGGTGGCTAGGTTTATCTAGCCAAGATTATGTTGTAGTATTAGTTATCCTCTTGTGATTGATTTGGAATGATTGGTTGTGTTGTTAGTTTTGATTGTTGTGAAGCTTTTCCTACTTGTTTGCATTGTTTGCTTGCATTAGAGTAATTGCCTAGTGTTAGCATTTACACGTTTAATGGACACCGAACGGAGATGTTAGACGTGGGAAGAGGGTAGGAGAACCGGAAGGTAAAATCGACCTCTCGTAGGCATTCGATTTCTTATCCGAGGATAGTTGGCTTTGCCATTGCATTCACGGGCGTAGCATACCGAATCATTAGGTTTAGGGCACCTAGACCAAGGAGGAGGTAGAGAGCAATTTCATTCACTCGTATGAGGGGGAATTGCTTGTTTAGGAGTGCACCATTTCACACTTTTGAACACGAATGGTAGGAAGGTAGGAAGTCACTCCCAAGACATTACAAGAGGATAACTAGACTACACATTATCTTGGTTAGTTTCTTTTATCATTTTATCATCTTTGTCATTACAAGCACTTTATTTATGCAATTGATTAATCTTTCACTAAATTGCGACCTAGATCGAATTAATATGAGCTTTTTAGTGTATAACCTCACAAGATAGTTCCCTGTGGATACGACCTTGATTCACCATACTAGACTGCAATCGACCCGGTACTCTGCCGGTTAGATTGGACACCTCGGTTTGGCCCATCAAGCTTTTCAGGCGCCGTTTCCGGGGAATTATCTTGAGTAACGGTTATTACTTGTATTAGTTTTAAAATTTTTGAGAATAGGTCAAACTTTTCTAACCTTACTTCTATTTTACCTCTTTGGTGCTTACCTTTTGGTGAGTGTCACCAAGTGTTATTTTACTGTGCTATTGTTGTTTATGCCTTGTAGTGGATGACCAAAACGCGACTTGGTAAGGAACCAATTACTCCTCTCATCCCGGATATCAACACGTATATTAGGGAACGAGTAGCCGAGAACAAAGTTGGTCAAGCTCGTCGTGGGTAGGAACTTAGTGGAAATTCTTCCCAAGGATCGTCTACCCAAGGAATAGAGATGGACGAGGGCACGTTGAATGCACAAGTTGAACAAGGGCATGTGGATGCCCTAAACCAAGAACAAGACCCGAACTTACACATTCTTAACCCCCCCAAATACCAATGAACCACTACCACCACCAAACAATAACCAACAAAACCGCCATCAAAACCGCAACAACCGGAACAACAACAATAATAACCCCCCAAACCCAAGGCAACTTCGTGATCAAGCCGTGCGGAGGAATGAGACCAACAATCCTATTCTTTTACCGAATGCCGGAGCAAACAACTTTGAGGTTAAGGCTCATCTCTTTGGATTGGTTGGCACAAGGGCACAATTTCATGGACGTGAAGATGAAGATCCGCACCATCACCTTTACAACTTTGAGGAATTATGTAACACGATCAAAAGTCAAGGAGCGCATCGAGAGTTGACAAGGATGTCTATGTTTCCTTTTTCTTTGGATGGGAAGGCTAAGGATTGGTTCATGTTACTTCCTCACCATTCCTTAACAAGTTGGGAGGAAATTCAAAATGAATTCTTGAAACAATACTTCACTCCCAGTCGTAATTTAGAGTTGAAGGTTGAAATTGCAAGTTTCAAGCAAGGTGAACATGAAACACTTGGGGCCGCATGGGAGAGATTCAAGCGGTTGTTGAGAGCGTGTCCGGATCACGGTTACCCGTTAGACATGCAAATTCAGTTTTTCTGCCAAAAGTTAAGAAAAGAATCACGAGCCGAGGTTGATCAAGCATGCAATGGTTCGTTGATGATGAGTGCGGCACAAGATGTATATGATGCGGTTCAGAAAATTGCGAAAAACAACCGAATGTGGGAGACAGGTTCAAGCACAAGAAGAGTTTCTTTTGTGGGAGAGGCCACCGTTCAAACCGAAGTGTTGGCCCAATTAGCCTCTTTAAGCAAGAAAGTTGATGAGATAAAAGTAAGCAAGAATTCGGAAGGAAGTGTTTCCAATAATGTGAGTAGTTGGGAATTGAAGAATGAAGAGTATGCATAGTTGGAGATGATGAATCCGGTGATTATTCTAATGAAGAAGTGAGCTACATGGTCAACAACACCGAGCACTACATAATGCCGACTCCAATGCTTACAATAATTTGCAAAGAGATTTTCCCACTCAACGTTGGTCTTCCAACCCGGACAAGCAAGCATCTTTCGTCCCTCAACAAAAGACTTCCTTCAACACCAACACCCCTCAAAACCAAAATTTCCAAGGCCATACTTCATACCAACCACCACAACCACCCACACATTCCTACCAACAACACCCTACACAAAATATTCCAATCACTCAAACTTCAAGTTCATCTACGGAAAAGGAAGAGAGAATGGAAAAGATGATGAAGAATCTTATGGGAGTTGTCTCGACTCAAGCTGCAAATATGCAATCTATGATGTCTTCTATAGGTACAGTGACTAGAGATATGGGTACCTTAAGAACATCCATGAGCGGTCATGATATGAGAATGAAAAATATAGAAGCATCCGTGCATAATATAGAAGAGCATTTGAGTAGAGAGGGTGAGAGGAATGCTAGTAGACCACCGGGTGGATTGCCAAGTAACACTGAAAGAAACCCGATGGGAGTGAATGCCATCATAACCCGAAGTGGAAGAGTTTGTTGGAGTAGAGAATTTCATGAGAATCAAGTTGGAAATGAAGTTGAAAATGATTTACACGACACCGAAAGTGAGAAGGAGTTGAGTGAAGAGGAGAAGGAAATTGTTGATGAGTTTTTGCAGAATGACGGATATGTCAATGTCGAAAAAGAGGACGAGGATTGGGTGAAAGTCCCGAGGATTTTGAAGAATCCGAGATCAAGTGATTTGAGGACCCTTTTTAATGAACATGTCTCAGTGACCCCCGCCAAGGCAGAAATGGCTCACGCCAACAGTCACTGTAGACATTCAGAGAGTTTGGAGCCAAATTTGACCCCCGCCAAGGATGCTGTGACGCAAGCCACTGAAAAAAGGGCTGAGTTGACGCGCGCCACGGATACTTTGACCCATGCCAAAGCCTCAGCAGGCAGTTTCTAAGAAAGGCAAAGATAAGGTGGTGCACACCGATAATGAATGGAGGCCACGAGCAGCTCAAACATTGAGAAAAGCTTCTGATGATGCATCAAGCGGCAAAGGTAAGGAAGGTATGAACTCTAAACCTAAAGTTATTGATCTTGAGTCATTACCTTACCCACCTAGAGAAGAAATTAAGAAGAAGAAGTTAGATAAAAAGTATGCTCGCTTCCTTGACACGTTTAGACACTTGAATGTTAATCTTCCAGTCATAGAAACACTTACTAACATGCCTGTGTACGGTAAATTTTTGAAAGATATTCTCACTAACAAGAAGAGGTTAGAGGAATATGAGAACATTTGTCTCAATGAGGAATGCTCCGCCGTGTTGCAACATAAGCTTCCACCTAAGCTGAAAGACCCCGGGAGTTTTACTATCCCGTGTGAAATTGGGGGCTCTTTGTTTAAGAGGGTGCTTTGCGACCTTGGTGCTAGCATCAACCTCATGTCATATGAGGACTTTATCAAACTTGGAATTGGAAAGTTGAAAAACACCGAGATGACTCTACAATTAGCAGATAGGTCCATAAAACGTCCTAAGGGAGTCATAGAAGACGTGTTAGTGAAAGTTGATAAGTTCTACTTCCCTGTTGATTTTGTGGTTATGGATATGGAAGAAGGGTATTCAACGCCCCTTATTCTCGGTCGTCCATTCCTAGCCACGGGAAGGACAATGATTGATGTCTAACGTGGAGAATTAATTTTGAGAGTTAACGAGGATGAGGTCACCTTCAATATTTTCAAAGCCATGAAACACCCGTATAATTCACGAGAGTCATGTTCTTTTGTTGATGCACTATCTTGTGTTTGTATGGAGAATGCTAACTTGCAGGTCTTTGAAGACAAGCTTGAGGAATGTTTGGCCTTATCCATCTTTGACAGCGAAAGTGATGATGAGGAAATGCAAGCAGTGATTTCCTATCTGGATGTCGGGCGTATATTCGACAAACAACCGTGGCACCGATATCTGGAATTGAAACATGATGGCCCATTATTGACACCTTCCATAGAGGAGCCACCAAGGAACCTTGAATTAAAAACTTTATCTCCTAACTTGAAATATGTTTTTCTTGAAAATGATAATCTACTTCATGTTATTATTTCTTCGTCACTAACCAATGTGCATGAAGATTTTCTATTGAGGATGCTAAGAAAATACAAGAGAGCATTTGGTTGGACTGTGGTTGATATTCGGGGAATTAGTCCCGAAATCTGGGTTCACAAGATTATTCTCAACGATGACGCTAAACCATGTGTTCAACCACAACGTTGTTTGAATCCTAATATGCAAGAGGTTGTCAAGAAAGAGGTTATCAAGTTATTGGAGATGGGTATTATTTTTCCTATATCTGACAGTGAGTGGGTGAGTCCTACTCAAGTCGTGCCTAAGAAGGGTGGATTTACCGTGAAGGAAAATGATAAACATGAGTGGATACCGACAAGGGAAGTCACAGGATACCGCATGTGTATTGATTTTCGACGACTCAATGACCATACCAAGAAGGATCATTATCCCCTTCCGTATATTGTCCAGATGTTGGAGCGGTTGAGTGGGCATAAATTCTATTGTTTTCTTGATGGTTATTCAGGCTACTTGCAAATATTCATTGCGGCTGGAGATAGAGAAAAGATGACTTTCACTTGTCCTTATGGAACGTTTGCATACAAGAGAATGCCGTTTGGTTTATGCAACGCTCCGGCTACATTTCAGCGATGTATGACAGCCATTTTCTCTGATATGGTGGAAAGATTTTTGGAGATCTTCATGGATGACTTCAGTGTTTTTGGGGATTCTTTTGAGGAATGCCTCTCTCATTTGGAGCGTGTGTTACAGCGATGTGAAGACACGAATTTAGTGCTTAATTGGGAGAAGTGTCATCTTATGGTGTCAGAAGGTATTATGCTAGGCCATATAATTTCTGAGGATGGTATTGAGGTAGACAAAGCAAAAATTGAAGTGATTGAGAAGTTACCTCCACCGGTTAATTTGAAGACGTTGTGAGGATTTCTAGGGCACGCAGGTTTCTATAGAAGATTCATTGCAGATTTCTCCTGTATTGCCAAACCTCTCAGTCATCTCCTTGAGAAAGAGGTACCATTCGTTTTTGATGAAAAGTGCATAGAGGCTTTTGAAACTCTGAAAGAGAAACTAGTTAGCGCACCCGTTTTGGTAGCACCGGATTGGAATCTACCTTTTGAGTTGATGTGTGATGCAAGTGACCTCGCAGTTGGGGCCGTGCTTGCCCAACGTCATGGCAAGGTACTCAAGGCCATTTATTATGTTTCTCACACGTTGAACTCCGCTCAAGTCAACTATGCAAAAACCGAGAAAGAGTTACTCGCCATAGTATTCGCCCTCGACAAGTTTAGATATTATCTTGTTGGTTCTAAGGTCATTGTCTATACCGATCATGCAGCCTTGAAATATTTGTTGAACAAGAAAGATGCTAAACCGAGATTGCTTAGATGGATTCTCCTACTTCAAGAATTTGATATTGAGATCAAGGACAAGAAGGGTAGCGAGAACATGGTGGCGGATCACTTAAGCCGGTTGGATTTCATTGAAGAAGAAGGAAAACGAAGAGAGATTGATGATTACTTCCCGGATGAACAACTCATGAGGGTGGATGCTCCCCCGACAATGCAACTTATTCATGCCGGTTCAAAACCGAAGGAGAGCTCACCATGGTTTGCAAATATTGTAAATTACTTGTCATGTGAGTATGTTCCACCTAATTGGACATGGCAAAAGAAGAAGAAATTCTTTCACGATTTGAAATTTTTTTATTGGGAAAGACCGAACCTTTTTCGGAGGTGTTCGGATGGTATAATAAGAAAATGTGTTCCCGATAATGAAATCTCAATCATACTCTCCTTTTGCCATGGCCAAGATACCAGAGGCCATCATGGAGGATGGAAGACGGCATACAAATTTTTACAATGCGGATTTTATTGGCCTACACTTTACAAAGATGCACATCGTTTTTCACAATCTTGTATTGCATGCCAAAAGTGGGGAAATGTGTCTAAGAGGTATGAAATGCCCCTCCAACCGATCTTGGAGTGTGAAATATCTGATGTATGGGGCATCGACTTCATGGGCCCATTCCCTCCCTCATTCGGTAATAAATTCATTTTAGTGATGGTTGATTATGTTTCTAAATGGGTTGAAGCACAAGCCTATCCCACTAATGATTCTAAGGTAGTGCTAAAATTCTTAAAGAAAAATATTTTTACTCGATTTGGCACTCCCCGAGCTATCATTAGTGACCGTGGCTCACACTTTTGTAATCGACCATTCACTAAACTTCTTGAGAGTTATGGTGTAAGACACAAAGTCGGCACACCGTATCACCCACAAACAAGGGGGCAGGTTGAAGTGTCAAACCGTGAGATAAAACAGATTATTGAAAAGACGGTGGACACTAACCGTAAGAATTGGTCGGTGAAGCTTGACGACGCACTTTGGGCCTACCACACCGCTTTCAAAACACCTATTGGATGTTCACCATACTGATTAGTTTTTGGCAAGTCTTGTCACTTGCCCGTTGAATTGGAGCACCGAGATTATTGGGCTATAAAGTTTCTCAACTTTGACCCCGAGCTTGTAGGAGACCATAGGTTGCTCCAACTCACCGAGCTTGACGTGTTTCGCCTAGATGCATAAGAGAACGCCCAAATTTACACGGAACGAACAAAGTCATTCCATGACCGGAAGATTTTTAATCAAGAGTTCCGTGTAAATGATAAAGTGCTCTTGTATAACTCACGGTTGAGATTGTTTCCAGGTAAACTTAGATCGAGGTGGACAGGTCCATTCCTTGTTACAAAGGTGTATAAATCCGGTGCAGTTGAACTTACAGATGGAAAAACGACATTCATAGCAAATGGTCATCGCATTAAGCATTTCGTTGAAAGAGAGGGCATACCTCGAGAGGAGGAGGTGTTGTTCCTCGAAGACACCCCATTGGACTGAGAAATTGCATAGTCTAGCTATAGACTATAAATTTAGCATGCTATGGGTACTATTTTCCAATTTACTTCTTAAGCATTATCTTTTGGTTGGCTTATGTGCTTAATTGCTACATGCTTACGTGGGTAATTGTTAGTAGTGTCCGTTTGATGATCTGTATAATTCCATTATCTCTACCATATAATCTCGTCGAGCCAACGACGTAAAACAACAGCGCTACCGGGAGGCAGCCCGTTTCTTGATAATTTACAGCCATGTAGTTGCTCTTTTGATAAGTTGGCTGAGCATTAGAAATTTTGGAGTTGAATGTTTTGGTAGGTGTTTCATTACTCACGCCAAGGCGCCTTGACTCACTCCAACAATCACTATTCACATACAGAGAGTTTGGTCGTTTTTGTTGACCTGAGTCATTGTACCTCTGACCTGAGTCATTTTACCTCTGACCTGAGTCATTGTACTGCTGACTTGAGTCATTTTGTTCTTGGCGTGCGCCAAGAGGCCTTTTTGAGCGCAGATTTTGCCCAAATTTTGTTTATGGTCATCTCATACGTGTTGCTCATGCTGATTCCCCGTTGTTTCCCTAACTATATCTTCATTACTCACTTCGCATTAGGACAATGCAGACTTGTAAGTGGGGAGTGGGAGTATAGTTAGTCTAACAACGGGTAATGCCCTATTTGCTCGAGAAAAACCTTAGCTTTGATCATCTCCGAGAAATTTGGAGTTGTATAAATTATCTTTTGGCATGAATTACGATCCGGTAATTGATGGAACGAGTATTTCAATAAAACGAGTAACTTTGACGAAACACAGGTGCATGTTATTCGCTAATCTTTGTTGGTATTGTGATCCATGGTGCACGTATATTCCGATTTCTGTGTTAACAAACAACCCTGCATGAAATTGTGCATGCATACTCTAATTTGCAACCTGAATTTAGGAATGTTATTCTTTTGAGACGAAATAACAAGTATTTGGAATCGGAATAGGGATGACGATTTTTGGCATTACTTTGACTCAACCATAGCCAAATGGCCTACATGTACATGAATTTCCCTTTTTGTCCCCGTCTTAGCCTTGTAGAGTGGTGAGACCCCACTCGAACTAGCCGTTCGTGTTTAGCCTCATTATAGTCCAACCCTTACCCAAAATTTTGGTCTACATTCCTTTGGCCTCCCGCAAGCATAGCAAGAGTTTAGTAATTGTGAGAGCGGTGGTTGGGACTAAGAGTTGGATGAAAGTGCTAGTAGGTTGAGATGGCATCTTGTGGAGTTGGTTCGGAAACCATTGGTGTGGTGTCATTCAAAAAAAAGAGTCTCTTTTATTGTGTACATATTTCAAGAGTCGAATAAAAGCTTCGAACAAATCAAAACTCAAATCAAAGAGAAGCTTACAAATTGTAAATACATCTATGAATAATGAGTCATTGAGGGCAATTTTGAAGCAAATTGTAAGATCAAGGTGATGTAAGGATAGGAAGTGATTATTTTGAAAGAACGGTGTCATGAAGAAGAAGGTGCGGATTCTTGCTATATTGCCTTATTCTTTTGATTATCCTTTTATTTCCTTCGGTTAGCCACTACCCTAGCCTGAACGTTACAAGCCGATTTGTTAACTACCTGACCTGATTCCTTGATTCCGAGTGCCTCATTAGTGGAGATTGATTTCATTCCTAAGCTTAGGGTTGCATGTTTTGAGTAAGGCTTGCATGAATTCATGATCGTTAGTTGATAACAAGCTTGACGAATATTCACTCACACACTCCACTACTTCCTTAGATTGTGCAGAGCATGTCCTTGTGATTTTGATAGGTTGCATCGCCTAATTGGATTCTCAATTCTTGATGTTGCATGATCGTATTTTTGTGACTCCAGATAACCTTATCGCTCTAGTTGCTCGAGGACGAGCAAACGCTAAGTGGGGAGTGGTTGATGTAAGTCAACCTGATGATATAATTTCCGATGATTTACCCCTTTTTCTGGTGCAATTAGCGATATTTTGACATCAATTTGAGCAATTTGAATGATGATTGGAACCATATTTTGTGTACATAGAGTTTTCAGAAAAACCATGTTTCTAGTTGTATTATATTAGTTATTAGCCGATTTTGTTATCAGATTTACACGTGGTATCTTTGTGTCTATTTTGCAGCACAGATATTACGGTGGGGAGTGTGGATTCTGACCTCAGGGTGGCTATTGATTCTTTTGTGATGATTTTTGTTCTGTGGCGAGCATTTCAGCCCACGAGGATTATTGATATACATTAGAGGGTTCAATCCAAGCCATGTGGAAAAATAAATTGTGTTTATGTGATTTATGTTACTGATGACTCGCGCCATGTGACATTGACCTGAGTCAAGGAGTAGTTGGGCATTAAATGCAGATGTCATTCAGCCAACTACCACAAATGACACCTTGACCCAAGCCAAGAAGCTCTGACCTGCGCCACTAGTGCATTTTGGGCTAGACCTGAGTCAAGGGTGGGATGACCTGAGTCACTAGTGCAGAGTCAGCAATTATTGATTCTTTTTATTCTTCCAAACACATTATCATCAAACACACTTCATCTTCTTCAGTTTTTCCATCTTGCAGGCACCACTCCACCCCTTGGCTTCCATAGCCGAATTTTAGTAGAAATTAACCGTTGATTTTGATTGTAAAAGCTAAGGATTCTAGTTTAACTATTTTAGTAGATTGAATTCAACACATTAGTGTTAGTTGATTGAAGCTTTTGGAAGTTGGATGAAGAACACCAACTCGAATTTGTACTCTTGATTTGGTAATCCTTAATCTTTATTTTCATTTCAATTGTTCTTATGATTATAAATGTTAGCTTTGTTATGTTGATATTTATGGTTATGGGTGGCTAGGTTTATCTAGCCAAGATTATGTTGTAGTATTAGTTATCCTCTTGTGATTGATTTGGAATGATTGGTTGTGTTGTTAGTTTTGATTGTTGTGAAGCTTTTCCTACTTGTTTGCATTGTTTGCTTGCATTAGAGTAATTGCCTAGTGTTAGCATTTACACGTTTAATGGACACCGAACGGAGATGTTAGACGTGGGAAGAGGGTAGGAGAACCGGAAGGTAAAATCGACCTCTCGTAGGCATTCGATTTCTTATCCGAGGATAGTTGGCTTTGCCATTGCATTCACGGGCATAGCATACCGAATCATTAGGTTTAGGGCACCTAGACCAAGGAGGAGGTAGAGAGCAATTTCATTCACTCGTATGAGGGGGAATTGCTTGTTTAGGAGTGCACCGTTTCACACTTTTGAACACGAATGGTAGAAAGGTAGGAAGTCACTCCCATGACATTACAAGAGGATAGCTAGAATACACATTTTCTTGGTTAGTTTCTTTTATCATTTTATCATCTTTGTCATTACAAGCACTTTATTTATGCAATTGATTAATCTTTCACTAAATTGCGACCTAGATCGAATTAATATGAGCTTTTTACTGTATAACCTCACAAGATAGTTCCATGTGGATACGACCTTGATTCACCATACTAGACTGCAATCGACCCGGTACTCTGCCGGTTAGATTGGACACCTCGGTTTGGCCCATCAGAATTCACTAAGGCCGAACAGAAGACCTGTAGGATCTCCTCCTTTATAACTTAGCTTCTTTTGTCTGACTGTCCGTTTTATTTGTACTTCCAGTGGATGACTTTGCTGAACTAATAACCGGAGCTGAGAGAGAAGTGGTTCGTCAGCTTGTGCCAACGCCAGCTGTCCGGCTCATGCCCATGGAGGATCCCGTAGTGGAAGAGGCGGGTACTTCGCCTGCTCTCCCTCAGGAGCAGGTCAGTAAGGACGCTCTCGAGAGAGCTGCCGAGAGGGGGCTAGTTGTTGGAAAGACAATAGGCCCGAGGCCGACCTCGCACGAGGGTCGTTCCTCAAAGAAAAGAAATCAAAAGCTCTTGAGGGAGTTCTGGAAGAAGCTGCCTTCGAACAACAGCGGGTCGCCAGTATGTCGGATAAAGAGATGGCGATTCTTGGATGCAAAACTGCGGAGCTAGTAAGTGTTATGTCTTTATTCCATTTTTGTTTTAGTAAATAGCTACTTATGATCCTAATGTTTTCTCTGTTTGTTCAGGGTGGCACGATCGGCCAAGAGGTTTTCAAGAGGTTGGGCAAGGCCTCTACAGAATTAGCTGCTCACAAGAATAAGGTGGCCCAACTGAGGCCGGCTCGAGATGAGCTCAAGGCGGCCGCTAAGCTTAGGGCCGTAGAAATGAAGGCCATGCACGCCCAACTTTCAGATCAGGAGGAAGAGCTAAAGTCCTTGGCGAATGAGCTTGCCGAGGGAAAGAAGATGAATGAGAAGGAGGTCGGAGACCTTCTGGCAAAGGTGGCCGACCTGGAGGCAGCAAACTCGGCTCGGAGCGCCGAGGCCATCCAAGAGTACAAAGCTTCGGCGGAGTTCGCCGAGGCTTTGAAGGTGCTGCTAATCCCCATCCTCTACCATGGGTATACCCAAGGGGTGGACGAGGCGAGGATGCAAAATCCCTCTCTTGTGCTCAATGACCTTCCTAAGAAGGCCAACTACCAGCAGGGAATGGGCACGGCTTACACCGAGCGCGTGCAGGACTTTAAGGCAGGAGTGGACATCTTGTCCAAGTATATTCTCCAACCTGTTGCCACTCCTTCCGGCTCGGAACCTCCGTCCGAACCCCAGAAGAGTCCTACTGCTGATTCTTAAAGCTTAGAATTGCTTTTGCTTTTAATTGTAAAAACTTATGTAATTTTTTATTATAAAGGACAATTATTTTGTTAATGTACTTCTGAATTAAGTTTTTTGGTAGAACTTGTTTTGAGAGTTGTTATTGCCGATGGGGGGTTGTCCCCCAGTATGCCATTCATTATTCTGAATTTTTGGATGACATTCTTAAGCTTGTGTAGTTGTATTTATGAATTGTCAAATTTTTGTTCGCGTGTGCCTGGTGTGCGAGTCTGAATTTAGAGATTTCACACTTATGTTTGCATATGAGGCCGAACTCTATTCGCAATCTTGGAGAATTTTGTTTTGTTTTTGCTATACTATTATATTCACACACTGTTATATTACCGGAGGGGTGAGCCCCCCCAGTATGCCATTTATTAGTCTTGACTTTTGGATGGCATATTTGTTTTGATTCTTTGTTGCTGAGCCTGACGCGTGCGTTCGGCTCGCGCTGACTTAATTTTTTATTTACACTCAGCATGCTATTCTGAAGTTTTCATAATGCACACTTATTTTTGTACGTAGGGCCGAGCTCTATTCGTGGGCTCGGGAATCTATCTACTGGAATATTTTGTCAGATTAGTTACTGAATTAGGGTAGATTTAATCCTATATTAGTAGACAATAAACAGGACTAAGTCAAACTGACCTTAGGACTATCTGAGCAAGGTTAAATGAATTAAACTTGACAGTACGGACATACTTTTTACACAAAGCATTAAGAATGAGCAGGGCCATGCTAGTGCTGACTTATCGTACGGCGAGCAGGGTCAGGTCGGACTGACGTCTCGCATGCAGTTTTAAGGACGAGCAGGGCCAGGCTAGTGCTGACTTCTCATTTAAAAGCACGGCGAGCGGGGCCAGGTCGGACTGACGTTTCGCGTGAAAATATAGCGTGGGATTTACGGACTTTTGGTGAGTTGTAATCTAAAACAGAAAAAGCAAGCAAATTGACGTAAAGCAAGGTTATTCAACAAAAATGGAAGTATCCAAAGCGGACATCAAAGAGGATGAAAACAAGGTTCAAAAATGAAACAAAAATATCCAAGGCAGATAGCGAAATCGGGCGAACAAAATTAAAGTGCAGAAATGAGAAATAGTCTGGGAAAAGCAATAAACGATAAAAAACTTGCCGAACCGATCAGCCCAACATGATTCTTTTGTCCTTAATAGTGGCCGCGTAGCAACTTTGAGCGACCTCCAGATCTCCTTTGATTTCCACCGAACCGCGGTCGGTCGGGAACTTCAGACTGATTTGAGCTGGGGAGATTACGGCCCATAGATCGATCAGAGCAGGCCTTCCCAAGATTATGTTGTATGCTGACGATGACTTGACCACGACGTAGTTGACCATTAGAGTTCTTCCCACTGACTCTTTCCTGAATGTTGTCGCGAGCCGAACCATCCCCAGAGGGTGGATAGTAGGACCTGCAAATCCAAACAAGGGCGCTGAAACAGGGATCAGTTCGGACTCCTAGAGATTCATAGCCTGAAAAGCCGCCAAGTATAGGACATTGACGGCACTTCCAGTGTCAACGCAAACTCTCTTCACCAGGTTTTTGTTCACCACGACTTCAATTACCAACCCTTCGTTGTTCGGGACCAAGAGGAGTGGGTCCATTGGCCCATAGCTTACTTCCTGAGAAGGGATTAAACTTCCTTGTTCGCCTGCATGCCCCCTGGTCGGGCGTTTAGGTTTCCAACCTCAAATGCATTACCAGGGCCTCCACTATGGTGTTGATGGTGTTAATCGGGCGGTTGTCCCTCTGTTGACCTTTGTCCGGAGATTGTTCTCTTCTTCATTGGGGCTCTCCCTGCCGATTGCGATCTTTATTAAAATTCTTCTGCGGGTACTCTCGTCGTCCTCTACGTTCGCCATACCGAGGTCGTTCCACCACCTCATCTAGCTTCCTATCCGCAATTGCTGCCTCCACATCGCGTTGGAAATCCCTACAGTTGTCCAGCTCGTGCCCAGTGTCCTGATGATAAGTGCAAAACTTACTCTGGTCCCTTCTGTCCAAGGGACTTCGCAGCGGCGTGGGGGTTCTCGCCAAACCCTTTCTCTCCATGATCGCCAGTACTTGCTCCCAAGGCCTGTTTAACACCAGGAAATCCCGTGGCTGCAAGGCATTTCTCTTCTCGGGTCGGCCCGTGGCCGATCTGCTCGCACGGTCTCCGAACAGCTTCCTCTTCTTGTCAGATGTATCCTTAGTTTTATCCTTCTTGGACTCTGGCTTGTCCACTTCTCGCTTCAACCGATTGGCTTCTTCTCATTGACAGTGCTTGAACGCTATCTCCAAGCATTCTTCCATAGACACGGGGAGCTTGCTGGTCAGCTTGGCATATAGCCTCCCTTAACGCAGTCCGCCACAAATGATGCGATCTGAACCTGATCGTCGGCGTCTCGTACTTGCAATGACTCTTCACTGAACCGCTTAAGGTATTGCAGCGCAGTCTCATCTTTCTTCTGTTTGAGGGAGAACAGGTGGGTAGCATTCTTCTGGAACGGCTTTGCCATGATAAAAGTGTTAAGGAACATTTTTCTTAAAATGTCGAAACTGTAGATAGTCCGGGGTGGTATCTTCTTGAACCATCCCGAGCTCGACCGGTGAGCAGGGCTGGGAACGCCTTGCACTTCATCTCCTCCGGGGCACAGTCGAGATTCATGTGCGTAAGATACCGGAACAAGTGATCCTAGGGGTCTTTGGTTCCGTCGTAGGGCTCCAACTTTGGGATCTTGAACCTTGTGGGTCGGGGGTAGTTATCAATCTGCTCGGAAAAATGAGACTCGAGATCTAGGAGTGCTGATTTCCTTCCTTCTATGGCCTTTAGCTCGGCACGAGCTGCCTCCATCGCCTGGGGTACAATCAGTTGCTTTCTCAGATTTGAGGATGATGATCGATCCTCCTTTCGGTTTCCTTTACGCCTTAGAGGAGAAGGTGTTTGTTGCCATGACCCATCATTGGGGTTGTCGTCCTCCTCCGGCTCTTGATCCTGGGAGTTTTCTCCAGACGAACCCCCGTTCGGATGATTCTGATCTTGTGAATTCTCATCAAGGGGGTCTTCTTCTTCTAGACCTTCCCAATCTTCGTCCTCCTCTGCTAAAACGGCATTGAGAACGGCCTCTTTTGTTGCATCATCTAGAGCCGTGAGTTGATCTACCAACTCCTGGTTGGTCGTATCGAGAGAGACACGTTCATGCTGCTGGCTCTGGTTGTTGGCATCCGATTCAGTTGCGTTGTTGGCGTTGTTGCCGTTGGTGGCTTGTTTTCGTGTGGTAACCATGTTGATTCTTAAAGCTTTTCCAGAGATTATCAAATCATGAGGCCCTCCTTCTAGCGCCAATTGACGATCCAAAAACCATCAAGGTAAACTTTCAGGGTTCTTTCTCTTGTTGACAATCTAAGGTGCTCTGTGAACACAAAGAACGATAAAAGGGTGGGTGTTTTGGGGATGATTTAGACTGCATTTGAGATGTTGTTTCTCAAGCTGCCTACGTATCCAATATGTGAATTGGAATCAAGTCTCCGTAGTTCTTTAGGGATTGTTTATATAGAGGGGCTTATGCCCTAGGGTTAGCATGTGGCGTGTCTGTGATGGACACTGATTGGCGTGTTCCCTAAGGAAGAGGATTATGATTGATTAATCTCCTTGGCTTTAAGAGATAATTATAATATTCAAATATTTGTATTAAGTGATAGAGAATGGAGCCTTTATGACTCAGGATTCTTTCAATAGCTATCTGTTTATTACACACGTGGGAAATATGATTATAGATTGACTCTGGCCGACTTGGACGGCCTGAAATAAGCTACTTGAGGCCTTCGGCTGACCTTCGAAGGTCGGGGGGAACAGCCGAGCTGGTAACAGCTCGGACTCTTATGCCTGTAGAGTGGTAAATCTGAAAGGGACTTAAGCTGACTGGTAATGTTGGTCATCGGTTGACCAGGATGTAAACGGTGTCCGACCTTAGGAGGTCGGGCATGGAACTGGAAACTGATTATGACTATTGGAGGTTGACCCTAAACACTGGGCAACCTAGAAAGGATAGGGCGAGCAGCCAGACTACTTCAGTCCAGTCACTAAGGTACCTGGAACCATTTCTCTCCGGCTTTAATGTCGAGCCACTAAAGAGGTGCCACATGGGTATGTTCAAATTCTGGCATCGTCATAAGCCCCCCAGATCCAGGCGAGCTATGGCTGGTCGGCTCGGATCTGCCTGTGTGGTGGCTCGACTCGGATGCTTGACATATAGGATTTTAATTGCATTGCCAGGTGGAAAGGCCAGCTGTGATGTTATTACAGCTGTACCAGGAATCGAGGCATCTTTTCCCACTAACTTAACTGAGGGCGTTTTTAGTGGTAAGTGAGGGGGGTTATAACCCCGTCAGATCAATCGTTTCATAATGACGTGGGCTATTAAATCAGATGATCTCCTGCCGGTTGCCGCTTGTCATTCTCAACCTAATTTTTGCAAGTAAGTGCTTCTTCCTTTGCGTTCCGATTTCATAGATTGATTTCCTTTATCCTTAGATAAAACCTTATTCTCTCGGAACCCTAAGTCCGATTTCTCCGAAATGGCTATAGTGGGTAGTAGAGACGTTGGGTCGATTTTGAATCAAGAAGATATAGACGAGGTTTGTGAATTATACGGGGTGGATAAGGAGAGGTTTGCTTCTCGGTTACCTTCGGAACCTAATTTATTTGCTCCAGACCCGCCGGAGGGTTTCTGTACTGTTCACCGGTTGTATTTTGAGGTGGGCATGAGACTACCCTTCTGTCTGGCACTTCTTGCTGTACTTCGGCACTACGGGATTGGGATTTCCCAGATATCCCCCAATGGCATTAGGGCTGTCATAGGGTTTGCTATCTGGTGCAGGCTGCTAAACATATAGTTTGGCGTAAAGAAGTTTAGACACTTCTACCATCACGTAGGGGCAAAGGACCACCCCTACCGGTACTACTTTGCAAGGCGGCAGGGAAAATCTTTCGATATCCCCATACTGCCCCCTGGAAATGATTCTTTCAAACGATGGAAAGAGAGGTTCTTCTATGTGCGCCACGAAGGTCATCCCGAGCTGAGCGTGTGGAACATTGCTGATTTGGACAAAGATGATCGTCCAGAACTACCGGACGCGTGGGTGGAGAAGGTTTGAGAGTCTGGGTATTCGGTTGAATGGCAGACCTTATACAACGAGCTGATTACAGCAGCTCGGCTTGAGGATGTGGGGCCCGACCCTTACGTGGAATTCACTAAGGCCGAATAGAAGACCTATACAAGGTTTGTGTGTATCTGAGGACAGTTGATTTACTGTCAGTGTACTTTTTGGATTCTAGCGCAGACAGCAAATCAGATTTTGCCACATGGCAGGTGATGAGAGTCAACTTTACCTTGCTCCGGTGTATGTTTTAACCCTCATTTACGACACTTTTGGCTTGTATTGGGTAGTTTTAGACCATTTATAGGGTAAAAACACATTGAGCGCTCACTTTGAGGTGAACCGTCATATTGATGGAAAACCTCACCATTTTACGGTATTTTGACCCTTTTCGAGCCCTATTTATCTTGCGGGATTATGCTTGGTATATTTTGATATGTAAATGCAGGAAATAGGTGACTCTTAAGCCCGGAAGATGATGCATGAGACTTAGAGTGGCATAACCGAAGCCCGGAAATGGAAACATATCAATAATAGTTGTTGCTTTCACCATACGTTCACTTCATCAGCAATTTGATCCAAGATAAAAGCATTTTCTGAACTTGTGGTCTTCATGAGAGTTGTATACAATTGAATGAGCTTTCCAACGCACTTTGAATCACTCAAATCGAAGGTCTACACGCAAATTTATGGTCAATTTACTGAAGACAATCTATTACCGAACCACCTGTCGAGCCGAGCTTCGAGCAGCTCGGCTCATTATGAGTTTTTCACCACAAAAACGGGATATCCTGCTGAACTCTCATTCTCCCCTTTTCCCAAAACCCTTAGTCACCATTCTCTTCTTCCCCTTCACCCTTAGATTAATTTCTACACCTAATTTACTTAGATTAAGCTCGAATTAGCTTAGATTCTTAGCTCAACTCTTGGATTTTGGTGTGTTTTGGATCTTCTTCGTCCCCAAAGTGACATGGGTGTTGTTGAAGCTTGGAGAACATCAAATCTCTGCATTTTTTTGGTAATTGTTTTCGTTTTCCTCTCATTTCATGGGTTTAATTTCTTGTTTGATTCTTGCTTTTGTTGTTGTAATGGGTAGCTAATTACTACATAGCTAAATCATGTGATAGATGAAGAAATCACCCTCTAGTTGATTAATTGGGGTTGGGTAGTGTTTAATTGTTGTTATATCGATGAATTCATGTCTTAAAACTTGTTCTTAATGCGTGAATTAGCTTGATCACCTAGTTCATGAAGTCACACACCACTTTTATAAATGTATGTTGCGAAGGGGTGTGGGAAAAGGGGTTTTAAGATCGTTATCTACAATTGACTGAGTTGTTTAGATCGATTGGGTAACGAGGTTTGTCGGTGTAAATCGAGCGGCTCTAGAGCATTTATCTTGTTTCGGTCAGTTAAATCCTTAAAAGGCAGACTGTTGAACCGGCAAAGAGTACTAGGTTGTTGCATGGCGTCTAGTACAATCTTAGGAGTTTGCACCCATGAACGAGTCGATATAAGCATTAGGATGGTTGGTTGGTAGTTTCCATTCCCAATTAGTCAATTAGAGGGGCGAAAGTATTCAATTGGATCGTGATTTGGCTATGCCTCTATCTCTCTTTATCTCTAGTTTAAATATCGTTTTAGCATAATCAAAACTTGAACAAACTTGATTAGCCTAAACTAAGTATGAGAATGACTTTGGTATTCGATTGATTCCTCGTGGGATACGACCTTGCTCTCCACTATAGTGCTTCCGACCCGATACTCTGCCGGTTAAAGTTGGATCGTCACTATTTTGGCCATCAGCAGGCTGCAAAAACTCGCAGATAGTACCCTTCACACCAGGGAAAACAGCCACTCAGGATCCACCACGTGCGAGGAACGTGGAGGACACACTTCAAAATCCAACCGCAGATTGGGATCCATCCCAACAGGAAGAAAGAGCCAATGATGCTAGGCCCATCATCAAACAAAGAACAAAGTCTAAAAAGGCCGTTGTGACCTCAAATCTGGCCCGCACTGGACATGCCCGTGAAAAGGTGACTATCGGCACCTCGAGGCCCCAACAAAGTTGTGAGGTAATTCCTGAAAAGGTACCCGAAGTTAATGACTCCGAGGCGATGGCTGCTAAAAATTACGCCGACTATATCGGAAGTCTGTTCTGGGGCAATGAGATTCTAATATCCAAAGGCTTGCCTCCCAAGCCAATTCCGCCACCACAAAGGGCAGGAATCGGTCAGGTAAACGAGGCGCCATAGAAAGATCAGCCAAGGAAAAATCAGCTTAATGAAATTGAGGAAAGCATGCGCTCGTCAAGTGCTAAGGGATATAAGCGGGCCCCTGAAACAAGTACTGGAAGAAGGTCTGCTCTCGAACGTTTAGGCCATGCTGGAAAAAGAACAGTTCATCAGAGACTGGGCCCATTGTTTTGGAAAGAAATGTCGTGCCACGCCGGGAAATCCGAGACAATCGCGTTGCCCGTCAGATCATAAAGGATAAACAGGGCAAAGCAGGAGGTCGAATCAATGTATTACGCTGATTCCGAGGATGTGATGTGGCGAGCTATTGTGCCCACCATAGACGACAGACTTGAAAGGATACAAAAAGAAATCGAAGAACTGAAGAGGTCGAGGCCATCAGACGAGGCCAAATCAACCTCGGGAATCAATGTGGTAACCGATCATATTTTGAGCTCGCTACCAGCAGAAAAGATCACCTATCCACAATATCATTACTATCAGGGAACAACCTGTCCATATGAGTGGATAACCTCATTCGAAAGTCGGATCATACTGGTAACTTCCAACAAGTCCGCTTGGTGCATAGCCTTAGTAGGCAGTATGCAAGAGCGGGCTGTATCGAGGATCCACGGCCTAGCCCAAGGATCGATTCAGAGCTGGGATGACTTGAAAAAAAAATTCTTGGCGGAGTTTGACACGGTCGAAAGGCCGAAGAAAACAATTGAGGATCTTTATGATATCCGTCAGGGTGAGAACGAGACGAACAAGTTATTATGACCGTTTCATGCGGTCTATGATCAGACGAAGAACATCCCGGACTCCGATGTAAAGAAGAGTTTCCTCATCAGAATCGTGAGGGTCCCAAGAAGACTCACTTCTCGATTCATCCGCCAAAAAGTCTGGGCGATCTGCTCGACCAATCCCAAAAATACGGACTAAATAAGGTGGTGCCCTAACCCTCAGGAAAAGGATAAACAAAATGTGATCACAACCAGGGTCACAATGAGGATCGACGAGAGGAGCGCGGGAAGAAGGATGACCGTGAGGTCAGAAAACCTGTCAAATTAGACGAGAAGGATTTCATCCCACCAAACACCAAACCCTCACAGATTCTATTTGAGATCCACGACCGAATAGAGAAACCTAGGCCCATGAAGGCCGACCCGAAGCTTCGTGATCGAACCAAATACTGCGACTTCTATGAGGATCATGGCCACATAACTGATGAATGCATAACTTTGAGGAGAATCATTGATAAGATGATCAGGGAAGGTTATCTTGATAAGTACAAGAAGCACGGTGGAGCCAATGGCAGGGGTAACAAGATTGAAAGACCCCCCCCCACAGGTATGCAAATGAAATTCGAGTTATCTTGGAGGAATTTCCGAGCAACGCTCAGCTCTAGAACCAAATCAACTCGATTAATGTCTGAGAAATTGAAAAGCCGATAGTCTTAGGCGAGTCGGAGTAGGCAATTGCTTTCACCAGAAGCGAGCTAGCAGGCCCGCCTAGGGCGATGAAAGTACCCGTGGTGGTCCAAATCAGAATTAACGACTTCAGGGTAAACAAGGTTCTCCTAAATATGGGAGCCGGGAGAGATATCATCTACATGGACACCCTCAAGCAAATCAAGCTTGGATCGTCCAAGCTAATGCCTTACCCGGGAATGTTAGAGGGGTTTTTGAATGATAAATTCAAGGTCATGGACACGATAGACCTCAACGTCAAAGTTGGAGACTATGGATTTACACGAACAGAAAAAATACACTTTCTCGTGGTCGACTTGCATTAACATTATATGGCAATCCTAAGAAAACCCCGACCTCAGAAAGTTTCAAATGGTCGTTTCTATTGTGTTATTTGACACCTATTTCTAAATTTGAGGGAAGAAATCTATGCACTTGATATCTATATCATGTACTTCAAATGAATGACAAGTTTTTGGGATTGGAATTTAATTGCTTAAAATACTATTGTGTGTGTGGGAAATGAGATACTTGGTGTGGGAAAAGAGGTATAGAGATTGATAGGTAAAATTCATCTTAAAATGAATTTGATTTCTTATGTGGGTTTTGTAGCTTAATCTACGTATCCGAGAGAGTTAATACACTAAATCGTTAGGCTAATCTGATTTTGGACAAAGACGTATTCAGCACAGCGAACTGCGAAATAAGAAGCAACGCGATCAAAACATCATGTCGGATGACGATGACTGATTAAGTCACCTTGATTATCCGGGCCCTAATAGAATCTAGTGATGAACACACACAAAAACCCTAATGCCTAAAGAGTGAGATGGTGGATTTTAGTATTTGCGGCTGAGTCTAAGAATGTATCTTAGATTGCCTACGTATCCTGTTAGGTTCCAGGAATCAAGCCTTACGTAGTTCCTGGAATGAGGTATTTATAGTGACAACACATGCCCTAACCCTAATATTAAGTTGGCTTATGTTATATTATATTTACCCTTTAATGGGCCTTAACCCTCGCCCAAGTTATCACTGTTAATGGGCCTGGACAGCTGGTGCGGACTCTGTCCTCCATGTCGATATTGCCAACCTGCGGTACTCGACTCTGGGACTCATTGCCCTACACTGCTAGCTGGTGCGGACTCTGTCCTTACGGACTCGTCGTCTCACACTGCTCGAATGTCGATAGTCGTTGCCCCGAATATGGGCGTCGACATGAGTGACCTGGAGTTAAATCCATAATGTGTGGACCAATTGATAGACGACACGTGGAGGGGTGAAACCCTGTATCGTCATAAGCCCCCTCAGACTTGAGAGAGGCGACTCCCGTTGTCCGAGGTCGAGTCTGTCACATGGATCGTCTCCGAGCTGGGTCGTCCTTTGGGCGGGAAAAAGCCCGCCTTTTTGCAACCCTAACTGTCCGCCGCCGCGTGGCATGATGTCATGGTACATAGACGCTTCATATCCCGCAAAACGTGTCATTGCCTTGATTCTCGCGATTTCCAGGGGTTATAACCCCCACTACCTACGTCCTTTCAAATCATTTGCAATTTTTGCTAGAATAAAAGGAGAGGAGGTAGAAGTTGAAGCAGAGCCTATTCATCATTTCATTCTCACAAATTCCAAACGCAAAGTAAGCTTCTTTTTCATTAGTGTTCTTCATCTTTTCTTTGAATTTATCCATGTCCAGTAGTAGTGCAACAGAATCCGATAGGGGTAGCGAAACGCCTTCCCGTAGCCAAACTCCGGCCCCTGTTACTTCTGATCATCTTCTCCGGTAAGACTCCGGCGAGCCCACTGCCTCTTCCCCTCCTGTCCCCAATCAACCTAAGAAATTAGTAACCAGGATGGATGGGAAAGGTGCTAAAGGGTGTCTCAGTGCTCTTTCTCTTGAGGATGTTACCAGACTTTGCCGGAAATGCAATATCACCAGTCTTCCGTTTGAAGCTCGACTTCCTTCTGGCCTTCATAAGTTTTCCGATGAGCCCTCAGAAGGATTCTGCACCGTCTACGAGGGCCAACTCTTGAGTGGATTAAGATTCCCTCTCTATCCGGCTGTCCTCGCGGCTCTAGATCATTATGAGATAAGTATCTCCCAAGTAGCCCCAAATGCCGTCAGGATTCTAATGGGGTTCATCATTGCCTGTCGAGTTGCTGGAGTCTGCTTCTCGATTCCCCTTTTTCGATATTACTACCAAATTGCTGCGACACCCGACAAGCTATGGTATACCTTTCAAAGGAGGCCAAACCGACATGAGTTTCTATCCAACGGGCCTTCATCACACGGGGAGTGGAAGCCCCGATTCTTCTTTCTTCGACACGGCCTAGAGAACCCTTATATAGGGCAATGGAGGTCGAGGGGCGTGAAGAAAGAAAAACTTGGAAATGCCCCTGTTCCTAACGAGGCCCGCTTATTAGGGGGTTTTGACTTCGAGGTGTGCACTCGAGACTTGAGTCTCCTATACAATCTAGCCCACCTGGAGGAGGCTGGACCGATCCCATACGCAAACCTTCACTCCCAAGACCAAGAGAACCGTAGGGGATTTCCTTGTTTTTACTTTCATATTTGTTGTTTTTTCGTATTTATTATTTTTTTGACTCTGATAAGTTGTCATTTGTTGATCAAGATTAACCTATTCTTTTATCTTGCAGTGGGGAAGTTTTCCAAGGTCAGCGATCCTACACGCCTTCCTCTGTCGGCGGTCGTGGCTGCTCCACCTCTCAGGAGTCGGGCTACACCTGAATTGCCTGCGACTGAAATCAGGGCGCCTTCTTCTTCCAGAGAGGGGGGTGCTTCTCAACCTGATCTTATCCCTACTGCTGTCGAATCAACGCTGTCGGCTCGATCATCCGAGCCACCTCCGTCCACCAGCGGCCTATCATTCCGATTTGGCTCGCTTCGGGACGAAGATGAGGAGGAGCTAGTCGACCTGACTCCAGCTGTTGAGGTTAACGTCGAGGAACGGGTTCCGCCGACCAAAAAGAGGCCAACTGTTCCAGAGCTGGTGTGGGAGCAGCACCGACAGTCGAAGAGGCCCAAGGTCGTTGAAGCTTCTACCGAGCCTGAAGTCGACGTGAACTGGGTCGCTGATGATTGCGCGGCCTTGGAGGAAAAGGCACTATCCCACGCTCTTCGGAGGTCGGCCCGCCTCGTAAGTCGATGGTCTTTCTCATCTTTAAATGTTGATTTTTCTCGAGGCCTATGCCTTGTCTATTATTTGACATCTCCTTTTCTTTTTATAGAATAATCTTCTCAGTCGAGAGGCTACCCGACGGCTGGCCAAAACGGGAGAGTCGGAAGACGATCTGCGGAAGGAAAACGGCAGGCTTCTGCAGGACAACGTTACAAAGGGCGCCGCCATCACCGGTCTGGAGTCTCAGTTCGAGGCGCTGAAGCGTGAGGCGAAGGCCGAGGTCGAGAAATTGCAGACTGCCCTAACTGCAACCGCTGATGACTTGGCCCGAACACAGAGAGAACGGCAGGATCAGGGTAGGGAGTTACTCAAGCTGGCCGAGGATTTTCAAAAGGTACAACAGGCGCACAAGGCCTCGCTGGATGATGTGGTGAAGGCTCGACATGATAAAGATGCGCTACAACCTGAATTGGATCGAGTACGCGCGCAGGTCGAGACAGCTAAGACGGATGCGATCCTGGAGTATCGAAAGTCGGCCAACCTCGACGCAGATTTGGAGGTGCTCATGCGCGCAGCGATGATGGGTGGCTTCACTTTGGCAGTGACTCAGGCGAAGGCTGTCGACCCGGGATTTGACATGTCGACGCACGAGACGCCGATGTTCTATAATCCCGAGGCAGAGTCGTTGTATGATCAGTACAGCGAAGAATTCCAACAGGGAGAGTCTTTGGCTATCAAATATGGTCCTTCCTCCTCTGCCCCTGCTGCTGATCCGACTTCCGTCATCCCTGAGCCGACTCCTGAAACCGACCTCTTACTGTCTATTTTCAAATTTCTCTTTTATTATTTGAGCTTTGTTGTAATGACATTATTTTGAATCAACTTTGGCTGGTCTTTTGGCCTGGCCTTGTCTTGTGATGATTTTACTTTGAATTTTAATTCGATTTTGCAATGTTTTTCTTTCTTTTCTTGTTATCTTTCTTGTCTTGGTGTTTTTATTTAGCCTTTTGTTTGTCGAGCCTTTGGCTCTATTTGCTGTTTGCTTTATTAATGTCGTGTTGCCCCCCAAGTGTATTATGAACCTCTGGTTCTTATTGCACTTGTGTGTGTTTTAGTCCGACTGTGCGAACTGTCCCTTTACTTTGGCCTTTTTCACCCTTTGGGCTTGTTTGGCTCTTGATTGAGACGTTTGGCCCGACTATGCGAACCGTCCTTTGCCTTAGCCTTTTTCGCCTCTTGGGCTCGTTCGGCTTTGGCTGGGACAGGTGGCCCGACTATGCGAACCGTCCTTTGTCATGGCCTTTTTCGCCTCTTGGGCTTATTCGGCTTTCGACTGGGACATTTGGCCCGACCATGCGAACCGTCCTTTGCTTTGGCCTCGTTCGCCTCTTGGGCTCGTTTGGCTTTTAGCTTGGACCTTTGGCCCGACCCTGCGAACCGTCTTCTTGCCTTTGTAATTTTTGCCTATTAGGATTATCTTACATTTGGCTTTACTGAGATGTCCGACTTGCGGATTTCTCTACTCGTTGTCGACTGTTTTGCCTTTAACATTTTATATCACCTTGGACTTGTAATGTTACAGCTATCGATCCTAACAAACATAAAGGCATCTCAAGAAAACACAAGTTTATTAGAATACTTATAAAGTTGTCTCGTGGACTTATTACAAGGTTTAAGAAACGAAAAGCAAACAAAAATTGATCGAAACAAAGCTTATCTTAAGCATAGTACTTCCTCAGGTTGTTGGCGTGCCAATGTCGAGGAACCGTGGTTCCATCTGCTCGCCCAAGCTGATAAGACCCTTTAGGATGAACCTTCAGAATCTGATATGGGCCTTCCCAATTCGGGGTCAACTTCCCAATCACTTCTTGTTGACTTGCTTCGTTCTTTCTCAAAACCAGATCTCCGACTTTGAAGTATCTATGCTTGACCCTCGAATTGTAATACTGAGAGATCTTCTGTTTGTACCTTGCCATTCTGGCTGAGGCCATCTCTCTTCGCTCCTCAATGTTATCCTATTCATGTCAAAGTTCGGGATCATTTGTCTCAACATTATACGCCAGAACTCGAGGAGAAGGAACACCAATCTCGGCGGGTATCACCGCTTCGCACCCATAAACTAGAGAAAAAGGGGTTTCTCCTATCGAGGAATTAGGAGCTGTCCTATACGACCATAGGATGCTCGGAAGTTGTATTTCCCAATCTTGACCTTCTGCCTCTAGCCTCTTCTTCAACCCCTAGCTTGATCTGTCGATTAGTTTGCTCGACTTGACCATTTGCCTGCGGGCGAGCCACCGAGGTGAATCGCTGATCGATATGGTATTCACTGCACCATTCTCTAAATCTTTGGTCTTCGAACTGGGTACCATTATCCGAGATCAAAGCCTTTGGAATGCTGTACCTGCATAAAATGTCGCCCCACAAGAATTTTTTGATGGTTGCAGCTCGGATGTCGGGCCGAGCCTTTGCTTTTACCCATTTTGTGAAGTTGTCCACAGAAACGACCACATATTTTAGATTTCCTGGGGCTCGGAGTAGAGGTCCGAAAATATCGACTCCCCATTGATCGAAAGGCCATGCTGACGAGATGACATTCATGTCTTGTGCTTGTTGATGAGAGATATTATCATGGATCTGACAAGAGTTGCATCTCTGGACAAGATTATTCACATCTCGTTGCACCGATGGCCAAAAATAACCAGCCAATTTGCACTTTCGAGCCAACATCCTGGCCCCACAATGATTCCCACAGGCTCCCCTGTGAATTTCCTCCAGGAGATATTCGCCTTCCGTCTCGGAAACACATCTTAACCATGGGCTCACAAAAGATCTTCGATAAAGGACGTCGTCGAAGAATGCATACCGTGCTGATTGAAGTCGGACCTTCCTGGCTTGTACCTTATCGGATGGTAGAATTCCGTCCTTGAGGTAAAGAGCGATCGAGTCCATCCACGTGGCTTGCTGAGTGATCGGATGGGCCTCCGCTTCGTTGTAACTCCTATCGGTCAATAACTCGACTAGAACCTTCTTACTCGAGACGAAGTTCAATGCAAGCTTAGAGAGTGCATCGGCTCTTTTGTTCTGACTTCGGGGAACCTGCTCGAATTGAACTGTCTTAAATTTGGGTATGAGACTTTGCACCACTGCTAAGTAATTCTTCATGGTTTCTTCCTTAGCCTCATACTCCCCTTTCACATGATTCACCACCAACTGTGAGTCACTGTAGACCAACAAATCCTCGACACCTAACTTCAGAGCAAGTTTCAGACCAGTTATCATAGCTTTATACTCGGCCTCGTTGTTTGTCGCTTTAAAATCAAATCGAAGGGCGTAGGGGAATTCCTCGCCTTTTGGACTAACTAGAAGGAGTCCTGCTCCTTCCCCCTCCTTGCTCGACGCTCCATCGACTTGGAGAGTCCACCTTTCCTCTGGACTTTGCTTCTCTTTGTCGATCTGGATGGAAATCCCTTCGGCTAAAAAATCTGCTAAGGCTTGAACTTTTATCGCAGTTCGAGGGACGAACTCGATGTCATACTGTGCCATTTCAACTACCCACTTCGCCAGTCGACCTGATGTATCGGGCTTCGCTAAGATCTGCTTCAGTGGTTGGTCGGTGACTACCACAATCGGATGGGCTTGGAAATAGGGCCTCAACTTTCTCGAGGCATGAACAAGACATAACGCTAACTTCTCAGCTGGTGAGTACCGGATTTCGGGGCCATGTAACGCTTTGTTGACAAAATATATAGGCACCTGGCCATGTACCCCTTCTCTGACTAGAACCGCACTCAATGCTTCCTCGCATACAGCCAAATAGACCAACAACTCTCCCCTTCTCGAGGTAAAGTGAGGGTGGGTAACTCTGACAAATAAGCTTTCAATTCTTCGAAGGCTGTTTGACATTCATCATCCCAATGGAAAGGACTGGCCTTGCGTAGAATTTTGAAGAATAGTAGTGTGCGTTGGGCGGATCTCGACAAGAATCTGTTGAGGGCGGCCATCCGACCCGTAAGCCTTTGTACTTCCTTTGTATTCCGGGGAGCGGGCATATTCTTCAACGTGTCGATTTTATCCGGGTTCGCTCGAATCCCGTCCTTCGAAATCATATACCCTAAGAACTTACCCGACCAGACCCCAAAGGTGCACTTCTTCAGATTTAACCTCATCCGCGTTTCCCTCAACACTTCAAAAACCTCTCGAGCGTCGGCCAAGTATTGCTTCATAGATCGACTCTTGATGAGCAAGTCGTCTACATACACCTCCATGCATCTACCAATTTGCTTTGCAAAGATCTTATTGAATGCTCTCTGATACGTAGCCCCAGCATTCTTCAATCCGAATGGCATTGTTATGTAATAGAAAGTGCCAAATTCCATGATAAAAGCCGTTTTCTCAGCGTCTCGAGGATCCATTAATTAGAATCTGGTTGTATCCTTTATACGCGTCTAAAAAACCAAACACTTCAAAATCGATGGTGGAATCTACTAACCTGTCGATTTTGGCAATGGGTATGAGTCTTTCGGGCATGCTTTGTTCAAGTCAGTGAAGTCTACACACATACGCCAACTGCCATCAGGTTTCTTGACCAATACCGGGTTGGCTAGCCACTCTGGATAGAACACATCTTTGACTATCTGGGCCGACAATAGCTTACCGACTTCCAACTCTATAGCCTCAAGCCGATCGGACGCAAAGTTTCTCTTCTTCTGCTTAACTGGCTTCTTAGCCTGGTCAATTTCGAGCTTATGGATTGCGACGTCTGTAGATAGCCCTGGCATGTCGGTGGCCTTCCAGGAAAAGACATCTCTGAACTCGATTAACAACTCGATGAGCAACTGCTTTTCTTTTGCTGGGATCCAAACCCCGACTTGCACACACTGGTCGTCTTCCTCCTCCCAGAGTCGAACATTCTTGACTGCATCACTAGAGACCCAGTTCTTTTCCTCTTCTTCCTCTGGAATCAGTTCCTCGACCAAGATTTGTTGAACTGCCATCTTCCCATTCATGACAACGGAGTTACAACTCCGTGCGACTTCAACATCTCCCTTTACCTCGTGGGAACCGTTCCTAGTTGGAAACTTCATGCTGTTATGGAACGTCGAAATGATAGCTCGCAGGTCGAAGAGCGCAGGTCGCCCTAGAATAACATTACAAGCAGAGGGAGCTTTGACTACTTTATAACTCAACTCGAGGGTCCTTCCTTTCTCGCCATCTCCGACTGTGGTGAGTAGCTTTATCGATCCAATAGGATGGACTGCCTGCCCTGTGAACCCAAACAGAGGAGATGCTATAGGAGCTAGATCCTTTTCCTTTAACTTCATCGCTTGAAAAGCCGAGTAATATAAGATATTCACTGCACTACCGTTATCGATGCAGACTCTCGATACACGGGCTCGACTAATCACAGCCTCGATAACCAGCCCTTCGCTATGACTCCTAGACTTGGGGATATCATCGCGGGGTCCGTACCCGACTTCTATCGTAAATCTGAGCTGCTTGCGCTCTCTCGAGCTACTAGCTGGCTCCCTGACTGGCTTGGTCTTTGTCACTCTCCCCTGACCCAAAGATGGTATTAACATAACTGTTTGGCCGATTATCATCGTACCTGTCTCGACCATAGTTGTCTCTGTCATTTCCACCACGACCTGGAGTTCGATTCCTCTGAGGTGACCGATCTCTCCGTCTTTGAGCATCTCGGCCTCGACCCCTATCTTGATCAGAGTTCTTTCTTTTATACTCTCCACGCCCTCTGGACGCGTCACATCGAGATCTGTCGACCACTTCATCCAGCTTCCCTTCCTGGATGCAGATGTCAATATCTTTTTTCAGGTCATGACAATCCTCTGTCGTGTGACCTATGTCTTCATGAAACTCGCAGGACTTGCTTGCATTCCTCTTTTCTCGAGGTTTCTTCAACGGTGGTGGTTTTCTTGCTATGTTCTTCGAGAGCATGATCGATAACACCTCGGCTCGAGATCGATTGAGCGGAATAAAATCCTTATCACGCGTGGGTCCCTTCTTGCCCCAACGGTCTGAGGCGGGTGTCTCGATACGGTCCAAGACTGACGGCTTACTCTCGACATCCTGTCTCTTGGATTGACTCCTGTTCGGACCTCGATTGTCCTTTTTGGAATCCATCCAGTCGGATTGGGTGTGCCTGCGCACTGCCTCTTCCTCTTGACAGAATCTGTGCACCACGTTAACACACTCGTCCATGGTGTGGGGGACATCTCTGCTCAACTTCATGTATAACTTCGTATTACGTAGCCCCCCCACGAACGACGTGATCAGAAGTCGATCATCTGCATCCTTGACCTGCATGGCCTCAAGATTAAATCTCTTCAAATAATCCAACACTACTTCATCCATTTGCTGCCTCATATTCATGAGCTGCGTGGCACTTAAATGAAACTTCTTGTTGACGATGAACGCATCCCGAAACTTGCGGGCTAACATGGCAAAACTGGAGATCGACCCGGGCCGTAGCTTGGTAAACCATTCCCTGGCTCGACCTACAAGAAGCGTCTCGAACGCCCGACATCGCATCGCATCGGGTGCTCCATCTAATCTCATCTGAGACAGATACCTGTGCAGATGGTCCTCTGGGTCGGTGGTACCATCGTATGGCTCTATCTTCGGTATCTTAAACCCCTTGGGTTTAGGGAAACTCTCGATCTCCTTGGTGAAGGGAGACTCTAACCACAGGGTAACCTGATTCTTTCCTAGGATAACATCTAGTTCCTCCCTGATGCTGTCTTCATCCATTTTCTGGTGCTTCTGCTGGATCTCACGCCTCTTTTTCTCCACTGAGCTAGATGACGCACTGACTTCGTCTCTAGGAGTTTGTTTAGGCTTTTCTGCGGCATCCTTCAGACCGCCATCTACCGCGACGTCTTTCTGGCCGCCGGCTACTGCGGCGTCTTTCTGGCCGCCGATTGCTTGTTTTTGCGCCATAACCGCCTCGGCAATAATCCTAGACATTAATTCCAGGTCCGCCCCTGCTAATTGATCCACAAGTGCTCTATGTTCCGGAGCAAGACCTTGCTTTTCTTGCTGGGGGACGGGACCTTGCTTTTCTTGCTGGGATCTTCAAGGACAAGATCCAAGACTGGATCTTTTTCTTCTTGCGTCTCGGGATCTAACGGCTCGTTAATCTGTGAGCCTTGATCTGCAGCTTTGGATGCGGCTTTTCTAGGAGGCATTGCGATCTTGGTGTATTCAATCAATAGAAGGCCCTCCTTCTAGCGCCAATGACGATGACTGATTAAGTCACCTTGATGACTGATTAAGTCACCTTGATTATCCGGGCCCTAATTGAATCTAGTGATGAACACACACAAAAACCCTAATGCCTAAAGAGTGAGATGGTGGATTTTAGTATTTGCGGCTGAGTCTAAGAATGTATCTTAGATTGCCTACGTATCCTGTTAGGTTCCAGGAATCAAGCCTTACGTAGTTCCTGGAATGAGGTTTTTATAATGACAACACATGCCCTAACCCTAATATTAAGTCGGCTTATGTTATTGTCATATTTACCCTTTAATGGGCCTTAACCCTCGCCCAAGTTATCACTGTTAATGGGCCTGGACAGCTGGTGCGGACTCTGTCCTCCATGTCGATATTGCCGACCTGCGGTACTCGACTCTGGGACTCATTGCCCTACACTGCTAGCTGGTGCGGACTCTGTCCTTCCGGACTCGTCGTCTCACACTGCTCGAATGTCGATAGTCGTTGCCCCGAATATGGGCGTCGACATGAGTGACCTGGCGTTAAATCCATAATGTGAGGACCAATCGATAGACGACACGTGGAGGGGTGAAACCCTGTATCGTCATCGGACATTGAGGGTTGCACCGCGATCAAAACATCATGTCGGACATCGAGGGTCGCACTGAATATGTTTTAGAATATGAAACACGATCGAAGACGAAGGCAGAACAACCATCTCCGGAAAGAAACCCTAGCTCGCTTCGGCAGAGCATTACTTTGCCTAGGCGAAGAGATCGAAACTCGAAAACACGAAAAAGAGAGAATTGAGACCTTGGAGCGTTTTTATAGGCTTTTTAAAATTCGTCGTGAGAGTAAAAAAGAGAAAATTAACTCCATAAAAGAGAATTCAAATTCCGGATCGAACAACATGCATGACTCCACAAAAGGAGACATATATAGAACACAAAACAACACTAATACACATTTATTGGTGTTGCTACATTTTTACATCAATGAAATTCATATCTTGCGGTTAAAAAAAAAAAAAAAAATTTATTATCATAAACTCTGGTTTGGATCGTTACATAAACTCACACAAAAAATTCAAACACATCATGTACGGACATCTACTAAAATTTAAAAATATCTAAGCTAATGTTACTAAACAATAGGAATATAGTTGATCAGTACATCTCTGAAAGAACCTTCTTACTTGTCTTTACCACTGTAGATAATCTGTTTCCCATTTTCCATTGACATGGCTATCAATTATTATTTCACCGATATGTGCAATTTTTTGGTAGCCATCACTTTTTTTGTTAAGACTTCGCAAGCTATTTCCCAGTCTCGTAGGCATATCCAGCAGATTTAAAGTCTGGAGCTTTGTTAAATATTGTATATCCTGAGGTAACTCTTCAATCAACTTGCAGCGCCTAATGGACAAGGTCTCCAACTCAGGCAGTGTCCCTTTCTCAAATCTCATCAATTTCAATCCACTTAAATCACTGAGCACTAGTTTCTTGAGTTTTTGAAAACCTCTCGCTTTAAAGTTCAATGTATCCCCCGTATATGCGTCATAAAGTTGAAGATCAACCAAATTTGGCATACCTTCAAGACACCCAAGATGATTTTCTCTTAAACAGCTATGAAGCAGAACTAGTGTTGACAAGCCATGACAGGAAGGAACCCAATTTGGTATCTTTACCAAACGCCCCAAAAAAGACAACTGATGAAGAAACTGAAGGTTTGAAAAAAGGGAATAATCCAAATCAATAATCTCGTTTCGTGTTATTGCTTGAATATTTAGTGCTACAAGATTGGTTAGTTTCTCAAGGGTAGAACATAGTGCCCTTCCATTTTCTCTTGTGACCTTCGTAATGCCAAGACCCCTTAGCTGTGTGAGCTTCCCGATTTCCCGTATGACTTTTTTACTATCCGCCTCAATAAAATGCAAATAATGTAAGGAATTTAGTGCTCCAAATCCATATGGAGCTCTGAAACCAGAACATAAATAATCACTGAAAAGATAGAGAAATGTCCCACCTATTCCGAGATAGTAAAGTTTCTTGAGCATTATGATATCAACAGGTAACTCTGTCACCTTGGTGAAATCTAAAAACAAATATTCTAGGTTTTGAAGCCGTCGTATACTTCTAGGGATATTTTTAACATTGGTTCCTGCTAGGTTTAGATAAGTAAGGTTAGACAACTTGAATACTTCATCTGGAATAGTGCTTAGATGGGAAGATTCCAAGTGCAACACCTTAAGTAACTTCGAAGTATCTTCTAGAAGTTTAGATAAAGACGAGTCGGATATACTTGAAGGGGACTTATGGCTTGTTATTATAGATCGGAGATGCAACAAGTGCGCAGGCTCTTTTGGAAAGGTAGACTCATCGACCACCATGCGTCTAACATTCTGCAGTTGTACACTGTTTGGTGTAAAGGCTGCTGTTAAAATGTTGTATTCTTTACATTTTGAGAGAATTATTTTGTAGGTAAGGTCATGGACACGAAAACTTTCTATCTCCCCATCGGGCTTTATGTCTACAACATGAATTAAGCTTCTACCTATTAGGTCATTGAGATAACTTTGAGCAACCTCTTTTTTTGTCATCCCTTGTCTCACTTCTACAAACCCCTCCCCCATCCACAAAAATATTAAGTCAAAAGAACTCACAATTGCGTCTTCAGGGAACATGCCCATGTACAACAAACAACATTTTAGATAGTAAGGCAAGTCATTATAACTAAGAAGAAGTATCTTTCTAAGTTGATCAAGTTTGCCATTGCCTTCTAGTTCACCACCAAGGCTACGAAGTACTATCTCCCACTCTCCTGGTTTACTAGTATCCTTCAATGCTAAAAGACCACCGATTGCTACAATACCCAGTGGCAATCCTTCACATTTATTCATTATGCTACGTGAAATATCCTCTAGATGTGGAGGACATCCACCTTCTCCAAATGTCCTTTTACAAAACAATTCCCAAGAGTCATTAGAAGACAATTCTTGCATCGTATGGACATTGCCACCGAATTCATGGCAGCACGTATCTGCTACATCTTTTATTCGAGTGGTGATTATGATACAACTACCGCAAATATCATTAGGAAAGACATATTTAATAGAATCCCAATGGTCCGGTTTCCATAAATCATCAAGGACAATAATATACCTTTTTTCTTTGAGGAAGTCGTTGACAAATGCTCTCAATCCATCTCCATCCATGGAATCCACATCACTAGGGATCGGTTGTTTTACTTCTTTGAATAATTGATGTATCAAGTTCTTTAAGGCATCCTGGATTGTGAACGACTCAGAGATAGTCAACCAAGCGTGGATGGAAAATTCTCTTTTGACATCTGGAGACTCATAAACTCTTTTCACCAACGTGGACTTTCCTAATCCCCCCATTCCCACCACTGAGATAGCTTTTAGGTGGGATTCCTTAGTGAGGATTAAAGAAATGATCTCCCTTTTAGGGAGATCAATGCCTACAAGGTCAGCTTCTTTAAGCAGAAGCGCGTGTCCTCGAATCGGATGCTCAGAAATTCTGTTGGAGCTTATTTCAGAAATCCCTTCAATGGATCGGTATCTCTGATGCCGTGCTGATATTTGCTCCACCCTATTCTTGATGTATCTTATCTTGGTGGAAATCAGGCGTCGAGCTGGTAAATTCTTGACGGAAGTACACATATGACGAACATGGCCACGAAATCCAGCATCATTGCTTTGAGCGAAACGAAGCAGAAATTCATCAACAGCGTCTTCGGTGTCATATGCAACTTCCAAGACTTGTTTGAACCATTCTTTCTGTTCATCTTCTAAAACATCAGCATCTTGTTTTGCTTCAGCAATTCTAAGGAAAGCACGCATGCTTCCTAATTCATCCCGGATATATCGCACTTCTCTTTGAAGCCCTTCAATGAGTTTATACTCTTCAGTTAACAATGTGCCCAATTCGACTAGTAAAAATTGTACAACACCCTCTGCCATTAATTTTTGGTCGCTATAATTAGAAGTCTGCACAAAAATACAGAGGAAGGATGAGGTAGGTAGCTAATTGGCTATTGGGAACTTTGATATTTATAATATAAACGATAGGGTTGGAATCTCCGTGTCTTCCTTGCAAAAAAAGATTAAGGAAAAGAATTGACTTTACATTAGAAAATGTCAGCGAGTTTGAGTCTTTTGTGGTTGCAGCAAACCTGTTGGGAGGTCTCGAGTAGAAGAAGTGGTAGATGGGGAAATGGCTCGTAGAAGAAGCGCTTAAACAATATGTTATGAGTTTGAGTCTTTTGTGGTTGCAGCAAACCGTGTTGGAAGGTCTCCATCTTTTATATCCGACAATACATCCAATGATTAGTTTCATTTTCCTATTATTTAATTTATATTTATTTGCTGAAATGTCATGTGATGAAAAAAAGAGTGAGAAAGCATTAAAAAAAGAGTTGACATTTATGTAAAGATCCCGAATATATCGGACTTCTCTTTCAAGCCCGTCAATGAGTTCATACTCTTGAGTTAACAAGGTGTCAAGTTTGACTAGTAAAAATGATACAAGAACCTCTGCCTTTAATTTTTGCTCGCTTTAATTAGAAGTCTGCACAAAATATTTAGAAGTCTGTTTGGACCTTTGATATTTATAATATAAACGACGATAGGGTTGGAATCTCCGTGTCTTCCTAGCAAAAAAAAGATTAAGGAAAAGAATTGACTTTACATTAGAAAATGTTAGCCAGTTTGAGTCTTTTGTGGTTGCAGCAAATCTGTTGGGAGGTCTCGACTAGAAGAGGTGCTGGTCGCTTAAACAATATGTTCCGAGTTCGAGTCTTTATGGATGCAGCAAGTCGTGTTGAAGAGGTCTTCATATTTGAAATCCGATCCGACAGTACCTCAAATGATTAGCTTAATTTTCTTATTATTTAATTTATATTTAATTGCTGAAATGTCAATATATTTTTTTTTTTTAACAGCAAGGAATATATTAATAAAATCTAGCAAGGTGCTAGAAAAAGGTTACAATAATACAAACCAAATTCAAGCACATGATAACACCAGACCAAATATAGCTCGAGAGATTAAGGAGAACAAATAGATAAGGGATTACACCGCCAAACATCCCAATCTACACTAATTTTATCAATTCTACCATTTATCCAAGCATAGCTACGAATTCTAATTTCCTCAAAAGTTTGGTCAATTGTAGCATCTTTGGAGTTGAAGACGATGTTATTTCTTAAAGTCCAAATACACCACATCACCACCTTCTTGATGGCGTCCCAAACTCAAAGACCATCGGCTTGACGCACAATCCTAGGAGAGAACCTGCAAAATTCGCTCCAAACCCTAGGAGAGAACATTGAAATGTCAATGTTTGGGGTGTAAGAAAGAGTGAGAAAGCATTAAAAAAAAAGAGTTGACATTTATGTAAAGATTCCTTTATTTCAACTCTCAACTCTATGTATACAATAATTGATGTTTCAATCCAACAGTTTGATGATTTTTGGGGGAAAATTGTATAAATAATAATATAATAATAATAATAATAATAATAATAATAATAATAATAATAATAATAATAATAATAATAATAATAATAATAATAATAATAAGGGAAACTTGAAAAAATATGCCTGAAAAATAAAAAATTGGAAAAATATGCTCCAAAAGTAAATATTGAAAACTATGCCTGCGTCCGACGCATTAGCGACGCACGAGGCACGCATTACCACTGCGCGACGCACGCGCGACGCACGAATGCTTCTAGGCATATTTTGTCAATTTTTTTATTTTTCCGGTATAGTTTCTCAAGTTTCCCTAATAATAATATATTAATCTAAAGTCTATTTAGAATGCTAACACATATTCATAATTTTTTTTATTTCTTTTCATGTTTAAAATATGTCCATTGCCACTATAATATATATATATATATATATATATATATATATATATATATATATATATATATATATATATATATATATATACGGGGCCGGCCCTATAGTGAGGCCAGAGAGACCGCGGTCTTAAGCCCAACGGTGCCGGGAGGGCCCAACGGTACATGTTTCGCTAAAAGAAAAAATAAATTCGTGTAGATTCAATCTGATCAAACCTAATATAATATGTTTTTTTTATAAAGGCCCAAATTTTTGTTCTGATGAAGCTTTCAAACTTGTGTAAAATTCATATGCATATTATGCCTTTTTATAGGCTGAAGGAAGCCCGATTCGAACTGAGGTGTTCCTACACGAAAAGGTAAGGGTTATCACCATTCGCATGCAGAGGTGCATCAGTTCGAAATTCAGAATCTGAAAAGGAGCATGGATTCGAAAATGCATATCCCTTCATTAACTGATGCATGTATTGGTTTAGGTTTCGGGGGCGTTGCCCCCGAACCCCCATGAGTTGGTGCTGCCCCCTCGACCCACCGCGACCTGACCGGGCAGGTCAAATCCCGTTTCGTTGCGATAACATTAATTCGTACGGCAACTCGTATGCAAACGATAATCAAAACATTTATTTATGAAAAAAATATCTAACAATTTTGTGTATACGTATGAATTTGGTTTTTGTTTTAAAGTATGCTAGAAAAGACTGCTTTGTAGGTATGTTTTGAGGCTATCAATAGATTGAATTTTGTATTTACGGATGTTAAAAACGCGATAAGTATGTTTTTATAAAAAAAAAACTTCAACTAAAAGACCCAATTCGGGAACTTGGCCTTAAGCCCAAAAAACGCCCGGACCGGCCCCCCGTATATATATATATATATATATATATATATATATATATATATATATATATATATATATATATATATATATATATATATATATATATATATGTGTGTGTGTGTGTGTGTGTGTGTGTGTGTGTGTGTGTGTGTGTGTGTAGAAATCTAAGGGGGCTAAGCCCACTCGGATAAAAAAAATATTACACTAAAAAATATATGTAGTTTAGTCGGATTCATATAATATAATTAATACAAACCCCACCCGACGAACTCGATATATTTCAATAGCCCACCACAATTTAATTGAATTCTGGCTCCGTCATCATATATATATATATATATATATATATATATATATATATATATATATATATATATATATATATATATATCCATTGTTAAATCTTTTTTTTTTTAGGGAATCCATTGTTTTTTTTTAGAAAGATAGGGAATCCATTGTTAAATCTAAAAAAAAAAAAGTCAGTTCGGTCCATCGGGGCTTGATAAGTTTTTATTTAATGAAAATTGTACAGTATTATAATTACTTATCCTATGTCTTATCTTGTATTATGTTTAGATTTGTATTGTTTTCTAAGTTCCAAAGTTTTTATTTACAAAACAATATTCTATGAAATGTGTCTGAATCTGCTCGTGACAGTTTGGTAAACGCTCAAAAGCAAGTTTAATTAGTCTTTAGATCTTGATTCAAAAAAAAACAAAAAAAGTCTTTAAATCATTCTAACTCAGTTGATAACTTGTGTACTTTAGCTCATCTTTTGACCTTTTTTTTTCATTATTACCAGGAAGGCACGATCCAAACCAAACTTACATGATTGTTATCGATCACTAAATAGAAATTTATGCCTTGCTTGTTTTGCAGGATTAGAATGAAATGAAATGATATACTATTATTTCATTTCAATGTTTGTGTGTATTATTACAACGTAACAGAATGAAATTTAAGTTTCATTCAATTGAAATGAGAAAATCTATGTTTTAATTACCCCCGAGATAGTAAAGTTTCTTGAGCCACGGCGTAGGTTTTTAAGCGGCGGAGATTGGCGGAGGGCCTGGTGAAGGGCATTGAGAATTTTGTGATGGAGGGCAACCGAAGTGAGCCGAGTGACGTGCCAGCGCTACTAATTGAGTGCCAGCGCTTGGGATGATTTTAGGCGCGGCCTATTCCCTTTGGCTATATAATCGTGCGGTTTCTGGGAATTTAAAACCCGATTTCCTCCATAAATTCTCCGATCTAAATGGCAGAGAAGTTTCCATATTTATACCTTTTCTTGTTGGAGGGGCGACCGCACTGACCTGTAAAAAGTGGACCTAACCCTTGGGGATGCGGTAAGATATCTAAGAAATTATTCCATCGAACAGACTCCCCCCTGGATCCAGGAATAGCAACGTGTACTAAATGACCTGGTCGAGTAGCTTCGCACCTCTAAATGATATCACAAATGGAGGAAAAAGAAGACCTCAACCAGGGCCATACCCTTCACCACCAACATGGATACTGATATTCGACAGGTCCGTACGTGACGTGACTGGAAGTGTGTATCTTAAAACACACCCTCCTGACGCTGCGGAAATTTTATAAGAATGGAAACAGCAACCCTAGTAGCCATCTTTCTATCTGGTTTACTTGTAAGTTTTACAGGGTATGCCTTATATACCGCTTTTGGGCAACCTTCTCAACAACTAAGAGATCCATTTGAGGAACATGGGGACTAGTTGACGATCTCATATTCATCAATCGAATCACTTTTTCGCTAAATACGAGACACCTAAGTCATACAAGTAAAGAGATCTATTCATCGATAAGAAAAAGAAAAAGCGTGAACGAGGGTTGGATTGATGATAAAATAGAATCCTGGGTCGCGAACATCAGCAGGTAACTCTGTCACCTTAGTGCGATATAGAAACAAATATTCTGTCACCTTAGTACAATATAGAAACAAATATTCTAGGTTTTGAAGCTTTTGTATACTTCTTGAAAACAAACAAATAAAATTGAAAGGATAGTGATTTAGGCACAGAAAATATACATATAAATCATCCACACAACACTTTATAACCACACATTTTAACTTTTAAAGCAAAAAAAAAATAACACAAAAATTCTGGACAACATATTTCCATTTCAGGGGATGAGATCGGTACACAATTCTGTGTACTAATCATTTACCAAATTGAAATTGCTTTCTTCCTTAATTGATGTGTGATCAAAAAATATATACACTGCACGCACACTATTCAGAAATGTGTTCTAATGAGATGCCTAAAATCAAACTAATAAATGTGATTCCTTATAAAGAAGGAAAGATATGCGGTAAACACTAATTGACAAATGATATGCATGTGATTCATGCATGACATAAGGGAGTCAATCTTTAGCACATAACTCATCCGATTTCATCCGGCAATATCTTCACTGGTAATATCAAGCTGATCCGAATCTATTACGACTCGGTTTTATCTTCTTTTACACTCCCCCTCAAGTTGGAGTGTATATTTATTACGCCCAACTTGTCGAGTAGGCCTTCAAAGTGCTTTGTACTTAAAGGCTTAGTGAACAAGTCAGCCGCCTGCTCCCCGGATCGAATATGCATTGTTCGAATTAGCCCATTCTGTATTTTCGATGTGCTTTGTTCGTTCATGGAATACGGGATTAGAAGCAATATATAGGGCAGCCACATTGTCACAAAACAATTCCACGGGTTGTTCATGTTTGAACCCTAAGTCACTCAAAATGGCCTTTAACCATGTAATCTCACAACAAGTACTCGACATTGATCAATACTCTGCTTCTGCGCTTGACCGAGAGACTGTGATTTGTTTCTTGGTCCGCCAATATATGGGAGCTCGTCCAAATAAAATGCAGAATCCCGTAATTGATCTTCGGGTGTCTTTACATCGTGCCCAATCCGCATCACAAAAGGCCTTAAGTGTTGGTTCTCCTTCGGATGGAAAAAAAATCCCTTGTCCAGGCGTGCTCTTGATAAACCGCAGCTTGGCGTTATTTCATGACTTCAATGCCAAGAAAATATTTTAATTGTCCCAAATCTTTTAGCTTGAATTATTGTGCCAAAAATGCCTTTGTTTTCTCGATGTCTTGCAAACTATCACCTGCTAAAATAACATCATCAACATATACAAGTATGGCTAAAAACATTCCTCCTCGGTTGCGGACGAACAATGAGTAATCCGCATATGATTGTTCAAAACCTGAACATTTAGGAGCACTTGATAATTTAACAAACCACTGTCGAGAAGCTTGTTTTAAACCATATAGTGACTTATTAAGTTTGCAAACACACGGGTCTCCCCCTTTCGTCCGTAACCGGGAGGAAGTGGCATATACACTTCTTCATCGAGATCACCATGCAAAAAGGAATTATTTACGTCTAGTTGATGTAAGTGCCAACCACGTAAATTAAGATGCCATGCTTAGAAGGAATTATTTACGTCCAGTTGACCATTTTAGCAAATATTTCACGGTAATCAATACATTTGATGGCCAAATTATAGTAAACCAACTTTAACCGGCAGAGTACCGGGTCGGTTGTACTACAATGGCGAGCAAGACCGTATCCCACGAGGAATCCGTCAAGTATCACAGTCACGCTTGTATTTAGTTTAGGTTCACAAATAGGGTAAATTAATTATAGCTAGAAAAAATGAAAAATGCTAACTTTAAATGTATGATAAAAGTAATAGCTAAACTATGGTCAAGAACACTACTCTTAACACCCTTAACGAATCACTAGGGACGAGCCTTAACCTACCAGCCAACCAATAGTTTCTAATGAATATGTTGTGGGTGCAATCTCCTAAACTGGTCCCTAGGAGCTAATACCACAACCTAGTTACCCTATATTCGGTTCAACAGTCCCCTTTATGGGATTTAATTGACCTAATATGATTAAGAACTATGAGACGTGTTGGTGATTTCGGTAGAATCACCATGTGATTTAGCGTAATCGGGATTTAGTTTGAGGTTTGGTAAGCTTGAAACAATCGATATGAGTTAGGAGATGCGGGGTGCATGCTTATAATTGATATTTACAAGCTTACGGAAGTATTAGATTAAGTGTTGAACCGAAAACCAAAAACCAAAAATCGGATACTTATGGACGGGCGTCCAAATTATCCGGACGGGCGTCCGAGAGATCGAATTGGATACGGGATGTAGCCGGTGTTTGATGGACGGGCGTCTCGGAGTTGATGGACGGGCGTCCAAGGGCAAACGGGCGTCCGATCAAGGCGGACGGGCGTTTGACTCTGTTCCGGCATTTCTTGGTGTCCACTCGGTTCCAGCAGTTTTGATGGTGTCCACTCGATTTTGGATGGTGTCCCTTCGGTGTAAACACAGTTTTAACTGGTTTTGAAGGGTTATATCTTGTGTCTTTTCATAGTTTAACACAAGATATATAAATACATAACACTTGGAAGATAAGAGGCATGATGAATATCAACTCTTAAAGCAAATATTCTTTTCTTAGAATATTTTGTAGAAACCTCAAAGTTCAACTCACAAAACTCAAAACTTCAAAGCTTTTGTAGCTTTCTTTCTGTCTATATTGTTTAGACTGAAAGTGGAACGTATTTTTATCTCGTGAAAATATTCGTGTTTACCCGGAGACAATCATTTGGGGGCGAATAGTTTTCGCAGGAAAGATTCTCAAATCGACTCTACGTGTATATCCGGTTATTTTCATTGTAGCACATTCATTTCTGGTTCGGCATTGTTCGTTCCCCTTTGTATTTCCCCAACAATCTGCGAAAACTATTTTTTGATTTTGTAGAACAATGTCGGTTTCAAAATGAAGAGTTGCATTTTCCAGAATTTTATCAAAGGTTGTGTCCTAGTATTTTGGGCATAACTCTTGATTCAGGAATCAGTTTGAAAATCCGGAGATACCGTTAGAATCGTGGCGAGACGAGGATCGCAGTGATATCAAGTTTGCAGTCTGGTTCGATGTTGACAGTTGTCAGAAATTCTGAGAAGTTGCTGCGGTTTTTTGATTGATGCAAAGTCGATTATAATCTTTTGGTAAGTAAAAGTTCATTGGAATGACTTTGTAAAAATTGCTGTGATGTTGCTATGACTACGAATGAATGGTATGTATGTTTATTTACATTATTTCATGCAAGATTGTAGTGTCTAAGTTTTGTTCTTGGATGTTGTTTGATTATATATATATGTTGTTTGGCTTGATATTTCTAGACATGATTGAATCAATGATGAAACTTGCTGCGTGTTTAATGTTTAATGTTCATTGATCTTGGTGATAAAATCATGTTAATGTTTAGAAACTTTAAGTGTTTGTGTATAACTAATGTTGGGATGAATCAAGTGTTATCTCTTGGAAAACTTGATGTCTATTGTAGTTAGATGTTGTCTAATGGTACAAATAGATGGAAATCATGTTGAAGAGATAATGATTTTAAATGTCTATCTTTGATAGAACACTTGTAATGAAGAGTTTGCAAATCTAAAGAAATTTGGATTTCTGAAAAACTTGTTTTACTAGGTTGAATGCCTAGTATGTAAGATCAAACAAAGGATAGAATAATGACGGTAAACTAAGTTTCGGTGAAACAACTATTAAAATGTTGTTTTGAGTTTTGACTCCGGTTTGGAAAATTGTGAGTGTAAGGATCAACTTGGTTTGAAGCTTTGAACCGGCGGATTGTTGATCCGTGACATTCATGAAAAAGAGTCAAGGTTGTCATTATTAAGAGATTTAAGTATATCCTTTGGTTCTTGAAAGATTTAGTTTAAACATTAGTTGTACATGGTTAGTATAATTTGAAATAACTATACATGTATGTTTATTGGTATGCTTAAGTGATACTTATATGTAATGTATGTTTATAACTTGTTTTGAACTTATTCTTTTCGGAAACATGATTAGTATCATGGATTTTCACTTTGATTTTAAGTGAATGTTTTGGAGGAAAAACCATGTTATTGATTTGGTAAAGAATGTATCGGTTTGATGAAAGGATACAACTCATTAGAGTTTGTATTCTTTTGAACGATTATAACTTTTCGTTTAAAGGTAGTAACTTTTCAGTTTTAAAGGTTACAACTCTTGGTTTAAAAGTTGTGACTTGTTTTGAAAAGTTGTGATTCTTCGGTTCAGAAGGATGTAACTTTTGCTTTGAAAATTTGAGACTTTCCGGTATAGAAAGTTGTAACTCTTGGTTGTAAGAGTTGTAGTTCTTCCGTTTAGAAGATTATGAATCCTTGGTTGGAAAAGTTGTAACTCTTTTATTTAATAGATACATCGTTAATTTGCGTTACTTTGTAGTAAATAACTATCATGTCCTCCAAAAGGTAAATGAAAAGAGTGTATGTTATAATGAGTTTTATATACTTTTTGTTTATACTCCTACGCCTCCAACGAGTTGTTTGTTTGCTAAATTACTTGAACTTTGGTATAATGAAATCCAAACTTGAGGTTTGGAGGTGTGAGGAGGTCTTGTGACTTTCCGAGGTTAAGGTTAATTCCTTGAGTAAAAGAGGCATTGAAACTATGTTTATTGGAATTGCTATGCATTCCAATGTTCTTTGGTTCCATATAATGGAGTGAATGATTCTAGTACAGTTTAATTCGTTGTTGATCATTGGTATGCCATCTTTGGACATTTATAATGTTGTACAAAGTTTGAAGTATGAAACTCCTACCAATGTTCGAGTGAAGGAAAACAATAAAGTTGTTTTCTAAATATGCTCGTAAAGCTCAATGAGAGCAAATGGTGCGGTGAATCTTTCAATGAAAGATGATAGTTGATGTAAGTCAACATGTATAAATCCCGATTAATAATGTAAGGTTTTGTACGTTTTTAGGTATTGGTTATTTTGATACCTTGGCACCGGTTAATGAAATCTCCTCGGATAAATTGTTGTTGTTTGTTTTAACAATCTGTTAAACAATTTTGTAATCCATTAAATGGATGGTAAAACTTCGGTTTTAGAATGGAGATTGGAATGGGCATTGTATTTGAAACAACTTGGAGGGTCTTGTTATGTTAAAATTAACATAAGGAGTGTATATGTTATTTTGGTTCAAGGTGCTAAATTAAACTTGATAGACATCTTAGCTTGAAGATTAGTTTAATTTAAAGTTGTTTATAATACCTTGTTCGTAACTATACAATTCCTATATATGTTTTACATATTATATGTCTTATATGTGTTTGATGTCTAAGGAAATGACTTTGTCCTTTGATGTATGTTGACTACATGTTTGGTGTTTTGCTTTGGTTTAGTATCTATTCATGATACTAAAAGTGAAACATGCTCGATCTACAAAGCTTGGATTTGCCTTGGAATATAAGGTGATGCAGTAGTTTACATTATTGACATGTTGATTTTGGTATTAACCAAATCATGTTGTTCATAATTGGACGGTATTGTCATCAAGGTTTTAAACTACAGTCATGGGGAGGTTTAAACTCTATAGTAAAGTTATATGAGATTCCTTCGATTTAGAAGAATCCTCGGTTAACTAGTAATTTGTGCTAGGATGAAGTATCATTTATGAGCTTCTATGTTCATAAATTTAAAATTTGGACTATGGAGTTGGATTTCTTTGTTGATGACTTAGAAGTTCGGAATTCCCTTGCAATTATTAACCAAGTTCATCCCAGTTATCCAATGTGTTTGGCAGGAAAATTGTCAAATGTTACAATGATGATCTAGACACCAATGTATTAATGAAAAGTTGGATTGTGAGTTTATAACTCTAAGAATGATGGTGGTTGTTCAAAGAGTACTCATGATTTAGTCAATCTTGTTTGGCCAAATATAGATTGACTTGAAACTTGGTAAAAAGTTTGTTATCGGGATGTGTAGAACCCTTTAATTAAATCTTTGGGGTGGGATACCCAATTCCCTTATGGTACAACGCCATAGGCAGAATTCAATGTGGAAGGCCCATTCTCGAAGATTTGGCACATGAAAAAGTCCCGAAAGTATGTGCATTACCTGTTGTGAAGGTGATATCTTATGGAAAAGTGTTTCCGGTACATGATTGGAAAGATTCACCTATATGAGTATGAAGTTTGGCCGCTTCAAGAAAGTGGGGTTGACTTTCTATATACTCATGAAATGGATATGGACACAAGGCCTGGATAATTGGTGTCAAGTAGCTATAGAAGTTGTATCTTGGTTCATTTGTGTGTTATCTTTGAAGTATTCAAATGGGTAAAGGGGTTCAATGCTTAGACACACCCCAATACTCGAATATTTTGGAATGTGTAATACACTAGGTGGTAATTCAATCTTCGTGACATTATCATTAAAAGATGAACTGTTTGTGTGTTGGTAAGTTTTCAACTAAATCAGGGATTACACTAAATGGGGAGGAATGTTGGTGATTTCGGTAGAATCACCATGTGATTTAGCGTAATCGGGATTTAGTTTGAGGTTTGGTAAGCTTGAAACAATCGATATGAGTTAGGAGATGCGGGGTGCATGCTTATAATTGATATTTACAAGCTTACGGAAGTATTAGATTAAGTGTTGAACCGAAAACCAAAAACCAAAAACTGGATACTTATGGACGGGCGTCCAAATTATCTGGACGGGCGTCCAGAGATCGAATTGGATACAGGATGTAGCTGGTGTTTGATGGACGGGCGTCTGGAGTTGATGGACGGGCGTCCAAGGGCAAACGGGCGTCTGATCAAGGCAGACGGGCGTTTGACTCGTTCCAGTTTTTCTTGGTGTCCACTTGGTTCCAGCAGTTTTGATGGTGTCCACTCGATTTTGGATGGTGTCCCTTCGGTGTAAACATAGTTTTAACTGGTTTTGAAGGGTTATATCTTGTGTCTTTTCATAGTTTAACACAAGATATATAAATACATAACACTTGGAAGATAAGAGGCATGATGAATATCAACTCTTAAAGCAAATATTCTTTTCTTAGAATATTTTGTAGAAACCTCAAAGTTCAACTCACAAAACTCAAAACTTCAAAGCTTTTGTAGCTTTCTTTCTGTCTATATTGTTTAGACTGAAAGTGGAACGTAGTTTTATCTCGTGAAAATATTCGTGTTTACCCGGAGACAATCATTTGGGGGCGAATAGTTTTCGCAGGAAAGATTCTCAAATCGACTCTACGTGTATATCCGGTTATTTTCATTGCAGCACATTCATTTCTGGTTCGGCATTGTTCGTTCCCCTTTGTATTTCCCCAACAAGACGCTCCGCATCCACCGAGTTCACGGCTTAGCTAGAAAAACCTTACCAAGGAACAGGCTGCGAAAAACTCGACTAGTTCGTGCATGGCAATCCTAAAACTCTAGTTCCCACACTCACTCGCAAAATACATTTATAAAGTTCGTGTGTTTGATCAATTAACGGTTAGCTACTCCATTAAAGGCATTAGAATCAAGTTTTAGAACACAAACAATTCAAAAGATTCAACTTTTAAGCCCTACTCATCCCTAGATCATCGCTGAGGCATTAATTTCGTAGTTCCATCACATAATCTAGCTATAATAAAAGGTACTCATAATAACTATAATAAAATCGCCGAAATTCATAAAGAAAGACATAATAGGCATCAGAAAAAGATGAAGATAATTACCAATAAAAAAGTTGAAGCAATTCATCAATCGAATCGTCACTTCGTTGTGTTCCAATCGCGAAATAAAAGAGGAAATAAAGTTGTTGTCCTATGAAAAATTGCAAAGGAAAAATAGCCTATATCGATTTCTAGGGGGAAGAAAAATAGTGCAGCAGGAAAAAAAATTATGATATAAAAGTTGTGTTAAAATTTGATCTAGGTGGCTTTTTATCAAACTAATTGCCGACTCTTAATATTTTCCGGAAATTCACCTCGTCTTCAGGGTGTCTCCCCTTCTTTGCATTAAATGCCCTTTGACTTTTCAAATATTGCCAAAAAAAACAGTCTCCGTCACACCCTGGGTGTGATACATTCTATTTTCGACACGTGATTGTATTAAAATTATTTGTTTTTCTTCGAACACTCAAATTTGAATATTGCGTCATTTTTTCATACGAACTCCGTTTTGGATGATTTTTGTACCGTTGTGATCCTCGTCACGCTCTCTATCACGCCATACCTGTAATAAAAATAAAACACCTACCCAAGCATGACAAATACCAATAAAACACACACAAATCACCCAAAAATATCGAGATTTTCGACGTAAACGTCTTTCGTCTCGTGATTCGAACCGTGGTGAACCGTGCCTATAAAACTCACTTAACTACCCCAAAATTACATCGAATATGCTACAAATAGGGGGTAAAATGCACACGAATTTATAGCAAATTTGACTCTCATCAACTACCCCCCACTTAGCGTTTGCTCGCCCTCGAGTAAATCAAGCGATTCAAAAATAAATCATGAGATCGACATTGCGATCATTTGGGAAACCAACATTTCCAATGAGTAAAAACTAGTCAACAAGCGAATAGACACGAGCCAAAACAAATCTCGTCATGGAAACGGAGTGTGTGTGTGTGCATAGCTTCCCAATCATTAATTATGGTTAACCGGCTAAGATTATAAATGCATGAATAATGACGTTACACCATAGGCTTATACTTCATAATCATCTCCACTAATCGAGGTCAAATCAAAGCTAATTAAGGTCAGGCAGGACTTGTATGGTTGTAACATTAGGCTAGGGACGGGGCTAAACGAAAGGATAAAAGGAATGTCAAAAGATAAAAACGAGTGAGTCTAATCAGAAAGCCTTACACTTAACTCATAGCTCACCTCCTTTCAACACCGCATCATAAACAGGAGTAAGATGCAAAAACGGTTGTCACCAAGACGAAACTCCAAGATCGCTTGCAAAAATAGTCGTCACCATGAACAAACTCGCCAAGAATTCAAGAACACCCACTCCAATTTACTTCATCCCATCGCCATGTATTACATTGGAAATATTAACTTGAAAACTTTCCTTCACATTTCTTGACTCAACTTTATTCCTTTTGTTCAATTTTGGCTTCTTTTTTTTATACACCAGACACCAACTCTCTGCTATCCCTTCTCATTCGTAACTCAAAGGATCCACCAACACCATACTTGGATTCGCATCTTCACCACCCCACACTTGTGCCAACAAGTGTGCTCAAAATAAGATTAAAACTCACTCGTAGGGTGCCAAAGAAATGTAGACCACAAATAAAGCTAAGGGTTGGTAATTATAGGCTAATCAACGAATGGCTAAAGTTCGGGTGGGGGTCTAACCACCCTACAAAGGCTTAGAGGGGTTTCTGTGGAGATTATGTACAGGGTTGGCTATTTGGCTCTGGTCGGGTCAAAGAAATGCCAGGACCGTCATCCCTTAATCTACCAAGATTGACCTTTCTATTTCGCCTCGAAGTTAATTGTATAAGTTCTAGGTAACAGATTAATGTCTATGACATCTATAAGCATTCACTAATCAACCACAACTCATGAAATCAAAGCTAGTACGTGCATTAAATTCCATTTTCACAACAAGATGAAGGTTTGACTCGCACACATTCAACTTATGACTAATAATTAACCAAAGAACACAATGAATTACATACGATTCGCAACATCAAAACCATGAAAAAATTTAAAAATGGCTCAATTTCACTCAATAAGGACCAAACACCAAGCATATGACTTATTCGATGCATAAAAATAAAGCACATGGTAGTAAGTGAAGCTAAGTCTACCAGTGAAGCTAAGTCTACCACCCCCCACTTAAAACGGAACACCGTCCTCGGTGTGTGAGTGATAAAGTAAAGAAAGAAAGACTTAGCTGAACTGGAAACATGGCACAACCATGCAAAGTGACAACCTCCAATGCATCTCCCAGGGTACCTGTACAATCACAACATAGAAACCAAGAATCCACTACGACAAAAGGCCGAAACCTTAAGTGTAGGTAAGCACAAGTATGGAGATGTATAGAACAAATAAAATATGGATTATCACAAAGCATGAAATGGAAAATGCGAGGTCAAATTTTCATCACACTCCTAAAAAAACAAACCTAAAAACCTAAAGAAAAAAATGTGGGTTGCCTCCCATAAGCGCTTGTGTTTATTGTCGTTAGCTCGACTTATTGAATTTAAAAAACAAGATAGGGTGCCGAGTTTATAGTCTTCGGCAAGACTCGTATCCCCCAAATTTTACATTCGACTCTACCTCCATCCCAGGGACTCTCTCACTACCCACACCCTCCTTGGGTAACTCAAAACTCATAGGTGTTTCCTCAAAAACTTCCAGCATTTGTACTTCCCCACACGTGCCCCAATCATTTCCCGGGTGCTTAATGGTTTTGTAGACATTAAAGGTAACAGTCTCATCACCCGCTCTCATTGTAATCTCACCTTTTTGAACATCTAGTAAAGTCCTACCCGTAGCCAAAAAAGGTCTACCTAATAGAATCGGGGTTTGACTATCCTCCTCCATGTCCAACACTACAAAATCAACAGGGAAAACTAGTTTACCCACCTGAACTAGTACATCTTCCACAACTCCCATAGGGCGCCTAATCGACCTACCCGCCATCTGCAAGGTCATATTGGTCCGTTTAAGCTCTCCTACCCCCAAGCTCTCAAAAATCCTCCTAGGCATCAAGCTCACACTTGCTCCTAAATCACACAGCACTTTGGGGAATAACATGCGCCCTATAGTGCAAGGGATGGAAAAGCTACCCGGATCTTTTAACTTAGGTGGTAGCTTATTTTGAAAAATGGCAGAACACTCCTCATTTAAACAAACAACTTTCTCCATCTTAGACTTGTTAGACAAAATCCCTTTTAAAAATTTAACATAAGATGGCATATTAACAAGTGCATCGACAAGTGGGATATTTATCTCAACTTTTCTTAAAATATCAAGAAACTTGCTTTTCTTGTTCGAAATAGTAGGCTTAGTAGGTCCATGAGGGGGTAAGTAACTTAGATAAATCAAAATGTTTTTTCAAAGAATTCATACCTAAGTCGTTCATACCTTCCCGTGTCGTGTCTGCTTGCTTCTCCGGTACCGCACTAGGCTTCTCCAACTCTTCCTCTATCTCCTCCTCTTCTTGCTCCTCATCGATCACCACCCAATCTTCATCTTTCTTTTTATTCTTCTCCATTGTTTCCTTCTTCTGAACTTCGGGAACCTCAACATCGCTACCCATAGCTTTTCCACTTCTAGTAAATATGGCATTTACTTGCCTAGGATTCACTTGCCCCATTTGCGTCTCTAAATTCCTTACCACGGCTTGCAAGTTTACATGGGAATTTTTCATCTCTTTCAGCTCCTTGTTCAACTCCCTATTATTCTCCCTTATCTCCATGTTATTTTCCTTCAATTCTCTGTTCATTTGCTCAAACAGAAGGTCCGTGGAACTTTTGTGTTGCACTGGTTCGGGAGGTGGTGGTGTTGATTGTGAGGCTGGGGCATATTGCAAATGTGCATTGGGTGCATGTAAACACCTTGTTGAGGTTGCCTCGGATTACGAAATGTGTTTTGCGGTTGAGGCCTATACTGATTATGTTGCGGTTGCACAATCTGTTGCTGAGTAGTTTGTCCGGTGCCTGTATTTCTTGCCCAATCTAAATTTGGATTGTCCCGCCAGTTCTGAAAATTCTGACCGATGTTCTGATTAGCTATAAACTTCGCATCAACTTGCTGCCAACCTCGAGTCAAAATCGGATCTACAGTTTGGTAGACCATGGGGCTTATGCATAACGGATTCATATCCATGTAGCTCGTGTTGCAAGGGTTCTCAATATTCGGGTCAATCAAAATCTGATTCATCGTCAACTGATTCACTTGCCTGGTTTGAGGACAGTTTGAGGCCAAGTGATCACCACCACAGATAACGCAAACGTTGGATTCCTTCTGCCAAGCTCTCATCTCGTTCACCTGTTTTTTAAGATCCGCCACTTCCGCTTGCATCCTCATAATCTCCTCACTCGGCCCGACTTGGTCAACTGAGCTAATTGGTTTTCTCGAAACTCTCCTGCCTGTCTTCCACTGCCTATTGCTCTCTGCAACTCTCTCTATAGTAGCCAATGCAACATCCGGTTGCACACTCATCATATCACCTCCACATGCCGCATTCAAGTTCGACTGATCAGTTTCTCGCAATCCACCATAAAAAAGATGTACCTGATTCCATGCCACTAACCCATGATGCGGACACTTCCTCAACATTGCTTTAAATCTATCCCATGCCTCATGCATACTCTCCATCTCTAACTGCTCGAAATTGGCAATATCGGCCTTCATGTCTAATGTTCTGGAGAGGGGACAATACTTCAATAAGAACTTTGAAGTCACTTGATCCCAAGTGTGTAGGGAATCATGGGGAAGTGACTCGAACCATGCTCTGGCGGCCTCTTTTAATGTAAATGGGAACAACAACATCCGTACCGCTTCCTCGGATACTCCATTCATCTTCACTGTTCTGCACACTTGCATGAAATGGTTTAGAAATTGATTCGGGTCTTCAGTTGATTTACCCCGAAATTGTGCACTGTCGTTCAGAAGGTACCACACATGCTGTTTAATTTCCAGATTGTTCGCCGGAATAGGTGGCAAACGGATGGGGTTGTGCCCCTCACCAATAGTCGGTGCCACATAGTCTCTCAAAATTCTTTCCTGATTACCTTGATTCTGTGCCCTAGGTGGTGCATAAAAATTTTGTGCATAAACAGGGGCAGCCGGTGGTGGATTCACATTCTGAGCTTGATTCTGCATCATCAATTGCGCCATCATCAGCATCATCTGGTTCTGGTCAAAAGGCATTTGTCCAAATAGATATCCCTGATTGTTGTTGTTCTGATTCTGCAGGCCTTGCTGTTGTTGTCGGACTTGGTTCTGCCGACCCCCTTGATTTTGGACCACAGTTGGTCCCAGATTAATTGCCCTCTGATTTTGAAGGGGCTCTCTATTTAAGTTTTGTACTTCCCGCTCTTCGGGAGTAAGCATTGGGTCTAACCGCAACCCATCTTCAGTCCCATCTGCAACATGTAAATTCGTTAAATCACTGCTTCCCGAAGTCATTTCTGATTCTTCTGATTCGGATTCTAACTCAATAAATGATGTCGATGCTTTTTCGGACAATTTCCTTGTCGTTTCCGCGTTCCGGTGTCTTGCAAATGCTTCAATTCCAGGGATGTAAGGATATAATGGCTCCTTAGAACTCCTGGTCATACACTGTAAACACCCAAACAACAAGAAAACAGTAAAAACAAAAACGACCTAATCCTAAATACTCGAATGACTTTCTGATATCGACCGATTACCCGGCAACGGCGCCAGAAAACTTGATGGCTAAATTATAGTAAACCAACTTTAACCGGCAGAGTACCGGGTCGGTTGTACTACAATGGCGAGCAAGGCCGTATCCCACGAGGAATCCGTCAAGTATCACAATCACACTTGTATTTAGTTTAGGTTCACAAATAGGGTAAATTAATTATAGCTAGAAAAAATGAAAAATGCTAACTTTAAATGTATGATAAAAGTAATAGCTAAACTATGGTCAAGAACACTACTCTTAACACCCTTAACGAATCACTAGGGACGAGTCTTAACCTACCAGCCAACCAATAGTTTCTAATGAATATGTTGTGGGTGCAATCTCTTAAACTGGTCCCTATGCGCTAATACCACAACCTAGTTACCCTATATTCGGTTCAACAGTCCCCTCTATGGGATTTACTTGACCAAATATGATTAAGAACTATGAGATGCTCCGCATCCACCGAGTTCACGGCTTAGCTAGAAAAACCTTACCAAGGAACAGGCTGCGAAAAACTCGACTAGTTCGTGCATGGCAATCCTAAAACTCTAGTTCCCACACTCACTCACAAAATACATTTATAAAGTTCGTGTGTTTGATCAATTAACGGTTAGCTACTCCATTAAAGGCATTAGAATCAAGTTTTAGAACACAAACGATTCAAAAGATTCAACTTTTAAGCCCTACTCATCCCTAGATCATCGCTGAGGCATTAATTTCATAGTTCCATCACATAATCTAGCTATAATAAAATTAGGTACTCATAATAACTATAATAAAATCGCCGAAATTCATAAAGAAAGACATAATAGGCATCAGAAAAAGATGAAGATAATTGTTAAGGGTGAATTTATACGATTTATAATGCTATATTTTATAATGATTTCCTCCATATTTGTATAATTTGCATAGAAAATGAGCGTTTAATGGAATTATTGAGTAAATGAGGTTTTTAATGGTCTATTCGCAAAATTGGTTAATTTATGTGTTTTATTGATGATTTTATGTTTATTTGGATGATATTACGTTTTGCGATGTTTTGATGTGTTATAGGTACGTGTTTGATGCTCAAATAATGATCGAAAAGAGATAAGAGTTGAATTTAATTGATGAGAAAGAGATAAGGATGGAATTGGCTAGAAGAAAAGAGATAGAGATGAAGATTTCGAATTTGGATCCAGCTGAACTGGCGTCCAAGTCCCGTCCAGAGTGGACGGGCGTCCATTAAATCAAACTGGCGTCCAGGAGGAAAAAGTTGAACAGAGAGTTTGGACGCTGAGTGGACGAGCGTCTGAGGCAAGTCCAAAGCTGACCAAACGGGCGTCCACAATTCCGGACGGGCGTCCACGGCCGACATGCTGAAAACTGACTTACTTTCCCTATAAATAGCAGCGGGATTTCAACCCTAAGACATAAATTATTGAGACCTATTGATACACAATCATTAGGAGAAAACCCTAGGCGGCCCCAGCCCACTTAGGGGAGGCTGGGGTTGCGATTTTTCCTGTTTTATATTCGTTTTTCTATTCCGTTTTGCTTTTGTTGTGCTGAATGCTTGGAGGCTGAGCAATTGTTCAAACTATGTGAATCCGTTTCAGCAGGTTCTTTATTTTCAATCTAGATTTGTTTTGTGATTTTAATTCAAGTTGGATCTTTTCTATGCTTATGTGTTATGCAATCAATATCGAAAGATGAATTGTTATTGATGTTTACCGTATGACGAGAGTCGGTGTAAACCTTAGATCACCATAGGAAAGATGGGATTTTTAACCTTGACATAACGAGAGTTGATATGTTAGATATCTAGGTTGCTAGATTGAGAGATCTTACACCCTGTTTTGATAGCGTCAATCTTATATATCGAGAGATGAGAGATTGATAGGCGAGTTATCTACGAGAGTAGAAATTCATACTTTTGAGAGGTGAACCACATCTTTAATTAAATCATCACAAGATAACTTTAGAGAGGAAATAGAGGGTTGCGGGATCGGTGGATTATTGTTTGTTCGTTGTTCGATCACCATGATCACTTCATAATTTTATAGTTGTTCGTAGTTTAGATTTCGTTTTTGCTTTTATCCTTCCTGGCTTTGGATTAACAATCCTCTGTCCAGTTTACTTTATCGTCTTTAGTATTGTTTTAGTAGTAACAATTTAAGGAATTAATAAGATTAGATTCAACATCCCAATTCCCTGTGGATCGACCCCTTACTTATCCCGCTTTACTAGCAATTACCCGGTATTCGGCCGGTTAGGAGTTAGTTTTGCATATAGGTTAGGGTTTATAAATTATTTTTTGTTTAGTGATGCAAAATCCTCCAAACAAAAGTGGCGCCGTTGCCGGGGAATCGGTGCTTTGTTGAATCTAATTGAGTTAATTTTTCTATTTTGTTACGATTTATTGTCTTTCAATAAAAGTAGCGTCACACAAATTGAGGTTTTTTTTTATTTTTGCCGTGTTTCGATGACCGTTGGGTTAAGAATGTGCAGAAAGTTTTTTTTACTCGATTTGTGAAACGTGAAGTGTCAGTTTTTTTTACTCGATTTATTAATTTTTCTGATTTTTTGTTATAAGTTTGGATAAAAGGGGTAGTTAGGGCACCTAGTAGTATTCTGGCCGTAACTTTCGGCTCGAGTGTCCGATTGGCGCGCAGGACCCCAATTCGGAAAGCTCGTTCCGACGCCGACGACGTGGTGAACTCTGGAGGCCGTTCGACACCGTTTTCGAGGTCAAAATCCACTGTTTTCCCTTCCATTTTGGACTCAGAAGATTTCAACACGTTTCTTTTTGTGTTTTCTGTTTTTCTGTTTTAAATTTTTCGTAGTTTAGGTTTAGGTTTCTGTTTCCGTATCTTTTTAGGTACTTTTCAATAAAAGTAGCGTTAAATAAATTGAGAGTTTTTTTTTTTATTTTTGCCGTGTTTCGATGACCGTTGGGTTAAGAATGTGCAAAAAGTTTTTTTAACTCGATTTGTGAAGCGTGAATTAGATGACGAGTTTTTTTTTAGGTAGTTTTTTTACTAGGGTTTGTTCATTAGGGTTTATTAGGTTTCTTTTTCTTCTAGGGTTAGGTTTTCTTTTCCTAATAAAAACTAGGGCTTCTTAAAGCTTCTAGGGTTTATGATGTATGAAGTGTATCTAAGGTTTATGATATAGGTCGAGTTTCTGTTTGGTGCGCTTTACTCAAGTGCCGGACGAGCGTCTACTTCTTCTGAACGCCCGTCCACTCTGTGTGGCCTCCGGACGTGCGTACAGAGAAGTGAACGCCCGTCCATCCAACCCCACTTATTCTAGATATGCTTTTACAGAACCTGGACGTGCGACCGTCCAGTTCATAAATCCCAGACCAGACGCCCGTCCATACACATGAACGGCCGTCCAACCACCCAGTTTTTTAAAATGTTAAGGGTTTGTGATGAATATAGTAATAAGAATTTGCATTCTTTCACCCCACGACTTGGATGCTTTACTTTAAGCCTCTCGTGGCCTTTTCCATCTATTGCGGTCCATGTTAGAGTGACTTGTTTGTGTTTCGACGTTACTTGTTGTGGCATGGCTTCTTTATCTTACACACCCATTTACCTCTGATTCTTGGGATGCACTTATAAGAGGGTGTCATGAAATTCATTCACACACACTTAGTTGTTTTATTAGTTGAGTGTTAGGTAAGTCGTGATTGTGAGATGCTTAGTTCAAATTTTTCTTAACTTGATTTTTAATGCTTTATTTGACGTGGATACTTTCATACGAGTTTCTGTGGCTAATTATTTTTACGTAGATGTTCTGAACTTGCATGTTTACACCTTCCCATCTACGAATCCATGTTAAATAATTGATTAATTTTTATATATACATGCTTCATTAATTGACATGGATGTTTTAATGAGAGCCTCTGTGGCCTTTGTATACGCGTAGATGTCCTGTTCTTTCACCGTTATGGTATCTTTCCATCTACTGATCCATGTTAAATAATTGATTAACTCTTATATACATGATTCATCTATGCATGTTATAGTTAATGTCGGTTCTCGTATGCTATAACTGTTCTTATTGTTATTTAGTAGCTAATGTCGGTTTCCGTATGCTACATATCGTTGTGATGAATCCTGTGAGCTTTGAGACTTATGTGTTTTCTTGTTATTTTTGTAACTCATATGGGTAGCTACTGTCGGTTTTCCGTTGCTACTATCTTTGGCTTATGAGTTATATCTGTTTAGTATAGCTAACTGTTGGTTTTCCATAATGCTATCACCTTTGATGAGTCTTAAGGCGCGTCTACACTGCATATAGTGAATAGTAATGTCGTTTATCGTAAACTATCATTATTTGGTAGACGTTTATGATATACATGTCGTGTTGCAAATGAGTGGGCTAGTTTTCCTTCTTTTATTTTCCTTTATTTTTGCATATCATTTAGTTGCATGTCATCTAGTTGCATTGTTTTTCTATTTTTCTTTTATTTTTCTTGAGGGTAGTTATTGTCGGCTTGCCGTACGCTACCACTTTTATTTTATGTCCTTCATTTTCTGATTCTGCACGGGCCGTAGTCACTGTAGAGTTGCCCTCCCAACTTGCTCAGCCTGAGCCTGTCAGCATTTTTTTTATATAATTGCATATCATGTAGATTGCATTGTAATATATTTTCGTATAGTGCACCTAGCCCTGCTATTTTGTAATGTTCCATGTATATGTTCCATCTTTACATGAGCTTAATTTGAAAAAAATCTCTCTGACCTCTTTTCCATGTGTTTTACATGTACAATCCTGCTACTCTGTAGTGTCCTATATCCTTATTTCTTTATGCACATGTGGTCCATATTTGTATTGTAAAGCTTCTGTGGCTTTATATTTGACGCTTAGGTGTCCTGTACTTTCCCTGTGTGGTGATTTTTCCATCTGAGCCATTATATCATGTTCTTACTTCTTGTCTTTCGTTATATTTTAGCGATATGTTATATTCCCTCGTGTCCCCGAGATACTACCATGTTTTTCAAGTGGTGCAGGTACATTTTTAGTTGTTCTTGTTAAGCTAACCAGGGAGTGAATCTGGAGAGGAATACCTATGACATCTCGTGCCTCGGAAACGCGGATCGATTATCTATCCTTCTTCAGCCTATCTTCATATCATTACCAAATCAGCTAAGTTCTTTTATCTTTTCTTTAATTCTGCACAACCTGAGGACATGTTGTGATTTAAGTGTGGGGGAGGGAATGGTTTGATATGTATCTATACATTTGCTTAATTCGTTATGTTTCTATGCAAAATGAGCTAAAAATGAGCTAGAATTTTCAAAATTTTCCGACATTTTTGTTTTTTGTTTTGTCCCGAGTAGGCAATTCGATTCAATGTTCATTATTTTTATAGTCATCCATGCTGTATATCATATGTTTGATAAGTTAGTTGTTTCACCGATATATATTTTTCACGAGCCATAGTGAACGATGAGCTAATTTATAAAGTTATACCCCTTTTGACGAGTGATTTCTGATTTTCTTATAAGTCATGTGCTTAGTGCTACGTATATATCTTGAGATTTATGATAGTTTGTGTTTAGATCCAAAGTATGACATACTGTGAATATCTTAGGTTTGAATGTGATAAGTGAAATTTGACTATTGTGCTTTAAAAAGTTGTTTTAGAAAAGAAAAAAAATTGAAATTGGGTGTGTCGGAAGCTGGTCGATGATTTGAGTGCGGTAGGGCATATCTCGAATGTCCTATACCACTATGATGACCAAAAGCTCACGACAGTCAGAAGAAGCTGCCTTATGATTTGAGTAAGGTAGGGTATATCTCGAATGTTGATGAGCTTAATTTACCCCTTCAAAAATACAATTTATAAAGGACTCGTAACCGTGGGTAAACCAACTCTCTAACCAGCAGAGTACCGGGTCGATTGTTAGGATAGCTACAGGAGTACGAGGTCGATCCCAAGGGAAATGTGGTTGTGAGTACCAAAGCGAACGTGTGTCTTAGTCTAGGCGATCAAAGTTTAGGTGGAGAGATATTATACTAATGCAAAAAGTAAAGTTTAACTAATAAGATTAAAAGCATAGCCAAACCATGATCCGAATGATTAGTTTCAACCCCAAGGATAGACAAAACCAAGAATGTGCAAACGAACTCTCGCATTCAATCTCACGGGTGCAAACTCCTAAACCTTGTGCTAAGGTCTGAACAACTCTCTCCTAACACCTTATGCCATGTTAACTACCCTTCCCTTTAGAAGATTCACTAACAAGTCATGTTTTGCACTAGAGCTGCTTAAACGTAAAAAAAAACGAGTAACCTCACTTTGGGCCCGGGCTTAACAACTAAGCCGGGTCTACGCCGTGATCTTAGAACCATTTTCCCACACCACTCTCTCTGAACAACTCTCAAGAGTGATATGTGTGATCTTTGACCTAGATAGCTAACCTAGTCCAAATCCATTATAACAAGTTTTAAGACGTGAAAAATGCAAGATACAACAAAAAGCACTACACACCCCTTATTTCATCTTCCGAGGGTTGATTTCACCAAATTTCACATAATTCGGCTATGTATATATTTAGCTACACATATAGTTAATATATATATATAAATATATAGATTTATATAAATACATAAGTATATATATAGATATAAATGTATAGATCTATAAATATATATATAGATACATAAATATATATAAGTACATAAGTATATATATATAAGTAGATAAATAGATAGCTAGATATATATATATATATATATATATATATATATATATATATATTGAAACATACGGAAGGAAAGAAAATTAAAAGAAGACAAATGGAATAAAAGAACAAGGGGAATAAAAACAAGAGGGGGACAAGGGGACAAAGGGAATATATGCTATATATATGTTATATATATATATATATATATATATATATATATATATATATATATATATATATATATATATATATATATATATATATATGTAGTACAACTAATAAAAGAAAGAAAGACAAGAAAAATAAAAGAAACAAAAGGAAATTATATCTATATATATATATTGAAAACGAAAAGAAACGAAAGAAAGAACGAAGAACGGAAACGATATTATAACGATAACTATTCGAAGAATTACAACTACAAATATATATATATCTATATAGATATATATAGGCCCCAAAACATGAAAAATAGAAGGGAGAAGATGAAGAGGTAAGGGAGAAGAAAGGGGCCAGTCTATTGAAGGAAATGAGGGGTGTATTTATAGAATTTTTGGAAGCCTGTTCGAACCGAGTCAAAGGCTAGTTCAAACCGAGTTTTGGTATAATACCCATAACTTGAGTTGTAGACCTCCGATTGACGTGATTCAAAATGATTTGGAAAGCTTATTTGAAGATCTAAAACTTTCATGAAGAAGTCTTCCCCAGAAAATGCTTCTAAGTTGGGTCAAATGTCCGTCGAAAACATGTTACGGTATAAGCATGTAGGAAAAATGATCCTTTTGAACTCGTTAGCTCGTGGCACCTTCTTCTATCCCTCAAAACACCTCTTTTAGGGCTCAAAACATGTCGTTACTTGGAATCTTGGTCAACCTATAATTCTGCAATAAAACACCAAAATACCAAACGTAAATCCGACACGACACTCCGGTTACTAAACCGGTACAAAAACTAGTAAAAACACGATATTTTATATAATAATTACTACTAACATACTTAGATAAATCTAAGGAATTTATGACTCGAAATGATATAATAACGCTCAAAATGGTATGGGAAGTGGGGTAAATTGTTATAATAATAACAGTGAATTTTTCCCTCATCACAACCCCCCACTTAGCTTTTGGTCATCCTCGAGCAAAACAAGCGATAAAACAAAATGAATGAGGGATAAATTCATGAAAAGATAAGATGTAAGGGACAACCAGATGATGCCATTCGAATCATAACCAAACGTTAACCTCAATATAAATGTATAACAGAGTGCGTGTGTGACAAGCCTTTTCAATTTCCACTATCCTCTCTTGAATAATTCAAGCAAACACACAAATATCCATTTAGACAGTCCTAATGACTTTCCTAGGTATAGGCAGTAACAGTTCCACACAAAGTCCTCTCGTGTACTTATTAGGATAATCCCTAAAGCATATCATTCAGTTTATACTGGGGATAGTCAGAAGATAACTAAGTTTTCAACCATGCTTAACCAAATTTATTTTTTTTTTTTTTCCACATTTGTACCATATGTCTTCATTCCAGCAATAGGACGTTTCGTGATAACCCCCTAGCTGGACTACTATCATCAGGCAGTTGCCCTCTTTCCCAGCAATAGGACGTTTCGTGATAACACCCTAGCTAGACTACTATCATCGGGCAGTCGGGAGCTCTTAAACCTCATAGTGATATAGGACATTTCGTGATAACGCCCTACTGCACTCAAATCATTGGTAGCTACAACCGACATATAAATAGTTCATCTTAATTTGGTATTTTTCTTTTCATTCCACTTAACTTATATCCTTTCTATCACATTCAAACCTTCAGATATTCACAGTACACGTTAAAAAATTAGGTACTAAGTTACTGCAATTTTCTAGAATAACCACTAGGATACCGAATGGATACGAGTTTAAAATTTTCGCTTCAATATCAAAGGCTTACGTGAACAATGAATTCATGTTACACAAATAAATTTGGGGTTAAAATGCACTTACGGTTCACTTTGGTTATATACATCCAAATCGATCATTACATCATCAAATCCATGAAATATATACCTTATACAATTTATTTTAATCAACTAAATAATGCTCGAAAAAAATCAAAAACTAAGGGATTTTCTGATACAAAATAAATACTTAATGCCATTACTAGACCAACCTCGACTCTACCCCCCACTTACGATTTTGCATTATTCTCAGAGTGTAAATGAGATAGAGAGGAAGACTTAGCTTATAAACCAGGCAGAAAGATGCTATCGAATCCCGTAACACCATGAGAAAGCACGATCCGAATCCCTATACCAAAACAAAAACAACCAACACAAAGCAAACACGGGACATGGTCCTCGTGCCAAAATATGCAATAGGGATATGGGAATAATAAGAAGATGGCCTGTCCGTCACGTCGAAAATTCGATAAGCAATATATAGCACATCACATAATAGCTTTAGATGGAAAAATCACCTTCACAAAGTTAAGCACGAACATCTAAGCAACGAGCATAAAACATCAATTCATAGTCGCCTATTCCTAGATTCCTTTTATTACACACAGGCGGAAATACTCACCACTATACTACAACGACCAGAAATTTGAAACAGACTAGATCATAAATGAAATGTATGAAAGAGTATTGAGTCTTTTATACCCAGATCCTCAAGGGTTCAACAACCTAAGTCCAAGAAATGATGTATTTGAATGTTTTCTTTTTTCTCCATCGGGATTTTCGGATAACCACCTAATCGTTCCCTTTTAATGACATTCAAACATTCATCCTGAGACTTGGTTGTGCTTTGTGTTTATCTTTCATACAGATTCTACATTTCATTCAGACTAGGCTTATCCAAATTATTATTATTTAACGGGCTGCCTCCCGGTAGCGCTTTTGTTTAACGTCGTTTGCTCGACAGGGTGACTCTATACAGACTCAATCAACCAAAATCCGAACTTAAGAAGATCAACAGCTTAAGAAAAGTGATCAAAGCGAGAACCATCGAAATTAAATTGTCTAGAAACGTACCTCTTTTAATTCTCGATGTCACCTCCTCCCAGCCAAAGAATCTTCTGTTATCAGCCTGTCGAACCATCTTCTTTACTATTCCATAAAGTTCATCCATCGGGGAGTACACAAACTGAACCGCAGAAAATTCATCCTCACAGAGTGGACGAATGTAGTAATCCGGGACCGTTATATTAAACACTACCAACTCTCCCAGTGGCTTTACTAAAGATGGCCAATCAATCTCCTGCTCCTCTAACTCTGAAATCTCATTATAGCAAACTGAATCCTCAACCTTATTCTCAACCTGAACTTCTTCAATGAGCACCTCATCATCCTTAACCACCTCTTTTGCACATGCCTGTTTTGCTCGCTCGAACTCCATTCTTTCAATCAATTGCACCACCCTCTCTTGAAGATTTCTTATGGCAGAGTCAGTACTTATCTTGAACTCTTGCATGTCCAGCAGTCGCTTTTGCAAGATCTGGTCCAATCGCTCTAGTTGCTCCATTTGACTGTCGGTGAAGTCTTCTCGTGGCATAGGGGAAAACTGATCATACTGACTTTGATTCATCGGAGGTGAGTAGCAGGTTTCTTGCCATTCCAAACACTGATCAGGTGGCTGAATATGGGTGAAGCTATCAACATGCTGAGTATGATCACCGTAATCCTGATAAGCACTAGGGTTCGAAGAACCCTCATAATATTGTGGCTCATAACTCGAATAACCATAATTCTGGTCCTGGTTACTCTGCTGTTGATATTGAGGCTGAGGCACATACTGTTGTTGATAGTATTGCTCAGGTGCCTGAGGTAGGTAGGAGTATTGTTGTTCAGGTGAGTAATATTGATTGAAAAATCCATCCATTTAAGCTCAATCTGCAAGATCTTCAGAAAACAACAAGAAAACAATAAAATTTTTCTTTTTCTTTTTTTTTCGTTTTTTTTTACACACACACACACGAAATCTAAATAAAACGAAGAAAATAAAAACCTAGGCCCAAGCCTTCGGTTCACTTACAAGATATCACAACAATATCACACATTTCCCCGGCAACGGCGCCAATTTTTGATGAGCTTAATTTACCCCTTCAAAAATACAATTTATAAAGGACTCGTAACCGTGGGTAAACCAACTCTCTAACCAGCAGAGTACCGGGTCGATTGTTAGGATAGCTACAGGAGTACGAGGTCGATCCCAAGGGAAATGTGGTTGTGAGTACCAAAGCGAACGTGTGTCTTAGTCTAGGCGATCAAAGTTTAGGTGGAGAGATATTATACTAATGCAAAAAGTAAAGTTTAACTAATAAGATTAAAAGCATAGCCAAACCATGATCCAAATGATTAGTTTCAACCCCAAGGATAGACAAAACCAAGAATGTGCAAACAAACTCTCGCATTCAATCTCACGGGTGCAAACTCCTAAACCTTGTGCTAAGGTCTGAACAACTCTCTCCTACCACCTTATGCCATGTTAACTACCCTTCCCTTTAGAAGATTCACTAACAAGTCATGTTTTGCACTAGAGCTGCTTAAACGTAAAAAAACGAGTAACCTCACTTTGGGCCCGGGCTTAACAACTAAGCCGGGTCTACGCCGTGATCTTAGAACCATTTTCCCACACCACTCTCTCTGAACAACTCTCAAGAGTGATATGTGTGATCTTTGACCTAGATAGCTAATCTAGTCCAAATCCATTATAACAAGTTTTAAGACGTGAAAAATGCAAGATACAACAAAAAGCACTACACACCCCTTATTTCATCTTCCGAGGGTTGATTTCACCAAATTTCACATAATTCGGCTATGTATATATTTAGCTACACATATAGTTAATATATATATATATAAATATATAGATTTATATAAGTACATAAGTATATATATAGATATAAATGTATAGATCTATAAATATATATATAGATACATAAATATATATAAGTACATAAGTATATATATATAAGTAGATAAATAGATAGCTAGATATATATGTATATATATATATATATATTGAAACATACGGAAGGAAAGAAAATTAAAAGAAGACAAATGGAATAAAAGAACAAGGGGAATAAAAACAAAAAGAAGGGGACAAGGGATATATAAGGGAATATATGGGATATATATATATATATATATATATATATATATATATATATATATATATATGTATATATATATATGTAGTACAACTAATAAAAGAAAGAAAGACAAGAAAAATAAAAGAAACAAAAGGAAATTATATCTATATATATATTGAAAACGGAAAGAAACGAAAGAAAGAACGAAGAACGGAAACGATATTATAACGATAACTATTCGAAATTACAACTACAAATATATATATATATATATATATATATATATATATATATATATATATATATATATATATATATATATATATATATATATATATATATATATATATATAGGCCCCAAAACATGAAAAATAGAAGGGAGAAGATGAAGAGGTAAGGGAGAAGAATGGGGCCAGTCTATTGAAGGAAATGAGGGGTGTATTTATAGAATTTTTGGAAGTCTGTTCGAACCGAGTCAAAGGCTAGTTCAAACCGAGTTTTGGTATAATGCCCATAACTTGAGTTGTAGACCTCCGATTGACGTGATTCAAAATGATTTGGAAAGCTTATTTGAAGATCTAAAACTTTCATGAAGAAGTCTTCCCCAGAAAATGCTTCTAAGTTGGGTCAAATGTCCGTCGAAAACAGGTTACGGTATAAGCATGTAGGAAAAATGATCCTTTTGAACTCGTTAGCTCGTGGCACCTTCTTCTATCCCTCAAAACACCTCTTTTAGGGCTCAAAACATGTCGTTACTTGGAATCTTGGTCAACCTATAATTCGCAATAAAACACCAAAATACCAAACGTAAATCCGACACGACACTCCGGTTACTAAACCGGTACAAAAACTAGTAAAAACACGATATTTTATATAATAATTACTACTAACATACTTAGATAAATCTAAGGAATTTATGACTCGAAATGATATAATAACGCTCAAAATGGTATGAGAAGTGGGGTAAATTGTTATAATAATAACAGTGAATTTTTCCTCATCACAACCCCCCACTTAGCTTTTGGTCATCCTCGAGCAAAACAAGCGATAAAACAAAATGAATGAGGGATAAATTCATGAAAAGATAAGATGTAAGGGACAACCAGATGATGAAACCATTCGAATCATAACCAAACGTTAACCTCAATATAAATGTATAACAGAGTGCGTGTGTGACAAGCCTTTTCAATTTCCACTATCCTCTCTTGAATAATTCAAGCAAACACACAAATATCCATTTAGACAGTCCTAATGACTTTCCTAGGTATAGGCAGTAACAGTTCCACACAAAGTCCTCTCGTGTACTTATTAGGATAATCCCTAAAGCATATCATTCAGTTTATATTGGGGATAGTCAGAAGATAACTAAGTTTTCAACCATGCTTAACCAAATTTATTTAATTTTTTTTTCCACATTTGTAGCATATGCCTTCATTCCAGCAATAGGACGTTTCGTGATAACCCCCTAGCTGGACTACTATCTTCAGGCAGTTGCCCTCTTTCCCAGCAATAGGACGTTTCGTGATAACACCCTAGCGGACTACTATCATCGGGCGTCGGGAGCTCTTAAACCTCATAGTGATATAGGACATTTCGTGATAACGCCCTACTGCACTCAAATCATTGGTAGCTACAACCGACATATAAATAGTTCATCTTAATTTGGTATTTTGCTTTTCATTCCACTTAACTTATATCCTTTCTATCACATTCAAACCTTCAGATATTCACAGTACACGTTAAAAAATTAGGTACTAAGTTACTGCAATTTTCTCTAGAATAACCACTAGGATACTGAATGGATACAGTTTAAAATTTTCGCTTCAATATCAAAGGCTTACGTGAACAATGAATTCATGTTACACAAATAAATTTGGGGTTAAAATGCACTTACGGTTCACTTTGGTTATATACATCCAAATCGATCATTACATCATCAAATCCATGAAATATATACCTTATACAATTTATTTTAATCAACTAAATAATGCTCGAAAAAAATCAAAAACTAAGGGATTTTCTGATACAAAATAAATACTTAATGCCATTACTAGACCAACCTCGACTCTACACCCCACTTACGATTTTGCATTATTCTCAGAGTGTAAATGAGATAGAGAGGAAGACTTAGCTTATAAACTGGCAAAAAGATGCTATCGAATCCCGTAATGCCATGAGAAAGCACGATCCGAATCCCTATACCAAAACAAAAACAACCAACACAAAGCAAACACGGGACATGGTCCTCGTGCCAAAATATGCAATAGGGATATGGGAATAATAAGAAGATGGCCCTGTCACGTCAGAAAATTCGATAAGCAATATATAGCACATCACATAATAGCTTTAGATGGAAAAATCACCTTCACGGGTAAGCACGAACATCTAAGCAACGAGCATAAAACATCAATTCATAGTCGCCTATTCCTAGATTATTTTTATTACACACATTAAGGCGGAAATACTCACCACTATACTACAACGACCGAAATTTGAAACGAGACTAGATCATAAATGAAATGTATGAAAGAGTATTGAGTCTTTTATACCCGGATCCTCAAGGGTTCAACAACCTAAGTCCAAGAAATGATGTATTTGAATGTTTTCTTTTTTCTCCATCGGGATTTTCGGATAACCACCTAATCGTTCCCTTTTAATGACATTCAAACATTCATCCTGAGACTTGGTTGTGCTTTGTGTTCATCTTTCATACAGATTCTACATTTCATTCAGACTAGGCTTATCCAAATTATTATTATTTAACGGGCTGCCTCCCGGTAGCGCTTTTGTTTAACGTCGTTTGCTCGACAGGGTGACTCTATACAGACTCAATCAACCAAAATCCGAACTTAAGAAGATCAACAGCTTAAGAAAAGTGATCAAAGCGAGAACCATCGAAATTAAATTGTCTAGAAACGTACCTCTTTTAATTCTCGATGTCACCTCCTCCCAGCCAAAGAATCTTCTGTTATCAGCCTGTCGAACCATCTTCTTTACTATTCCATAAAGTTCATCCATCGGGGAGTACACAAACTGAACCGCAGAAAATTCATCCCACAGAGTGGACGAATGTAGTAATCCGGGACCGTTATATTAAACACTACCAACTCTCCCAGTGGCTTTACTAAAGATGGCCAATCAATCTCCTGCTCCTCTAACTCTGAAATCTCATTATAGCAAACTGAATCCTCAACCTTATTCTCAACCTGAACTTCTTCAATGAGCACCTCATCATCCTTAACCACCTCTTTTGCATATGCCTGTTTTGCCTGCTCGAACTCCATTCTTTCAATCAATTGCACCACCCTCTCTTGAAGATTTCTTATGGCAGAGTCAGTACTTATCTTGAACTCTTGCATGTCCAGCAGTCACGCTTTTGCAAGATCTGGTCCAATCGCTCTAGTTGCTCCATTTGACTGTCGGTGAAGTCTTCTCGTGGCATGGGGAAAAGCGATCATACCGACTTTGATTCATCGGAGGTGAGTAGCGGGTTTCTTGCCATTCCAAACAACGATCGGGTGGCCGAATCGGGTGAAGCTATCAACATGCCGAGTATGATCACCGTAATCTGATAAGCACTAGGGTTCGAAGAACCCTCATAATATTGTGGCTCATAAATCGAATAACCATAATTCGGTCCGGTTACGATAATCCCGTTGAACCTTGGTTATTCTCCCGTTGATACCGAGGTTGAGGCACATACCGTTGTTGATAGTATTGCTCAGGTGCCTGAGGTAGGTAGGAGTATTGTTGTTCAGGTGAGTAATATTGATTGAAAAATCCATCCTTTTAAGCTCAATCTGCAAGATCTTCAGAAAACAACAAGAAAACAATAAAATTTTTCTTTTTCTTTTTTTTTTTTTTTTTTTTTTACACACACACACACACGAAATCTAAATAAAACGAAGAAAATAAAAACCTAGGCCCAAGCCTTCGGTTCACTTACAAGATATCACAACAATATCACACATTTCCCCGGCAACGGCGCCAATTTTTGATGAGCTTAATTTACCCCTTCAAAAATACAATTTATAAAGGACTCGTAACCGTGGGTAAACCAACTCTCTAACCAGTAGAGTACCGGGTCGATTGTTAGGATAGCTACAGGAGTACGAGGTCGATCCCAAGGGAAATGTGGTTGTGAGTACCAAAGCGAACGTGTGTCTTAGTCTAGGCGATCAAAGTTTAGGTGGAGAGATATTATACTAATGCAAAAAGTAAAGTTTAACTAATAAGATTAAAAGCATAGCCAAACCATGATCCAAATGATTAGTTTCAACCCCAAGGATAGACAAAACCAAGAATGTGCAAACGAACTCTCGCATTCAATCTCACGGGTGCAAACTCCTAAACCCGGTGCTAAGGTACGAACAACTCTCTCCTAACACCTTATGCCATGTTAACTACCCTTCCCTTTAGAAGATTCACTAACAAGTCATGTTTTGCACTAGAGCGCTTAAACGTAAAAAAAACGAGTAACCTCACTTTGGGCCCGGGCTTAACAACTAAGCCGGGTCTACGCCGTGATCTTAGAACCATTTTCCCACACCACTCTCTCGAACAACTCTCAAGAGTGATATGTGTGATCTTTGACCTAGATAGCTAATCTAGTCCAAATCCATTATAACAAGTTTTAAGACGTGAAAAATGCAAGATACAACAAAAAGCACTACACACCCCTTATTTCATCTTCCGAGGGTTGATTTCACCAAATTTCACATAATTCGGCTATGTATATATTTAGCTACACATATAGTAATAATATATATATATAAATATATAGATTTATATAAATACATAAGTATATATATAGATATAAATGTATAGATCTATAAATATATATATATAGATACATAAATATATATAAGTACATAAGTATATATATATAAGTAGATAAATAGATAGCTAGATATATATATATATATATATATATATATATATATATATATATATATATATATATATATATATATATATATATATATATATTGAAACATACGGAAGGAAAGAAAATATAAAAGAAGACAAATGGAATAAAAGAACAAGGGGAATAAAAGAACAAGGGAATAAAAACAAAGGGGGACAAGGGATATATAAATATATATATGCTATATATATATATATATATATATATATATATATATATATATATATATATATATATATATATATATGTAGTACAACTAATAAAAGAAAGAAAGACAAGAAAAATAAAAGAAACAAAAGGAAATTATATCTATATATATATTGAAAACGGAAAGAAACGAAAGAAAGAACGAAGAACGGAAACGATATTATAACGATAACTATTCGAAGAATTACAACTACAAATATATATATATATATATCTATATAGATATATATAGGCCCCAAAACATGAAAAATAGAAGGGAGAAGATGAAGAGGGAAGGGAGAAGAAAGGGGCCAGTCTATTGAAGGAAATGAGGGGTGTATTTATAGAATTTTTGGAAGCCTGTTCGAACCGAGTCAAAGGCTAGTTCGAACCGAGTTTTGGTATAATGCCCATAATTTGAGTTGTAGACCTCCGATTGACGTGATTCAAAATGCTTTGGAAAGCTTATTTGAAGATCTAAAACTTTCATGAAGAAGTCTTCCCCAGAAAATGCTTCTAAGTTGGGTCAAATGTCCGTCGAAAACAGGTTACGGTATAAGCATGTAGGAAAAATGATCCTTTTGAACTCGTTAGCTCGTGGCACCTTCTTCTATCCCTCAAAACACCTCTTTTAGGGCTCAAAACATGTCGTTACTTGGAATCTTGGTCAACCTATAATTCTGCAATAAAACACCAAAATACCAAACGTAAATCCGACACGACACTCCGGTTACTAAACCGGTACAAAAACTAGTAAAAACACGATATTTTATATAATACATACTACTAACATACTTAGATAAATCTAAGGAATTTATGACTCGAAATGATATAATAACGCTCAAAATGGTATCAGAAGTGGGGTAAATTGTTATAATAATAACAGTGAATTTTTCCCTCATCAAATGTCCTATTCTACTATGACGGGCAATAGCTCATTCTGATGTGCGTTTAAATGTGAAAATAGTTAAATCAACTTATATAATGAATTGTTATGAAATGAATATAAGACTAAGTTATCGTCTATCTTATCCCCAGTATAAACTGATAGATATGCTCTAGGGATTATCCTCTGAGTATTTCAGAAAGGCCCTAGATATATTCGATCATTCTTTTCGGGATATTTTACGTTTGTAGGGTACATCTTATGAGTGTCATTTATTGCTAGTCTACGAGGGGGTATTAGCTAGTTTTGCTTTGAGTTTCTCAAGTTTGGACTTAGTGGAAGTTTGTTATGGCTTTGCACACACACCGGAGTGAACCTCTAAGTTATTGCATATGTGCTATATTGTCTGAGATGTCTGTTTTTTGTCTCGAGCCTTGATTTTGCGTTTTGTTTTGCTCGGGACGAGCAAAAGCTAAGTGTGGGGGAGTTGTTAAGGGTGAATTTATACGATTTATAATGCTATATTTTATAATGATTTCCTCCATATTTGTATAATTTGCATAGAAAATGAGCGTTTAATGGAATTATTGAGTAAATGAGGTTTTTAATGGTCTATTCACAAAATTGATTAATTTATGTGTTTTATTGATTATTTTATGTTTATTTGGATGATATTACGTTTTGCGATGTTTTGATGTGTTATAGGTACGTGTTTGATGCTCAAATAATGATCGAAAAGAGATAAGAGTCGAATTTAATTGATGAGAAAGAGATAAGGATGGAATTGGCTAGAAGAAAAGAGATAGAGATGAAGATTTCGAATTTGGATCCAGCAGAACTGGCGTCCAAGTCCCGTCCAGAGTGGACGGGCATCCATTAAATCAAACTGGCGACCAGGAGGAAAAAGTTGAACAGAGAGTTTGGACGCTGAGTGGACGAGCGTCTGAGGCAAGTCCAAAGCTGACCAACGGGCGTCCACAATTCCGGACGGGCGTCCACGGCCGACATGCTGAAAACCGACTTACTTTCCCTATAAATAGCAGCGGGATTTCAACCCTAAGACATAAATTATTAAGACCTATTGATACACAATCATTAGGAGAAAACCCTAGGCGGCCCCAGCCCCCTTAGGGGAGGCTGGGGTTGCGATTTTTCCTGTTTTATATTCGTTTTTCTATTCCGTTTTGCTTTTGTTGTGCTGAATGCTTGGAGGCTGAGCAATTGTTCAAACTATGTGAATCCGTTTCAGCAGGTTCTTTATTTTCAATCTAGATTTGTTTTGTGATTTTAATTCAAGTTGTATCTTTTCTATGCTTATGTGTTATGCAATCAATATCGAAAGATGAATTGTTATTGATGTTTACCGTATGACGAGAGTCGGTGTAAACCTTATATCACCATAGGAAAGATGGGATTTTTAACCTTGACATAACGAGAGTTGATAGGTTAGATATCTAGGTTGCTAGATTGAGAGATCTTACACCCTGTTTTGATAGCGTCAATCTTATATATCGAGAGATGAGAGATTGATAGGCGAGTTATCTACGAGAGTAGAAATTCATACTTTTGAGAGGTGAACCACATCTTTAATTAAATCATCACAAGATAACTTTAGAGAGGAAATAGAGGGTTGCGGGATCGGTGGATTATTGTTTGTTCATTGTTCGATCACCATGATCATCTTCATAATTTTATAGTTGTTCGTAGTTTAGATTTCGTTTTTGCTTTTATCCTTCCTGGCTTTGGATTAACAATCCTCTGTCCAGTTTACTTTATCGTCTTTAGTATTGTTTTAGTAGTAACAATTTAAGGAATTAATAAGATTAGATTCAACATCCCAATTCCCTGTGGATCGACCCCTTACTTATCCCGCTTTACTAGCAATTACCCGGTATTCGGCCGGTTAGGAGTTAGTTTTGCATATAGGTTAGGGTTTATAAATTATTTTTTGTTTAGTGATGCAAAATCCTCCAAACAATAATTACCAATAAAAAAGTTGAAGCAATTCATCAATCGAATCGTCACTTCGTTGTGTTCCAATCGCGAAATAAAAGAGGAAATAAAGTTGTTGTCCTATGAAAAATTACAAAGGAAAAATAGCCTAGATCGATTTCTAAGGGGAAGAAGCAGGGAAAAAATAAATTCTGATATAAAAGTTGTGTTAAAATTTGACCTAAGTGACTTTTTATCAAACTAATTGCCGACTCTTAATATTTTCCGGAAATTCACCTCGTCTTCAGCGGCGAAATTGGAAAATCAGGCCCTTTTAACCTCTGACATTTTTTTTAGGTCGGACAGATTCTGACATTATTTTTCAGGTTCACCGTCCAAATTTGGATGAAATCGTCCACATTCAGTCAAAACCGTCCAATTTTGGATGTATTTCGTCTAAATAAATTGAATGGGGAATATGGACGGAAACCGTCCAAATGTTGGACGCACCGTCCAAATTGGGAAGAATTGCGTCCATTTTTGGACTGTGCGTCCAAAATTTGGACGGTTTCCGTCCATTTTGTCCAAAGCTCTAAAACCGTCCACATTGGGACGGCGCCATATGGTCTCTCCGTCCAAAAAGAGGACGCACCGTCTAAATTTGGACGGTTTCATCCACATTTGGACGGATTCATCCATTTTGAAACCCTTATCAATGTCTTATTTACTCTCTTCACCTACTCTTGTCTTCACCGTTTCATGACACAAAAAAATCACCATTGCTACACCAAAAATTCACCATTGATACCAAAAAAAAAAAAAACAAACCATATTTGTCCTTTTGAGCTGGGTTGTTTTATTTCACCGGAGTTGTATTTTCAAACAAAATGGGTAAGCATTTACTTAAGTTTGAATAAATTTATTTATTGTGTTTGTTTTTATTGTTATGTGTTCACATGAATTTTCGATTTTTATTAATGTTATAAATTTTCGATTTTTAGTGTAGTGTAGTATGTGCATTTTCGATTGTTAATGTTTCGATTTTTATTAATGTTATAAATTTTCTATTTTTTATTAATGTTATGATTTTTCGATTTTGTTATTAATATTGTATTCCGGCTGAGGATTTACCAGGCTGCTGGAGACAGGAAAAGATGCTCTGTTGAGCAGACCTAATGAAATTTTCTACGAGCTACCTACCAAGAGCCCCAATACAAAGCCTGGAGATTAGGCATGACACAGCGGATCAGAAGGAATCGAAAACACCCTAGGGAAAGCATGCAATTCTAAGAACCTCATCAGGCCGAGGCGTAACATGGAATTCAGTTCGAGATATTCGTTCTTGTATTTTCAAACGACATTAATTTGTCGTTTGTTTCAATTTTTTAAATCACATTCTTGTTACCGATAATTTCAAGGGCATTTATACTCCCTGTGATCAGTCATACTCATTGTCAAATTTAAATAATTAGCAATACTACTATCATAGAATCTAACATTATACTATCATAAATTACACTAGAACATCAAATAAAAAATTATAACACTATCATACATATTCTTACACTATCATAAATTACTTCTAAATGCCCCATCATACATTTAATCATACCATACATGAATTGTATTCAAACTCAACAATAAAATAACACACTATTGAACATGAAACATGACGATCTCTAAATTATACATGAATTTTCGAATTTTACATGAACATAGAGAATACATAAACCCTAAGCTATTAATTACATATTACTAATTTTCATACATATCCATTCGAATTATATCTATGTCATTTCGATTTCTAAAATCACTTCATCAAACATACATATAATCATACAATATATGAATTTGAATCTAAACCCTAAACCCTATAACACCGTTGAATCCCAATCGAACAAATAACATGATATTCATAGTGACATAAACCGTAAAAATCTGTCACAATCAAATAACAAAATTTAATAGGATTAATTCAATCAAATAACAAAAATAAATAGGATATGAATTAAATTCGAATCAAATAACAAAATTAAATAGGATATGAATTCAAATCTACACCGTATGATTACCCAACAAAATCAAATAACAAAAAACAAAATACAAAATGAAAAACGGAATTGGAAAAAATCAAAAAAAAAAAAAAATACCATAAACACTCACATTAGGTGCTTCTTGACTCGAGAAGACGAAGGATTAGCCATTGTAATCGTCCAAATTTGCTCTGAGAAATAGAAGAATTGAAATGCTGTAAATCGTCCAAATTTGCTCTGCTTTTCTGCGGTTTTTTTCTTGAAACGGCGGTGAAATGGTTGAAATGAGGAAGAAGGGCTGATAAGGGTTTGAAAATGGACGTTTCCGTCCAAATTGGATGTATCCCTCCAAATTTGGACGGTGCGTCCTCTTTTTGGACGGAGAGACCATATGGCACCGTCCCAATTTGGACGGTTTTAGAGCTTTGGACAAAATGGACGTAAACCGTCCAAATGTTGGACGCACCGTCCAAAAATGGACGGTATTCGCCCCCCAAAAATGGACGGTGCATCCAAAATTCGGACGGTTTTCGTCCATTTAGTCCATTCAAATTATTTGGACGAAATTAATCCAAATTTGGAGGGTTTTGACTGAATATGGACGATTTCCTCCAAAATTGGACGGTGAACCTGAAAAATAATGTCAGAATCTGTCCAACCTGAAAAAAAAAATGTCAGAGGTTAAAAGGGCCTGATTTTCCAATTTCTCGTCTTCAGCGTGTCTCCCCTTCTTTGCATTAAATGCCCTTTGACTTTTCAACCCATAGGAGGCGTGGCCCCTTTTTTCAATTGTATTGATAAAATAATCAAATATTGCCAAAGAAAAACAGTCTCCGTCACATCCTGGGTGTGATACATTCTGTTTTCGACACGCGATTGTATTAAAATTATTTATTTTTCTTCGAACACCCAAACTTGAATATTGCGTCATTTTTTCATACGAACTCCGTTTTGGATGATTTTTGTACCGTTGTGATCCTCGTCACGCTCTCTATCACGCCATACCTGTAATAAAAATAAAACACCTACCCAAGCGTGATAAATACCAATAAAACACACACAAATCATCCAAAAATATCGAGATTTTCGACGTAAACGTCTTTCGTCTCGTGATTCGAACCGTGGTGAACCGTGCCTATAAAACTCACTTAACTACCGCAAAATTAAATCGAATATGCTACAAATAGGGGGTAAAATGCACACGAATTTATAGCAAATTTGACTCTCATCAACATTCAACTTGACTATATCCCTTCGCCACTAACCAAGCCTTATACCTCTCGATAGTACCATCAGATTTCAACTTAATTTTGCAGACCATTTACATCCGATTGCGTGTTTATTAAGTGGAAGGGAAGTCAGACTCCATGTGTAATTGTCTCAAGAGCGTCAATTTCTGCTTGCATGGCGGCACACCTATTAGGGTCTTTGACAGCTTGTGCGTATGTGGTAGGTTCTTTTAAGAGAGTGAGGGTAGCTACATAAACTTTGACCTTTAGGATAACCCAAAAAAATACATTTTGAAGATCAGGGGTCGAATATTGTTCGGTTTTGAGCGTGGGTGGATACAAAACAAGGACGGTGTTTTCCTTTTAGCACTAGTGTGGATGTGCGATTAATGAGATATGTGGAGGTGAGTATAGCATCCCCCAAAACTTCTTTGGGAGATCGGCTTGGAAAAGAAGAGATCATGCCATATTTAATAGGTACCTATATTTTCTTTCAGCAACCCTGTTTTGTTGGGATGTGTCAACACAACTAGCCTGGTGAATATTGCCCCTTTTAGCATACGTATCCTCAAGTCGAAATTCCGCGCCATTATCACTATGGAGGACTTTTAGTTTTGCATTAAATTGTGTTTCGACCAGGTTGAAGAATTTGATCAATAAATCTTTGGCATCTTATTTATGGCGCATTAAATACACCCAAGTGCAACATGTAAAATTATCCATGATGGTGAGGAAATATTGTGCTCCAGTAAGAGATGCACTACAACAAATAACATTTTTTGTGACGACGTTTTTGGGGACGACACGCTGCCGTCGCAAAAAATATGTTTTTTGGGACGACATGGCATCCCTTTAACAATCCAAGAAAAGTCAAATTTTGCTGAATTTTTTGGTGGGAAAAATTGGCGGGAAACTTTTTTGGGACGACATATTGAATTGGAGAGATTTTTGAGTTGGTTGGAAAATTTTGGCGGGAAATTAATTTGATTTAATGGGACGACGCAGTTATTTTTTGGGACGACAAACTGCCAGCGTGGAATCCACATGTACATTGTCTTTTTTTGGGCGATAATGTCGTCCCTTTAAATATTTTTAAGTTTTACCTGTTTTACGGATAACATTTATAAATTTTATCAATTATTGTCTATCAAAAATTTTCTTATTTAAAGGGACGACTATGTCGTCCCCTTAAATATTTCTTTTATTTAATAATTTTTTTTAATTAAATTATTAATTTATATTATTTATAAAATTAATAACTAAATCATCAAAAAAATATTTATTATAAAAAATGTTATCAAAAAAATTAAATAATTAAATATTTTTATAACATTTAATATCAAAAAATAAAAATAACTAAATCATTTCTAATAATATTTGTTTTTATTTAAATAACTTTATATTAAATAACTTAAAGTTGGAGCTCGTAATGATTTCAAACACGATGTTCGTTATTGAGTACTGATTTCAAACATGGGTTTGTTAGTTAGTCGATTGATGGTTTCAAACCCGAGGTTCGTTAGTGAGATCCTGATTTGAATCACGAGCTTCGTTAGTGAGTTTATGATTTGAAACCCGAGGTTCGTTATTGAGTAGGGATTTCAAATATGGGGTTCTTAGTGAGTTGATGATTTGAAACCCGGGCTTCGTTATCGAGTTCATGAATTCAACCTCAGGGTTCGTTAGTGAGTCCATGATTTGAAACCTGGGTTCGTTATTGAGTTTATAAGTTCAATCCCGGGGTTCGTTACTAACTAGAGATTTCAAACATGAGGTTCGTTATTGAGTTTCTGAGTTCGGGGTTCATTATTGAGAAGTGATTTCAATCACGGGGTTCATTATTGAGTAGTGATTTCAACCCGAGGTTCGTTATTGAGTAGAGATTTCAATCCCGGGGTTCTTAGTGAGTTGATGATTTGAAACCCGGGCTTCGTTATCGAGTTCATGAATTCAACCTTAGGGTTCGTTAGTGAGTTCATGATTTGAAACGTGGGGTTCGTTATTGAGTTTATGAGTTCAATCCCGGGGTTCGTTACCGAGTAGTGATTTCAAACCTGGGGTTCATTATTGAGTTTATGATTTCAATCACGGGGTTCATTATTGAGAAGTGAGTTCAATCCCGGGGTATGTTACTGAGTTTATGAGTTAAATCCCGGGGTTCGTTACTGAGTCTATGAGTTAAATCTCGGGGGTTAGTTATTGACTAGTGATTTCAAATTCGGGGTTCGTTATTGAGTAGTGATTTCAACCCTGAGGTTCGTTAGTTAGTTCAAGATTTCAAAGCCGAGGTTCGTTATTGAGTAGGGATTTCAAACCCGGGGTTCAAGATTTCAAACATGGGGTTCGAGATTTCAAACCCGAGTTTCTAAGTGAGTTGATGATTTGAAACCCGGGCTTAGTTATCGAGTTCATGAATTCAACCTCAGGGTTCGTTACTGAGTTCATTATTTAAAACACGGGGTTCATTATTGAGTTTATGAGTTCAGTCCCGGGGTTCGTTATTAAATTTCTGATTTCAATCATGGGGTTCGTTACTGAGATTATGAGTTAAATCCCGAGGTTCGTTACTGGGTTTATGAGTTAAATGTCGGGGTTCGTCATTGACTAGTGATTTCAAACCCGGGGTTCGTTAGTGACTAGTGATTTCAACCCCGAGTTTCGTTAGTTAGTTCAAGATTTCAAACCCGAGGTTCGTTATTGAGTAGGAATTTCAAACCCGGGGTTCAAGATTTCAAACCCACAGTTCGTTACTGAGTTCATGATTTCAAACCCTTGGTTCGTTAGTGAGTTGATTCGAAACTCAAGTTTCGTTAATGAGTTGATAATTTGAAACGCGAGGTTCGAATTGAGGTAACTACTCGAACAATTAATCCAACCGATCTCGAGCTTCAAAATACGTAATCGAGTAGGTAATATATTATATATATATATATATATATATATATATATATATATATATATATATATATATGTGTGTGTGTGTGTGTGTGTGTGTGTGTGTGTGTGTGTGTGTTAATTTTATGTAAATTTAGATTTAATGGGACGACGTTGTCGTCTCTTAAAAGACGCGTCGTCCCAAAAAAGAGTAATTAGCGCAAAACACCCATATTTATGGGTCAACTTTGGGACTTGCCATGTATCTTTAAAATTAGCACTTTTACCCTCTATCTTGTGTAATATTTTGCAACAAACACCCTTTTATTAGCGCAAAACACCCCTATCTATGGGTCAACTTTGGGACTTGTCGTGTATCTTTAAATTTAGCATTTTTACCTTCTATTTTGTGTAATATTTTGCAACAAACACCTTTTTTCGATTTTGACGTTAAATGAAACAGAAAGTACGTGTTTGTCATTCAGTCGTCATCAACATTTCACGCGCTTTCACATTATTACTTTTTTTTATTTCTTTTAATCAAATAAATCCCTCTAAACCATTTTATTCCTCAACGTTAAAATAATCAGCCTTTTTTTGCGCAATTAAAACTCCCTCTCCTATTAAACCCTAATTTGTCGACCACAATTGCCTCCGCCATTTTATTTCCCCCCTCTCTCCCAGGTGAATAGTTGTTCGCCATTTTCTTCCTCAACCTTCAAATGGTGTTTGAAGCAATGGTTCCAAAAATAGGTTGCTCAACACCCATTCCCTGAAATGCCATCTTGAGCACAATTCTCGCCGGCGCCGGTAGACACTCGGCGGTGTTGATAGAAAGTACTCACGATTGATTAATCTTCTATTGATGGGAAGGAATTGGATGTTTTTGTAGATGTGGAAGAGAAATTAGAAATCGCGAATGACAAGGGGTTGATATTCGACAATTGGGTTGGGAATGAACGACGACTTTGGGAAAATAATTAAAATAAAGTTTATTTTTATTTTTATTGTTAAGCCGTGAAATGTTGATGGCGAGTGAATGACAAACACGTATTTTCCGCGTCATTTAAAATCAAATTTGAAAAAGGGTGTTTGTTGTAAAATATTACACAAGATAGATGGTAAAAATGCTAGATTTAAGGATACGGGGTAAGTCCCGAAGTTGACCCAAAGTTAGTGGTGTTTTGCGCTAGTTACTCTCCCAAAAAAATGGTAACGACCTACTCTAAAAGGCTGACCTCTTTCCACTTTCCTCTTTCTTTATTCTTCTTCTTCGATAGGGGCATGTGTTTAAGAAGGGTGTTTGACCAAAGTTTTTGGCAATATGATTTTTTTAGAACAAGTTCTTGCCTAAAAGACTCTCATCACACATTTACATCTAAGTTGCCCAAAATGCCCCCGAATCCCAAATTCCCCCCGAATCCTTAATTCCACCTTCTAACCCTAAAATCCAATTCAGAATTATAATTGGGGATTTAACCCGACCCGGTCCCTTTAATTTCCAAAAATACCCCTGGTTTTTCCCCCAAAATCCCCAATCCCCCAACCCTAATTTAACCCGCCGTTATATATGATGAAAATCAGAAGAAAAAAAACCTCCATTTCACCCGCCCTTCCACCTCCTTCACACCCCCATCTTCTCCCTTGAAGAAGATAGCAAGTTTGAGTTGACGATATCTCGGGTTGATATCATTATATGAAAGTACATTGAAGGTGAAACAGAAACAAGGACGACGACATTGAAGAACGTGGACGACGAAGCAGTCTGAAGAACGTGGACGAGGAAACAACAATAATTATCAAACAAAGAAGGTATTTATGTTGATTTAATGATTTTTAATTGCGTGGGCTGTCATTGTTCTTCGAATTAGCAAACAAATAAGTTGAATTAATAATTGAGAAACAGGGCCTTTAAAATCCAGTCATGTTCTTTTTTAATCCTTAATAAAATCGTAATCGTTGTATTGAATTGAACTAAAGCAGGAAGATTGTGAAGAAGTTGTTGGTGCGTGATGGTTAAGGAAGACTCAGAAGAAGTTTCGTTTTATGTTTGCTACCCGGTTGAGGTTGAAAAGAGTGATGATGGTGTTTGGTCGTGGAAGTACGTAGGATGTGAAACAGACGAAGTGACGACTATTTTAAACCTCCCAAAGAACATTTCATTTGATGGATTGTATGACGAGGTGAAAGAAGATTTGGGAATTGATACAAGGTTGTACTCCCTCCGTTTTTATATATATGTCGCAGAGAGAAGAATCACACAGATTAAGAAAGTAATTAATATGTGTATTGGAAATGTATTTTTTTATTGGAGATGTAAATGTTTTGTTGGTAAAGGAGTTTTTAGTATTGGAATTGTGTTTTTTTTATTGGAGATGTAAATATTTTGTTGGTAAAGGAAGAAAAAATAATAAATGCTGCATTGGAAATGTAAAATGACAGATAAATAAAAAAATGGCAAAAACTGAAATGTGACAGATAAAAAAAACGGAGGGAGTATGATTTTGGGATGAAAGTTATGGCCCCCGTTAGTAAAGCTAAACCGATGCTACTTAATTGTGATAAGCTTTTGAGAAGGTTCTTGAATGTTTGTGATCTAAACAAAGATTTGTTATTAGTTATTTTGAAAGAGAAGGGAAAAGAAAAAGACACTGATATTGAAGTGGAAGTAACACATGTTCAGAATTAGATTGAAAGTCAACAATCATGTGATCATGTAGTTTATGTGATGGGAACTCAAGAAACAAGTGTTGAAATGGATGTTGATGTTATTGCGATTAAAGAAAGATTTGTTCAAGAGACATGTTTGAATTCGGGAACTCAAGAACCAAATGTTGATGTTATTACGATTAAAGAAAGTTGTATTGTAGAGACATCTTTAAAATCGGGAACTCAAGAACCAAGTGTCGAAATGGATGTTGGTGAAGTGGCATGTGTTGAAGAAGAGGTTTTTGATAGACGAAGAGAAAGTGTTGATAGATTTGAGGCTAATGAGATATTTGAAGATTCTTTATTGATGCATTTGGGTGAAGTTGCTTTTTTAGTATCAAAGGAAACGTCAAATATGCATACTTTGAATGATGATGGCTTGAATTGTGGTGATCGCTTGAATGCAACGGAACCCACAAATGTTGATTGATGGCCAAAATAGTGACGGTCCAACTTTAACTGGTAGTGTACCGAATCGAATGTACTATAGTAGCAAGCAAGGTCGATCCCACGAGGAATCAATCGAGTACCAAAGTCATTTTCATACTTAGTTTAGGTCAACCAAAAGAGTGGAACAAGTGATAATTAACACCAAGATGTAATATAAACTAGAGATAATAAGGAAGAAGGCATAGCCAAACAATGATCCAATTGATTAGTTTCACCCCTCTAATCGACTCATTGGGAACGAGTAAAACCGACCTACCAACCAATCATACTCTTGATGTGTTTATGGGTGCAATCTCCAATAATGGTGTGTAGACGCCAATGCAACAACCTACCACCCTATGCCCGGTTCAACAGTCCGCCTTTAAGGATTTAACTGACCAAAGCATGATTAACGCTCTAGAGACGCCCAACTCACATTGAAAACCTCACTCAAGAAACTGAATCTAAACAACTCAGTCGATTTTACTTGGCGATTCCAAAACCCATTTTCCCACATCACCTCGCAAAATACATATATAAAGACAATGTGTGAAATCATGAATCAAGTGATCAAATCAATTCAAGCATTAAGCACAAATTTTAGAACACAAACCCATCAAAAGATTCAACTTTAACAACTACCCATTCCCAATTTCATCAATTAGAGGAGGATTTCATCAATTTTCACATGATTTAGCTATGTAGATGTTTAACTACTCATTATAACGAAAGAAACAAGAATTAAACCCATGAAATAAGAGGAAACGAAATCAATTACCAAAAAAAAACGCAGAGAGTTGATGTTCTCCAAGCTTCAACAACACCCATGTCACTTTGGGGAAAAAGAAGTTCCAAAACACACCAAAATCCAAGAGTTGAGCTAAGAATCTAAGCAAATTTGAGCTTAATCTAAGTAAATTAGGTGTAGAAATTAATCTAAGGGTGAAGGGGAAGAAGAGAATTGTGACTAAGGGTTTTGGGAAAAGGGGAGAATGAGAGTTCAGCAGGATATCCCGTTTTTCTGGTGAAAAACGCATAACGAGCCGAGCTGCTCGAAGCTCGGCTCGACAGGTGGTTCGGTAATAGATTGTCTTCAGTAAATTGACCATAACTTTGCGTGTAGACCTCCGATTTGATTGATTAAAAATGCGTTGGAAAGCTCATTAAATTTTCTACAACTTTCATGAAGACCACGAGTCCAGAAAATGCTTGTATCTTGGATAAAATTGTTGATGAAGTGAACATATGGTGAATGCACCAACCACTTTTGATCCGTTTCCATTCCCGGGATTCGGTTATGCCTCTCTAAACATCATGCCTTGTCTTCCGGGCTCACGAGTCACCTATTTCCTGTATCACAACATTCAAACACATACCGAGCATAATTCCACAAGATAAATAGGTCTCGAAAAGGGTAAAAAACATTGTAAAATGCCGAGGTTTTCCATCAATGTGACGGTTCATCTCAAAGTGAGTGTGCAATGCATTTTGCCCTATAAATGGTCTAAAATTACCCAATATAAGCCAAAAGTGTCGTAAACGGGGGTTAAAACATGCACCAAAACATAGTAAAGTTGACTCTCATCAACCACCCCCCACTTAGCGTTTGCTCGCCCTCGAGCAAAATGAGCGTTTTAAAAGAAACCAAAGAGTCAACGTTATACGCGTAGGTCAAGCCAATCACATATCAATGATAACCGACAAGTAAATGAGTAAATGCATGCAACTTAACCATACCTTATCAAGCAAATGGGATGTGTGTGTGTGAATAGCTTCTCTTACATTTACCACGGTTTACCGGTTTGGATTATGGATGCTAGGTCATTGCGACTACACCATAGGCTCATACTTCATAAGCATCTCCACTAATCGAGGCCAAACCGAGGCTAAGCAAGGTCGAGAAGGACTTGAAAGGTTGTAACGTTAGGCTAGGGACGGGGCTAACCGAAGGGAATTTATGGGGAATAAACAACAAAGAGATAAAAACGAGCAAGCTCAATCATGGGGTGTAACAATACAAAACATAGCTAGCTCCATCCTTCTCTAGCTCAGAAAGAAACTAGAAACATGATCCAAGAAATAAAATGTCATATTGCACAATGTCTCAAGTGTAACGAGGCAAAAATGTATAAGAAATCATGTTTCTTCACTAAAATCTCATCCCAACCACCAACATCACATACTAAATCAATACATGAGTCCCATACATTTGGCTTTCTTTGACTCAACCTTTTATTTTCCTTTCATGACTTTTCTTCTTTCTTTTATTTCTTCTTTTTTTTTTCTTCTTTTTTTTTTCTTCTTTTTTTTTCTTTTTTTTTTTGATTTTGAACTTGAATTTTTATTAGGTTTGAGTCAAAGGCCATCACATACACATAAAATGAATCGAGCTCCTACCCTCCAATATCATGAAATAGCTCGTAAAAACACCAACTCCTCTCAACATACACACCACTCTACCACCCCACACTTGCCTAAGCAAGTGTGATCTAGATGAAAAGATTAAGCTCAACTCGTAGGGTGTTCAAGGGAATGTAGACCACAAATAAAGCTCAAGGGTCGGGTAATTATGGGCTAAATACGAACGGTTAAATGTCGGATGGGGGTCTAACCATCCTACCAAGGCTTAGGGGGGTTACTGTGGAATATGTCACGGGATGGCTATTTGGCTCTGGTCGGGTCAAAGAAACGCCATAACTGTCATCCCAAACTCAACCAAGGTCGGCCTTTCTATTTCGTCTCGAAGTTAATGATATGAGTTCTAGGTAGCCGAATTGTGCCTAAGCCTACCATAATCGGTCACTAGTTACCATGGTTCATGATATCGAAGCTATACGTGCGTGAAAATCCCGTCTCCAAGATAAGGTAGTAAGCCAAGTAACATGCATTTAAACATCCACTAAACCATTTATCCTATCAACGTGAAGGCTCAACATACAAATGCAACATCAATACCATGGAAAATTTTAAAAAATGCTCAAATTTTACTAAAGAAGTGACCAAACAATAAGCATACAACACAATGGCTAAAATATCAATGAAGCACATATCATAGCTAAGCCTACCACCCCCCACTTTAAATGCAACACTGTCCTCAGTGTGTTAATGATAAAAGGAAATAAGGCTTAGCTTAACCCGGTAGAGAGGCGCAAACCATGTACATGACTCATCCACGAAAGCTCCACTCGAATACCTAAAGCCATGGGACAAAAACACCAAGAAAACGCATGCACGGGGAACAGCCACCGTGCCAAAAGCAAGCAACAGATATCGAGATATAATCAAAAAACACAAAGTCACATACCCGATCATATGAAAACAAAAGGGGAACCGACTCGGGGCGCATGCGCTGCAAAGACAATCAAACAAGTAAAACAACATCCATGCAAAAAGATACGAACCAATATTAGACCGAAGAAGAACCACTCAAAAACGGTACCAAAATCCCCCAAAGTATCACCCTAGACCACTCCTAGCACCAAAAACTAAAGCAAAAACAAAGAAACGGTGAGTTGCCTCCCCCAAGCGCCTTTGTTTTACGTCGCTGGCTCGACGGAATGACTTATACGGTGTCAACTTTCAGGTTATACTGTTGACACAAAGGTGGAAATGGTGGATAGAAAGAGGGTAATGATGGAGTTATACAGGTAGGAATGTCAAGTTTAAAGTCCTTGACACGACTTGAATCCACCAAATTTTACATTTGGATTCTTTCTCCCTCCATTGGCCTCAAACTCACTCTTCTCGCTCTTTGGCAACTCTTGATTGCTATGACGCACTTGAAAGACCTCAACCTTATCAACCCTCTCATGTTTACCCCAATCATCATATGGATGATCTACATGCTCATAAACCTTGATGGTAGAGCTCTCATTGTGAACTCTTGACGGACGTTTTCTAGTGCTATACAATCCTTACCGGCAGTGTACCGGGTCAAATCATAGTGCTAGTATGGTGAGTCAGAGTGTCGAATCCTCAGGGACACGTGGTAATTCTTTTAAGTGTGGTTAAACACCAAAGAGCTGTTATTAACTCGATCTAAACCGCAATTTTATAACACTGATGACTACTATTCTACTTAACATAAAATAAATGCGTAATTTAAAAGTTATTCTAATATAATATATATAGATATATAAATATATATAGATGTACATGGATTTTTAGTATGGATCAATAGGTATGTATATATATATATATATATATATATATATATATATATATATATATATATATATATATATATAAATATATAGATACCAATATATTATTATAGAACTAGCCAAAGTTTATATAATTGATTTATACGATCTTTTTCGGTAAACGGAATGTGCTCGATCTTTCCTTTTATATTAGGTCCAATTGAGTAAATGAAACGGTGCACTCCGAGGTTAACAATTCCTTCTCACACGAGCGTATGAAATTGTCATATGTCAAATTGTCATCAGTTTAATCTCCACAACTGCCCCATGCTAATCTCAGTTAGTCTGAACAGGTACCGAGTACAAATCTACCACGGATAAAAGAGGTTATTCCGTTTGTCAGACGGCCGATGTTATTCAAAAGGCTCCGGTTGTCAGGCGGATCGATTTAACTTTCCGGTGTTAGTTTCAATTAAACCGTTGATTTTAACATTATTACGATCTTGAGCACAATTTTAATAAGATCCATCTTTCCCAAGACAAATCTGCCCCCGGGTAGGAAATAGGATTCCGTTGTCACGCTTTCGCACGGCCAATTTTACCCTCCGGTTTTTCTATCTTTTATCTCATATCCTAACTTCTCTGGTCAGTTCATCATTAGGTTATATGGTGCGATTCATCTTGGTTAATTACGTCAATCCGAATATTATCAATACGTTGCAAAATAGAAAAAGATTCAATTAACTCAATTTTAGTGAAATTTTACTTAGACAGCATTCATTTACCGAAAAGATCGAAATAAAACGATTACATAACTTTGGCTAGTTATTAGAGTTAGCCTAAAAACATTATAACGACTAAAAAGATAAAAACAAACATAACAAACATAAATACTTTAGAAAATTTACCCGATTACAAATGTTGAATCAGAGGTCGTACTCTTCCGGATATTACAACGACTTCAACAACACCGAACTTCCGATAATTTCCCGAGCATTACAACAGTACTACGATATTATTATTTTTGGCACAAGGCCTATTTACAAACTACGAAAATAAAAGAAAAGATATAGATAATATATATATAGGATATTGTATATATATATATTGGTACAAACGTTCGATCTGCATCTGATCTCCTATATATAGAAAATGATCCAAGGGCAGACCGGGCCTTGATATGGCCGGACTGGGCCGGTATAATGATTAGGTCCATCCCCCTTAATTCAGATCATGTGCAGCGTATATATATATATATATATATATATATATATATATATATATATATATATATATATATATATATATATATATAAATTATTAAACTTCTAAAATCCATATCTCGAGTTCCCGATCTCCAAACAACATGATTCAAGATCCATTGGAAAGCACTTCGAATAATCTACAGCTTCCATGAAGGACTCTTCTTCAGAAAATGTCGTTTTGATGAGCCATTCGTTTGTCGAAGATATTTCTTGATTACCACTTAATCAAATCGATTAGCCACTTGACCACTTCGATTGACCACTTAAGCAATTCGATTGACCAATTAAGCTCCTGACACTCTCTAAATCCTTCCAGAGATATGATTATACTTCAACATGTCGATTCTCGGGGTCTTGGCTTATACATCTGCAATAAAATACCACAAATACCCACGTAAAATCGGCACGGCATTTACTAAAATCGGTACAAAATGATAACTTTTCATTATTATTACTAAGTTTTACTACTAACTACTCTAAATTATAAAGATTAACATTTCATACTATTTATATCATAATTTCATATATTTTATATAGAATTCGTTGATAAAACATAATAATATAACGTATATTTAATCATATAAAAGTAGTATATCAACTACTCCCCACTTAGCTTTTGATCGTCCTCGAGCAAAAATAAGCGGTAATAAAAGATAATATAATTGATCAGATTATAATTTTTAATGTAATTTATATTGTCAATATTATAAATATATTACTTATTCTAATTTAGAATTGTAAGAAGACAAAAAGTGTATATAACTTAAATAGCTTAAACATCAAATATTATTTAGATGAAATTGTACATGTAATACTTAATAAGTATAAATAAAATATTAGAATTATTTTTAATCGCAACTATTATGAAATCCTGGAATCGGAAACTTGGTCAGGTAGTCGACAAAAATGGCTTATAAAGTTTAGGCTCAAGATGTTGGTTAATCGGAAAAAAGAAATCAAAAAGAGAAAGAGGCAAGTCGTACGTACCTACATCTTCATATTCTTGATCAAAAAACAATCTCGATTAATAGCATCTTTTTTTCAGATTTTATTTTATTTTTTTTAAATTTAAGAACTAAAAAGCGTGAGTGTGTGTAGAAAATCAAACTTACAAGCATTGCTTCATCAACATTGATCGGAGTACTACTCTTTCGGTCGAAAATTACAAGTCCGGTTTCCTTAAACTTGTAATCATTCTTGAGATCTTATGATTCGACTTTTTCTTTTTCATCTTATGCCTTCATTCCCAGCAATAGGACATTTCGAGATAATACCCTAGCTGGACTACTATCATCAGGCAATCGGGAGCTTTTAACCCTCATAGTGATATAGGACATTTCGAGATAACACCCTACTGCACTCAAATCATTGGTAGCTACAACCGATATGTTCTTTTTATTTTTAGGTTGTCGATCAAAGATAAGGAAGATACCTGGTATTTGATTAATTCTGTGTAAATATGGTGCTTCGTTCTTAATTCTTTTATAGAATATTAACATATCCGAACTCATTGCCAAAATCGACTATCTTGCAAGTGTCATGAGGTAAGATCGAATATACTAATACTTATCTAATTTTTCCAATCTCAGCATACACCAAAACATAGCTTTTATGTCTTCATCTCTTTTCATAAGTACGTACAAACTTGCGGAAATTTCAAAGGAAATGTAGACCAAAATTAGCTAAAGGTTGGTTACTTCCTGTTAATCATAATGGCAATTTCGAGTGAGGTCTTGATCACTCTAATCAAGGCTGAGGTAGGAACAAAAATTGGAAATTTATTTAGGTAGGCTATTTGGCTATAGTTTATATTTTTGTGGTGCCAAAAATCGTCATCACTAGTCCAATTCCAAACTCATAATTTATATTGAAAAGAAAATTATTCTAAAACTTTTACTTATAAATATCAACATACCTATATAATTTCATGAAAACAATATTTAACATTAATTACTCAATTATATAAACTTAAAATCTCGTTAAAATTTAACTTAGACATAAAATATAATATATCTAATATACTTTACTTAATTAAAAACTTATTCTTCCAAATTATATCATTTTTTATTTATATATTAATTACTTAATTTATCTAAAAAATTAAAAATAAGTAATAAAAAATTTGATAATTTTATAATTTATAACTATTTTTTCGAAAATTTTAATGAATTTTCTAACCTAACTCTACTCCCCACTTACGAAGTGGCATCGTCCCGATGTTCAATGAGTATTAAAAAAGTAGGTTTGAAAAAAAAATAAAATTGTCTATTATCGTTATTATTCTGAGTTCATTCTTAGCGTATACTAATATATTATTAAATAACAAACAAACTTAAAAACTCAAACATATATATTAAACAAGATAAACGATTACACTTAAAAAAACATAAACTTATTACTACTAACTTAACTTAAGTTAACTTATTAAAAACTTAAACCATCATAAACTAACAACCAACAAACCATCTAAATTGTTGACGAACAACCCGGTGTATCAACCGGTAACAAGCCAACTCTATTATCTCTCGAAGGAAAGATTTCATCATTCTCCAACTCACCCACTCCATTCATCTGAACACACAATCTTGAAATCATCGACGGAGAAGGCATAGGCTTCCCCCTACTGCCCCTCGTTATTGCAAATTCCAACACTGTCCTCTGAATTAAAATACCCCAATCTACAAATTCACCAAATGTCAAAGCATATAGCGAAGCATTTCATTCTCGGCAAGGCTTGCAAAATCCCAGGTGGGATATACTCTAGAATTAATAAAATGCTTCCACGCCTTTAGGTGTGGAAGTAAAGCACGTGTAGACATATCGTGATTTGTGTCGAAAAGTGGAAACAGACATTGGAAAGACTCATGCACTTTATTCAAATGATTATATGGATTTTGTAGTCCCCATTTCATCTCGAAATGTTGCAGCGTAACAGGCGGAATTTCAAAAAGTTGGTTGATAATAGACGAAGAGAAGGGAACAGCCACTCCTCTTACTGAGACAATTTGAGTTATTTCAATCATAGGCGTCGTCATTAAGGCAGAATAAAATTCTCGAACAATCGAGATATTTACTCGTCCTCTAGGTGCACTTACAAACTTCTTCCAACCGAATCCTCTAATAACAGTTTTACCCCATCGATCGAGTTTATCGACATTTAAACTTTTCTCCGACAGGATTGGAGAATTAGCAAAACGAGGGTGTAAAAGTATATTATCGTTAGATCCTCTGGATTCTGGACCTTCAGCTTCTGGTGTGTTTGGTGCATAAGAATTAACAGAGGGTGAGGAATGGTTTGACATTTTTTTTCAAAACAGATGAAAGTAAAAAAGATAGAAGGTAGATAGAAAGTAAAAGCGATGCAAAGATTGCTCCTGCTTCCATTCCTTTTAATAGATAAAATAAAACATACGTGGCTGCATTAGACGAACTCTAAAATGACTCATCCCTCTTTTCTTCACGGCTCGAGCCGAGAATAGGCCGGATCGGTCCGGCCTCAATATCATTTCACCGAGTACAGAGGTAAAAGTCAATGTGTGTTTTGTTTTTACTTCTCACATGTGTAACAATACATACACTTGCTTTGAAGATATTTTATAAAGCTTGAATTAAATTCATCTAACTTGATACGGACTGATAAAACGACACATTATATTTTGAAAACGACTTAGTAATGATACAAAATTATTTTTGGGTTTTTATAGTTTATAAAAATTAAAACGATTTAGAATGAAAACCATATTTCGATAAAACGATTATAAAATGAAAATAAACGAAAACGAAAACAAACCAATATCTGAATGAAAATGTCGAAAAAAATAAAACGTGCAGTAAAAATGTTTAATCAAACATAGTAATAAAGTTCAATCTTCTTCATAGTCCTCCTCAGGATCAACATGAAAGCTTGAACTCGGAAACGACTGAGAAGCTGGCGGCTGAAATGTAGTCGTGGTCCTGACTGAACTATCAAGACCCATAGAACTCATGCCAGTAGTGATATGCGCAAACTCAGTGAATCCTCCCCAACTAGACATCGCTGGTCTCTGAATACCTGTCGAAAATACACCTGTACCACTCGATTGGCTCCCAAAAGGATATGACATTGGATGAGTGCTCGAAGGAGGTGGAATAGGTGCTACCTAGTCTGGTAAGGTATACGGATCTGACTGACAAGATGGATAGGCAGGATCATCAAAAGTAGGATTATGAAGCAACTGCTCGTTTCTCCTTAAACCTCTACGAATATCGTCACACCACTGCCTATTACTTTCAGCATACAAAGCCATGTTGGCTTGACCACGTGCAACGTCTGATACTAAAGATTGAAACATATCATAAGTGATAGTGTTGGAGAAAGGAGTTTGTTGAGGCTGACTAGAAAAAGATGGAAAAGAAGAAGATGTGAAAACTGGTGGAGCTGGTTGAGTTTGACGGCTTCTAATCAAAGAGCTTATCGTACCATCCGGATGCCTAGTCAAACTTGGTCCAATCAGCGGTGCATCTGCCAGAGCTAACTTGTCATTAGGCAGGAATGGTACTCCCGTCCTACGACATAAATCTGAAATAAAATAAGGGAAGTACAGATGACTCCCTGGTCTGGCGATGACAATGCTTTCGAAAATTCTTTTAAACATTACTTTTCCAACATCCACCTTTACATCATTTACCATCGCCCATGCGATACACACATCTTCTTTTCCATAAGCAGTATGTTTACTTGAAGGATAGAGATTATGGCTAATAAATCTTTTAATCGCCCTTAAACCTCTAAAACACTTCCCGTAGTTAAACCTATTTTCAACCCACACAGCGGTTGAATCAAAAGCGTGCTGAGCTCTCAAGTCAGTCTGTTCAAAACTTGCAGGATCATCTAAATTCCAAACTACCCTGTAATCTTCATCATCAGGAAAAACTTCAACTCATAAAATTGCATTTATGACGGCAGGGTTAAAAGGAACATTTCTAGCTCTTAGGGGTACAGTTTGCGACTCAGTAAGCTCACCCTGAGACAATGTAGACAAAACTGAATAAAACTCAGCTACTAAAGTCGTATTTATTTCCCCTTCTCTTTTGGCTGCTAGTTCTAACCATTGACGTCTCGTAAAAATATTCTTAACTTCATCACCTAAGTCATCAAAATCTAATCCTCTTTCAACCAAAACATCACATTTACTGTAAATTTTTTGATACGCATTCTTAGCTTCTTGTGATGTTGTTTTATCGAAGCTTACGGCTTCTTCTTCAGGTGATAAAATTATTGTGCCTACTACCGGAGTTGCTATAGGAATATTCGATTTCCGCTTTTTAGAGACTTTTCTACTCGACTCAGCCATTCTACGATATTGGTAAAGCCAATCAACAACACAACACAACAACAAAACAACAAAAAATAAAAATGTCACAACACACTCAAAAATCAAAACAGTTGAAATTAATCTAAAAATTTATGAAAAATACGAAATTGATAACTAAATAAACTAGATAATACCTTATAATGAAGAAAACGTTGAAAAATAGGCCGGAAAAGTTGTAAAGTCGCCGGAATAAAACGGAGCTTGTTTTCGATCCTCTTTGATTTTTTTAACTTTTGTGGAAGAGAGGAGATGAAAGGAGGAGGAAGAAATCAAGTGGTGGTGTAGTGTGAGATGAAGTTTTATGGAAGGATTGAAAAAATTTGAGTGGTGGGGTTTTGGGTGTGGGGTGCGGCGGTAAAGAAAATTAGGGAAGAAGAAGAAGAAGGAGAAAAAAGGGGTCCCCATTTTTTTTATGTAATTAGACCCCGGCTCGGTCCGGGTTAATGGCCGGATCGGTCCGTGTACAATTTTTTTTTTTTTTTTTTACTTTTTCCGATTTTTTACTTTTTATGATTTTTGATTAAAAACTTTAATAAAACTTAGTTAAACTCTTAAAAATAATTTTAAAATAATTTTTTTAAAAAATTCAACAAAATCTTTATAAAACTTTAATAAAAAGCTTATAAAAATTTTATAAACTATCTAAATTAAAACTAAAAAAAACTTTTATAAAACTTTTATAAAACTCCTTAATTTTATAAAGATCCAATTTTTAAAATTTTCAGAAGTTATAAGAAAATTTTATAAAATATTAATAAAACATAAGAAAAGACTCGAATTCCAGAGTTCTGATATAACGTTCAATCAACCTAACTCCTAAAAACGAAGCATTTGAATTATCTCTTGGAATTCCATCGGGATTTTCGGATAACCACCTAATCGTTCCCTTCCTAACAATATTCAAACACTCATCCTGGGATTTGGTTGTGTTTTTCCCACAGCGTCCAATATGTTCACTTTTTCCACACAGTTCGCATCTCATCGAAACTTTGCCCTTCTTTTTATTGCACCGCTTGATGTTCCATTACAAACTTCTTTCAGTCTAATCTCTCTCAACAATTTCTTGTTTTGTTCAAAAACTAAAGCTTCTATAGCAAACGCGACATCTTTATCTAGGCCTAATTTCAAAAGTAAAACAAAAACTCCTAATCTATCTAAAAAAGGCATCCAGTTCTTTTACGTCTATCTGGTAAAAGACGAAAAGAGTTTAAACATAAAAAAACACAGAAAAGTAGAGTAAAGATAGATAGCACCTGGTATTCGGCTGATTTCAGTTTCTCTGCTTTTCAGTTCTTTTGTTTTTCTGCTTTTTCAATTTGTCGGGGGATCAATCAGTAGCATTACTTCTTCTTTCAGTGTGATTCCTTCTCCCTCCACAAATAACTTTACTCTGTTTCCATTGGCTATAAAAGTCGTATTTCCATCAGTTAGTTCAACAGCTCCAGATTTGTAAACCCGTGTTACTTTAAATGGACCTGTCCATCTTGATTTAAGCTTACCTGGAAACAACTTTAAACGTGAATTGTACAAGAGCACTCGATCACCTACATGGAACTCACGTTTAAAGATTCTCTTATCACGGAAAGATTTCGTGCGTTCCTTGTAGATTCGAGCATTTTCATAAGAATCGAGACGAAATTCTTCTAGTTCTGTTAATTGAAGCAATCTATGATCACCGACAGCCTTAGGATCGAAATTCAGAAATCTAATAGCCCAGAAGGCTCGGTGTTCTAACTCAAATGGGAGATGACAAGACTTACCAAAGACTAGCTTATAGGGAGAACAACCAATTGGTGTTTTAAAAGCTGTTATGTACGCCCATAATGCATCGTCTAATTTAACTGCCCAGTTTTTACTATTTGAATCCACTGTTTTCTCCACGATTCTTTTGATTTCTCTATTTGACACCTCTACCTGTCCACTGGTTTGCGGATGATAGGGTGTTCCTAACTTATGCGTTACACCATATTTTTCAACTATCTTAGTAAATGGTTTATTACAAAAGTGTGACCCTCTATCACTAATGATAGCCCTCGGAATGCCATATCTGGTAAATATATTCTTTTTAAGGAATCGTATGACAACTTTGGTATCATTAGTGGGAAGAGCTTCAGCTTCTACCCATTTTGAAACATAATCTACCATTACAAGAATAAATCTTTTTCCAAAAGATATAGGGAAAGGTCCCATGAAATCTATACCCCAAACATCAAATAACTCACATTCTAAAATAGGTTGCATAGGCATTTCATGTTTTTTAGATACATTTCCCCATTTTTGACATGATTCACAAGATTTAACATACTTATAAGCATCTCTATATAGTGTACGTCAATAAAAACCACATTGTAAAACTTTAAAAGCAGTTTTCCAACCTCCATGATGACCTCCTGCCTCACGATCATGACAAAATGATAAAACACTTAAAATTTCATTATCAGGCACACATTTTCTGATTATCCCATCCGAACATTTACGGAAAAGGTCTGGTTCCTCCCAGTAATAAAATTTTAAGTCGTAAAAGAATCTCTTTCCCTGTTGCCAAGTCCAATGAGACGGAATATAATCACAGGTTAAGTAATTAATGATATCTCCAAACCAGGGTGACATTTCCTTAGAAGGAATTCTATTCTTTAATAATTGCATGGTTGAAGGAGTATCTATTCTAAACAGTTGTTCATCAGGGAATGAATCTTGTATTTCAATTCCCCTTCCTTCATTTTCCATTCTACTTAGATGATCTGCTACTACATTCTCACTTCCTTTTTTATCTTTAATTTCAATATCAAATTCTTGAAGTAAGAGAATCCATCTAAGAAGACGAGGTTTAGCATCTTTATTACTCAGTAAATACTTCGGTGCTGAATGGTCTGTATAAATTATTACCTTAGAACCAACAATATACGATCGAAACTTATCTAAGGCAAAAATCACAGCCAACAGTTCTTTTTTCTGTAGTTGCGTAATTAAGTTGAGCTGCGTTCAATGTGTGAGATGCATAGTAAATAGCTTTGAGAACTTTGTTATATCTTTGACCTAAAACTGCTCCTACAGCTAAGTCACTTGCATCACACATAATCTCAAACGGCAAACTCCAATCTGGTGCTACTAGTACTGGTGCAGTAGTTAACCTCGCTTTTAGGGTCTGAAAGGCTTCCATACATCTACTATCAAAGTTAAAAGGTACTTCCTTTTCAAGTAAATGACTTAGAGGCTTTGCTATTTTCGAGAAATCTGCAATGAATCTTCTATAAAATCCTGCATGTCCGAGAAATCCTCTTAGAGTTCTTAAATTAACTGGTGGAGGTAACTTTTCAATTACTTCGACTTTAGCTTTATCAACTTCAATACCTTCTTCAGAGATTCTATGACCTAAAACAATTCCTTTTGATACCATTAGATGACACTTCTCCCAGTTTAGTACTAGATTGGTATCTTCACAGCATTGTAACACTCGTTCTAAGTGTAACAAACAAACATCGAATGAATCTCGTAAACACTAAAGTCATCCATAAAAATTTCTAAGAATTTCTCAACCATATCAGCAAATATAGCCATCATACACCTTTGAAACGTATTTGGTGCATTACATAAACCAAACGGCATTCTTTTATAAGCAAAAGTTCCATAAGGACAAGTGAAAGTAGTTTTTTCTCTCGTCTCCCGCCGCAATGAATATCCGTAAATATCCCGAATAACCATCTAAGAAACAAGTAATACTTATGTCCACTTAAACGTTCCAACATCCGAACTATGAATGGAAGTGGATGATGATCTTTCTTAGTATGATCATTTAGTTTTCTAAAATCAATGCACATTCGATAACCCGTAATCTCTCTTGTCGGAATCCATTCATTCTTTTCATTCTCTTTCACTGTGAAACCTCCTTTCTTTGGTACCACTTGAGTTGGACTTACCCATTCACTATCTGATATGGGAAAAATTATCCCCATTTCTAATAGCTTAATGACCTCTTTCTTAACAATTAAGCGAAAATTTGGGTTGAGGCGGCGTTGCGGTTGAATACAAGGTTTAGCATCTTCCTTCGAATTATCTTATGAACGCAAATCTCGGGGCTAATACCTCGAATATCGGCAAGCTCGTCCATCCAAAAGCTTTCTTATGCTTTTTCAACATTCTAAGTAATTGATCTTCTTGTTGCTCAAATAAAGATGATGAAATAATAACCGGTAATAGATTATTAGTTTCAAGAAAAGCATACTTCATATTTAAAGGTAACGGTTTCAATTCCAGATTCTTAGGTGGATCTTCCAGTGATGGTTTAAGAACTGGTCCTTCTAGTTCTAATTCCAAATACTTATGCCATGATGGTTTAAAAGTAAAACTTCCTTTATCTAGAGAAAGGATTATCTCATTCATTTCGGTGCCTTTCTCATCTTCCTTATAGATAGATAGAGTTAAGCATTCTTCTAATCTGTCTTCAAAAGTTGGTAACTGAACATCATAGACAGAATGAATATTTTCTATAAAAGAACATGATTCTGGTGATTTATATGGATGGTTCATAGCTTTGAAAATATTGAAAGCAACTTCATCTTCATTGACTCTCAGAATTAACTCTCCTTTCTGGACATCTATTAAAGTTCTTCATGTAGCTAGAAATGGTCGACCTAAGATAAGTGGCGCTGAATATCCTTCTTCCATTTCCATAACTACAAAGTCTACTGGAAAATAGAACTTGTCTACTTTAACCAATATGTCCTCAATAATTCCTTTAGGGTATTTAATCGATCTATCTGCCATTTGCAGAGTCATTTCAGTCTTCGTAAGATTTCTGATGGGATCGTAAATTATTGGTATTTCATTGCATTTTCGAGATTATTTTCTGTAGAGATATGCGTTTTTCTGGTGTGTTTTATGTTGTTTTGCAGATTTGATTAAAATAAGCTTTGGAGGAGTTTTTTTTATTATGTGTGACATGGAATGGAAGAGTGGATTATAAAAGATGTGACTACATAAGAAAAACAGGAAAGTGGTATGATCATACCATTACATTAAAATGTGGCTGTTTGCAATGTGGAAGAAAAGATGGATTTTGTAGGCTTATTTCCTATTGGTCCATCATTAAAAGACTCCTTATTTCCTATTGGTGGAATTTAATTTGACTATTCAATTATTGTTTTTTTTTATATTTAATTTAGGAATCTAAATAAGAGGAAATATAAATAAATAAATAAAAAGAAAGTGGCGTGGCCACAAGGGGGGTTCATTGAGGAAACAAATAACACTTTCAATAGTTAGGTTTTGGAGATTATTGACGGCAGCGGCTCATTCACCTGTGTCGCTACTTTTTCTTTTGATTTCTTTTTATGAATTCTACACCACACTTTGGATCATTCTATTTTATGGTGAGTTCTTAATTTATTTTCTTTCCAGTTAATTTATTATTGAAGCCTTGATTGATGCAACTGTGAGATCAAATTGAGTCTTATTCCTCGTTTTATTTATTGGTATTTATTCATCTTTTGCTTTATTTGTCTCTACGGTTAATGGTTAGGTTGGTTATTTTCGCGAGATAAGTAATTTAATCATTGAATCGTCTGCTAGTTGGAATAGCAAATCCATAATCGTTTGTGATTTTCATAAAAGTAGCACATGATATGAGTTTTCCGGTTCGCAGCTGGGAAAATCCACTATCATAAAGATGAATAATCTGAATTAAAATTAACCCCCGTGTGCGTTAATATTCAGAATTCGGGTCTCTCAGATTGTAATGCTGCCGGAACACCATAAAACACACCAGAAAAACCATGTCACACATAATATAAAAACTCCTCCAAAGCTTATTTTAATCAAATCTGCAAAACAACATAAAACACACCAGAAAAACGCATATCTCTACAGAAAATAATCTCGAAAATGCAATGAAATACCAATAATTTACGATCCCATCAATTTCCTATGCCTAGCTTCTTAAAATCCTCATAAGACATGAGATTTATACTTGCTCCAAGATCACATAAGATCGACCTTCTTAAACAGAAATCCTCCAATTTCACATGGAATGGTAAAACTTCCAGGATCTTTCAGTTTAGGTGGTAACTTATGCTGCAAAACTGCAGAACATTCTTCATTTAGGCATATATTCTCATATTCCTCTAATTTTTTCTTGTTTGACGAATATCTTTCGAAACTTTCCATAAGCGAGGCATACTAATTAGAGCTTCGATAACGGGGATATTAACATGAATATGACGAAAAGTATCAAGGAAACGAGCATGCTTCTGATCAGTTTTAATCTTTTTAATTTGATCTTTAGGTGGGTAAGGTAAAGATTCTAAATCTATAACCTTTGATCCCAAAGTCATTTTCTCTTTTCCTTTCTCCTTAAACTTTTGAGTATTACTTGATCGCCAAGTATCATGATCTTGAGTTTTTTCTTTTAAAACATTCCCTGAATCAATCTCTGCTTAAGATTCCTTCAGTTCTTCTTGTTTTTCATCCTTGTTTTCATTATCTTCTATTCTAACATGTTCCTTGAATAAAGTCCTTAAATCTTTATCCATGGGATCTTTCAAAATCCTAGGGATTTTTACCCATTTTTCACCTTCATTCTCAGGTTCCAAACTTCTATTCCTTTTCAAGAAATTCTCTATAATTTCTTCTTCCTCATCAGTGAATTCAAGTTCATCTTTAGTTTCATCATTCTTTCCATCTAAATCATTTTCTACTTCATTATTTTCGAAGTTTTCTACTCCATTACTACCACAGAGTTTTCTACTTCTCGTAACTACAACATTTACCTCTCTTGGATTTCTTTCAGTATTGCTTGGTAATCCTCCGGGAGGTCTACTGTTATTACGTTCACCTTCCCTACTCAAATGATCTTCCATATTCCTTAATGAGGCTTCTATCGTTCTCATTCTAGTATCATGTCCACTCATAGATGTTTTCATTGTACTCATATCTCTAGTGACTGTACCTATAGAAGTCATCATTGTTTCCATATTCTTAGCTTGAGTAGATACTACACCCATCATATTTTCCATTAGTTTCTCCCATTTTTCAACTCCTTCTGCAGGTTGAGTTGAACTTTGAGTTACTGGTATACTTTGAGTGGTATGTTGAGGATAGGATCTAGGTAATGATTGTAAATTCTGATTAGATGTATTTTCTTGATAAACTTGATTATTATTTATATTCCTATATGGAACTGGATATGGCGGTTGTCCTTGCTTACTAGGGTTTTCAGACCATCGAAAAGTAGGGTGATCTCTTCTAATAGCATTAAACGAGTTTGAATATGCATTGTTCAAATTCCTATGCTGCTGAAGAAAACTCACCTCCTCTCTTGAATATCTTGTTGGTTCTTCGATCCCTAATGGCATATTATCCTGGTTTGAGTATTCAGTTGGTGTACTATTTTCTGAACTTTGGTTTTTGTTCGATTGTAGGCCATCAAATTTCCTACTCAAATTTTCTAAATGTGCTAGAACTTCCGTATTAGATGTACATTCTCCTGCAAAAACTACTTTTCTGGTGCTAGAACCGGTTTCCCACATTCTGTTATTTTTGGAAATCTTTTGTATAGCATCGTAAACTATTTGAGCTTCACTCATCATTAAAGAACCACCACATGCATGATCTACATCTGCACGTGAATCTTTTCTTAATTTACGACAGAAAAATTTGAATTTGCATATCTAAGGAATAACCATGGTCGGGACAGCTCTTAATAATTTTTTAAATCTTTCCCAAGCATTCCCAAGTGTTTCTTCAGATCCTTGTCTAAAGTTAGCAACCTCGACTTTTAATTCCAAATTTCGTCCAGGAGTGAAATATTGTTTCAGAAATTCAGTTTGAATATCCTCCCAACTAGTAAGTGAATGATGTGGAAGAGACATAAACCAATCTCGGGCTCGTCCTTTTAAAGAAAAAGGAAACATAGTCATCCTCGTTAATTCCTTATGAGCACCTTGACTTTTGGGTATTGTATTGCACGAGTTCTTCAAAAAGATAGAGATGATGATGTGGATCTTCATCATCCTCTCCTAGGAATTGGGCTCTTGCGTCAATTAAACCAAAAAGATGAGATTTAATTTCGAAATTATTCGCTCCTTCATTGGGTAAAAGTATGGGATTATTAGTCTGGTTTCTTCTTATGGTTTGATCACAGATTGGTCTCGGGTTTGGTGGGTTATTACGATTATTCTGGTTCCGATTCTGATTATTTCTATTATTATTATTTTGATTATTATTAGGGTTAACAGGGTTTTGTCCATGCCCTAGAGCATGTTCTAGCCCTTGTTCAGGTGTTTCATCACTGATTTCAGCCATTCTCGTATTTTTGTTTGAAGATGATTCGTCAGGATTTCCCTGACTAGTATGACCACGTTTACTCTCTACTCTTAACTGCCTTTCGTAAGTGTTTATGTCAGGCTTATAAGGAGTGAGTGGGGCCTTACCACTTCTGGTCATCAACTAACGAAAATAGAAAATACTCGACTTTTGTAAAAGAAGAAAATTGGTAACTAAAAGAAAGTAGATACCAACGAAAAATAAAAATAGAAATGAGATAAGAAAAAATGTTGATTTATTCTCGAGAATTTTGAGCTAATACAAGTAGTAACCATAGACACAAAGAAAGAAATTAGCGATGTGATCCCCGGCAACGGCGTCAGAAAGCTGACGGATGTTTTCTAGTGCTATACAATCCTTACCGGCAGTGTACCGGGTCAAATCATAGTGCTAGTATGGTGAGTCAGAGTGTCGAATCCTCAGGGACACGTGGTAATTCTTTTAAGTGTGGTTAAACACCAAAGAGCTGTTATTAACTCGATCTAAACCGCAATTTTATAACACAGATGACTACTATTCTACTTAACATAAAATAAATGCGTAATTTAAAAGTTATTCTAATATAATATATATAGATATATAAATATATATAGATGTACATGGATTGTAAAAAATATATATATATATATATATATATATATATATATATATATATATATATATATATATATAAATATATAGATACCAATATATTATTATAGAACTAGCCAAAGTTTATATAATTGATTTATACGATCTTTTTCGGTAAACGGAATGTGCTCGATCTTTCCTTTTATATTAGGTCCAATTGAGTAAATGAAACGGTGCACTCCTGAGGTTAACAATTCCTTCTCACACGAGCGTATGAAATTGTCATATGTCAAATTGTAATCAGTTTAATCTCCACAACTGCCCATGCTAATCTCAGTTAGTCTGAACAGGTACCGAGTACAAATCTACCCCGGATAAAAGAGGTTATTCCATTTGTCAGACGGCCGATGTTATTCAAAAAGCTCCGGTTGTCAGGAAGATCGATTTAACTTTCCGGTGTTAGTTTCAATTAAACCGTTGATTTTAACATTATTACGATCTTGAGCACAATTTTAATAAGATCCATCTTTCCCAAGACAAATCTGCCCCCGGGTAGGAAATAGGATTCCGTTGTCACGCTTTCGCACGGCCAATTTTACCCTCCGGTTTTTCTATCTTTTATCTCATATCCTAACTTCTCTGGTCAGTTCATCATTAGGTTATATGGTGCGATTCATCTTGGTTAATTACGTCAATCCAAATATTATCAATACGTTGCAAAATAGAAAAAGATTCAATTAACTCAATTTTAGTGAAATTTTACTTAGACAGCATTCCTTTACCGAAAATATCGAAATAAAACGATTACATAACTTTGGCTAGTTATTAGAGTTAGCCTAAAAACATTATAACGACTAAAAAGATAAAAACAAACATAACAAACATAAATACTTTAGAAAATTTACCCGATTACAAATGTTGAATCAGAGGTCGTACTCTTCCGGATATTACAACGACTTCAACAACACCGAACTTCCGATAATTTCCCAAGCATTACAACAGTACTACGATATTATTATTTTTGGCATAAGGCCTATTTACAAACTACGAAAATAAAAGAAAAGATATAGATAATATATATATATAGGATATTGTATATATATATATATGGGAACAAACGTTCGCTCTGCATCTGATCTCCTATATATAGAAAATGATCCAAGGCCAGACCGGGCCTTGATATGGCCGGACCGGGCCGGTATAATGATTAGGTCCATCCCCCTTAATTCAGATCATGTGCAGCGTATAAATATATATATATATATATATATATATATATATATATATATATATATATATATATATATATATATATATATATATATATATATATATAATTATTAAACTTCTAAAATTCATATCTCGAGTTCCCGATCTCCAAACAACATGATTCAAGATCCATTGGAAAGCTCTTTGAATAATCTACAACTTCCATGAAGGACTCTTCTTCAGAAAATGTCGTTTTGATGAGCCATTCATTTGTCGAAGATATTTCTTGATTACCACTTAATCAAATCGATTAGCCACTTGACCACTTCGATTGACCACTTAAGCAATTCGATTGACCAATTAAGCTCCTGACACTCTCTAAATCCTTCCAGAGATATGATTATACTTCAACATGTCGATTCTCGGGGTCTTGGCTTATACATCTGCAATAAAATACCACAAATACCCACGTAAATCTGACACGACACTCCGATTTACTAATATCGGTACAAAATGATAACTTTTCATTATTATTACTAAGTTTTACTACTAACTACTCTAAAGTATAAAGATTAACATTTCATACTATTTATATCATAATTTCATATATTTTATATAGAATTCGTTGATAAAACATAATAATATAACGTATATTTAATCATATAAAAGTAGTATATCAACTCTCAAAGTGATCTCTCTGGTTTGCATATCAAGCAAGGCTCTCCCCATGACCAAAAATGGTCTACCAAGAAAAATAGGCATTCTAGAGTTGTTTTCCATGTCTAAAATGACAAAATCAGCCGGGAAAACAAACTTATCAACCTGGACTAGCACATTCTCAACGATGCCTCTAGGATACCTAATGGACCTATCCGCCATAGAAAGAACCATTCTAGTTTTTCTAATACCATCAAGACCAAGTTCTTTATAAGTGGCGTACGACATAAGGTTCACACTAGCTCCTAAATCACCTAGGTCATTAAGACTTTTAGAGCTACCTATCATGCATGGGATTGAAAAGCTCTTGGGGTCACTAAGTTTAGGCGGAACTTTCTCTTGACAAATCGCAGAACACTCTTCATTACAATAAATAACACTTTGCATTTTATGCTTTTTCGATAAAACATCTTTGAGAAATTTAGCATAAAAAGGCATGTTCATTAAAGCATCAACTAATGGAATGTTTATCGTCACTTTACGTAAGATGTCAAGAAAACGATTTTGCTTTTTACTTACAACACTCGCCTTCTTATCTTGAGATGGGGGAAAGGGAAGGGAACTCAAATAAAAATGAATGCTAGATTGAGATATACCTGAGTTTCCTTTGCCCTCAGAAGTGTTGTTCACATGCTTACCCAAGAGATTTCCTTCGAGTTTCTTGTCTTGCTCAGCTACCTCATCAAAAACCAACACTTCTTTTGTCTTTTCTACCAACCCTACAACTCTAACTGCCTCACGACTTTCTGTAACCACATCATCATCCTCACCATCATGATACACCGCAAAGATAGCATTTACCTCATTCGGGTTTGTCTCGGTATTGCTTGGTAGGCCTTGAACCGGTGCGGTATTCAAGTAATCGGTCAAGTGCCTCATTTGGTTTTCAAAACTTTTCAATGAATCTTCCATGTTTACCAAGCGAGTATCTGTAATGGTCTTGTATTGCTCCACATTCTTCACAAAAACATCAATAATCATTGCTATGCTTTCTATCGTCGCTTCCCATTGGGGATTCCTCTCTTGATGTTGTGGTTGATGAGACAATCCCGGGGGTGAACGAGTAACTTGTGGAAATAGTTGATGATCTTGATTCAAATGGTGAGAAAAACCTTGTTGTTGTAGTCTTTGACCCATTTCAAGATCCATGATTGCCTTCTCCATAGATTCCATCCGTGTCATCATCAATTTTTGTTGATCTATTCCTATGGTCTCAACTACCTTTTTTTTGTGTCTTGCCCTTATCCCATTGCCTATTGTTAGCAGTAATCCTCTCAATAGTGGCATACACAACCGGGGCCGTCAAGCTCATGAGTGATCCTTCACTTGCCAAGTCCAAGACATTTCTTGCATCGTCTCTCAATCCGTAATAAAAAATTAGCATTTGCACCCATATCTCATACCCATGATGTGGACATTCTCTAAGCAAAGCTTTCATTCGGTCCCATGCTTCATAAAGTTGTTCACCCGGCTGTTGTGAAAAGTTTGAGATCTCAGCCCGGATCACCATTGTTTTATGGAGTGGAAAATAGTACGATAAGAAAGCCGAAGTCAAGTCTTCCCATGTATGAAATGAATCATGAGCTTGGGACTCCAACCAATCAACAACACTGTCTCTCAATGCAAAAGGGAATATTCTCAATCGGATTGCATCATCACTTGCCCCACTCATCTTCATTGTCCCGCAAACATTTGTGAACCACATCAAAAATTGAAATGGATCCTCTGTCTCAGTTCCATAGAAGAGTGTATGCTCTTTTATCAAATTCCACACATGTGGTTTGATCTCAAAGTCACTTGCATCAATAAAAGGTGGGCGAATGGAATTATGTATAAATCTTGCACGTGGCATGAAATAATCTTTAAGTAATCGGCCTTGGCCTTGAATTGGAGCTTGTTGAATTGGGACTTGTGATACTTGGGAGATTGGCATGGGGTTAATGATGTGGAATTGGTTGAAAATTGGTTGAGGTACTTGAGCTTGGAACATAGGTTGCTCATTAGTAAATTCCATGACGAGTTTAGATCATAAACTACACAAACTCAAACAACAAGAAAACAATAAAATAAAAACAACCTAAGCCTAAGTCTTCAAATGACTTAAGAGATATTGATTAATTCCCCGGCAACGGCACCAAAAATTCTTGATGGCCAAAATAGTGACGGTCCAACTTTAACTGGCAGTGTACCGAATCGAATGCACTATAGTAGCAAGCAAGGTCGATCCCACGAGGAATAAATCGAGTACCAAAGCCATTTTCATACTTAGTTTAGGTCAACCAAAAGAGTGGAACAAGTGATAATTAACACCAAGACGTAATATAAACTAGAGATAATAAGGAAGAAGGCATAGCCAAACAATGATCCAATTGATTAGTTTCACCCCTCTAATCGACTCATTGGGAACGAGTAAAACCGACCTACCAACCAATCATACTCTTGATGTGTTTATGGGTGCTATCTCCAATAATGGTGTGTAGACGCCAATGCAACAACCTACCACCCTATGCCCGGTTCAACAGTCCGCCTTTAAGGATTTAACTGACCAAAGCATGATTAACGCTCTAGAGACGCCCAACTCACATTGAAAACCTCACTCAAGAAACCGAATCTAAACAACTCAGTCGATTTTACTTAGCGATTCCAAAACCCATTTTCCCACATCACCTCGCAAAATACATATATAAAGACAATGTGTAAAATCATGAATCAAGTGATCAAATCAATTCAAGCATTAAGCACAAGTTTTAGAACACAAACCCATCAAAAGATTCAACTTTAACAACTACCCATTCCCAATTTCATCAATTAGAGGAGGATTTCATCAATTTTTACATGATTTAGCTATATAGATGTTTAGCTACTCATTATAACGAAAGAAACAAGAATTAAACCCATGAAATAAGAGGAAACGAAATCAATTACCAAAAAAAACGCAGAGAGTTGATGTTCTCCAAGCTTCAACAACACCCATGTCACTTTGGGGAAGAAGAAGATCCAAAACACACCAAAATCCAAGAGTTGAGCTAAGAATCTAAGCAAATTTGAGCTTAATCTAAGTAAATTAGGTGTAGAAATTAATCTAAGGGTGAAGGGGAAGAAGAGAATTGTGACTAAGGGTTTTGGGAAAAGGGGAGAATGAGAGTTCAGCAGGATATCCCGTTTTTGTGGTGAAAAACGCATAACGAGCCGAGCTGCTCGAAGCTCGGCTCGACAGGTGGTTCGGTAATAGATTGTCTTCAGTAAATTGACTATAACTTTGCGTGTAGACCTCCGATTTGAGTGATTCAAAATGAGTTGGAAAGCTCATTAAATTGTCTACAACTTTCATGAAGACCACGAGTCCAGAAAATGCTTGTATCTTGGATAAAATTGCTGATGAAGTGAACATATGGTGAATGCACCAACCACTTTTGATCCGTTTCCATTCCCGGGCTTCGGTTATGCCTCTCTAAACATCATGCATTGTCTTCCGGGCTCACGAGTCACCTATTTCCTGTATCACAACATTCAAACACATACCGAGCATAATTCCACAAGATAAATAGGTCTCGAAAAGGGTAAAAACATTGTAAAATGCCGAGATTTTCCATCAATGTGACGGTTCACCTCAAAGTGAGTGTGCAATGAATTTTTCCCTATAAATGGTCTAAAATTACCCAATATAAACCAAAAGTGTCGTAAACGGGGGTTAAAACATGCACCAAAACATAGTAAAGTTGACTCTCATCATTGATACTTCGAATGGTGGTAATGGTGGAGATCACTTGAATGCAATGCAACCCACAAATGGTATCCTTGTTCCAAGTAATGTGGGTGTACATCATGTGAGCATTCCTGAAGATGTAGACATTCATGTGAAGGATTTGTTTAAAAACAAATCGTTGTTGGTATTTAAGGTTGAGATGTTAGCTGTGAAGTATCATTTTGAGTTTAGAACGCAATCTTCCACCAAAAAGCTATATGTGGTGTTATGTGCAGTAAAAGGATGCAAATGGCGTCTGCGAGCAAGCAAATTTGGTGTGGCTAAACGCTTTGAAGTTCAAAAGTATTCAAGTAGGCATACTTGCCCACCTATGCTTCGTCAGAAAGATCACTGACATGCTTCTTACAAGCTAGTTGGTGATACTTTTTTTCGAAGTTTAAAGACGCCAACCGTATTTACTCTCCGAGGGATATGATGATTGATTTTATGTCAAAGTTTGGATATGAGATTAGTTATCACAAGGCGTTCAAGGCGAAGTGTTATGAGAATTCTTTGGTTCGGGGATTTCCAAAAAAGTGTTTTGAAAAATTACCTAAGTATTTTCATAAGTTGGAGGCCAGAAACCTGAGAACTGTGACGGAGATTGAAACTAAAGGAAACAATGAGTTTTTATATTGTTTTATGGCACTTGGTGCAAGTATAGATGGGTTCAAGTATATGCGGCCAGTCGTTTCTATGGACGGAACACATTTGAAAACGCGTTACAAAGGTGTTCTTCTTGTGGAAACGTGTGAAGATGGAAATGGTCAAATATTTCCAATTGCGTGGGCTGTTGTTGATTCTGAAAACATTCCTTCGTGGACCTGGTTTTTCACAAAGTTAAAACCCATTATTGGTGACACCGGTGATCTATCAATAATTTCTGATAGTGCTGAAAGTATCAAAACATCATTCAGTAATGTGTTTGAGAATGCGCACCATGGATTTTGTGTATATCACATCCAAAAGAATTTGATGAGTCGTTATCCTGGTCGCAATGTGTCGATAATTTTTATGCCAGCTGCAAAGTCCTATATTGTTTCAGAGTTTAAGGTGCATTGGGAAAAATTATCTGCACTATGTGATAAACTTGACGAGTATTTGGAAGAAGCATCATTTCCTTTCTGGTCTAGATCTCAGTTTAAAGGTTTACTATACAATATAATGACAACTAACCATGCCGAGTCTTTAAACAGCAAGTTATTGCATGCTCGAGAAATTTTAATAGTTGGTTTGCTTGAACGTATTCGGGAGGTTTTACAGCAGTGGTTTGGTGAACGAAGTAAACGTGGTGAAGAATGTGTTTCTGTGCTCACTCCCAAAGGAGAAGAATGAATGACAAAAACATACAACAGAGTACGGAAGTTGAAGGTTAATGTAGTTTCTTCCGTTAACTATGAAGTGTTTGACAACGATACTATGTTGACTTACATTGTTGACTTGGATGTTTTCAAGTGTACATGCACGAAATTCGATTTAGATAGGTTTCCATGCTATCATGTTGTTGCTGTGGCCAAGCACATAGGGAGCAACGACTACGACTATTGCACTCGGTATTATAGCATCGAATATTGAAGGAAAGCTCAAAGTGTGTTCCCCTTGATAAATGAAGAAGATTGGGAGTATCCCGCTGATGTGCTTAACAGGAAGGTTTTGGCACCGACGGTGACAAAGAGACTATCCGGACGTCCATCAAAATAGAGAAAGAATTCTACCGGAGACGGGAAAAGGGTTATACACTGTGGTAAATGCAAGAAAACAGGCCATAATAAAACTAGTTGTTCGTGATTGATTGGTGAAGATGATGGTGGCAGTGATGTTTCTTTTTAGCGTATTTCAAAGTATGTTGTGTTGTAGCGGTCTTATAACAAGTTTAAGTATGTTGTGTTGTAACTGGTCTTATAACAAGTTGAAGTATGCTGTGTTTTAAGTAGTCTAATAAGTATGTTGTGTTGTAACTGGTTTTATAACAAGTTTAAGTATGTTGTCTTGTACCTGGTATAATAACAAGTTTAAGTATGTTTTGTTGTAAGTGGTAACAATTTCAAGTATGTTAAGTTATAACTGCTAAGAAATTTCAAGTTAATTGTGTTTTAAACTGGTAAAAGTGAAAATATCAATAGTTAAGGAAACCAAGAACTGGTACAACACAATGTTTGTTAATTACCAACGTGGAATACAAAATACATAATAATACAACCCCCCATAATAGTCAATAATTTCTTTTTCATTGAATGTGATTCGTTCTTCTGCCTAAGCTTCTCAATTAGTGTCTCAGTACGATCAATCCTGTCTTTGTCCTTCCTCACCATTTGAGTTGTGATCTCCAAACGTTTCATTAACTCGGTAACATTGATCTCAACTTGTTCCATTTTTTCCACTTCCATTTCTCGCTTGTTCTTTAACAATTCAATCTCCTTTTGATTGACAACTACTTTCCGCACCAAGTTCAAGGAGTTATTGACAGGTTCTTGTGTCCCGGTATATGAAGACAATTCATCATACCAAAGGAAAATTTTGCATCTGAATTCATGCTGTTGCAAGATAAGAAATTAAACCAGTGAATAAAAAAAATATTATTATTGTATCAATGCAGCTGGAATTATAAAAAAAGAACAATTCGAGTCAAAAGAATTCATACCGGTATAAATCGCAAGTAAAGAACTTTATGTCTGGGTTCTTCTTTGTACCTGATGTTGTAAGTTTAGCTAGAATGCCACACTTGCAAAATATATTCCCATGAAATAGCTGAGCTTCGTTTATGTTGGTAGAAGATCCAGAAATCGTTGCACATCCAGCTTCGTTTTGATTCATATTCTTAAAGAAAGTGGGGGAATTGCAAAAAGTCAATGAAATACAAACAGTCAATGAAATACGGTCTCAAATATTTGTACAAGTTCAGATGATAAAGCTCAGATACGTGTCCAAGTTCAAAAGTTCAAAATTATTACAGGCAAATTCAGTTTCAAATATTTATTATTTGAAAAACAATAAGTCGTAGGCTCAACAGAAAATATGTTAGTATTAATCAAAGAAAAGATGTTCACACTTATTCTTCTAGGATAAAAGAAGATAAAATGGCCTATACCATCTACTCACACATTGTTAACATATGCTCACACATTGTTAACATAGCAGCCCATAAGCTCATGAGAAAAAAAAAAGGGGATGGATAAAGCAAACTAACTTAAACTTAAACAAGCCAATCTGAGAACAACCATATCCTCCTCTAACAACGGTAATGTCAATATCAAACAATCGTCTTAGTATTTAATCAAAGTTCCACCAATATTGATCACAAAGTCATATGCTAAATAGAAAGTTAAGTTCAAAACTTTAATTTTAGTGAAACACAGAATCAATCAGATTCTAGTTTGTTCACTAGAAAGTTCAAAACTTATAATTTTAGTTAATATTGTGCTAAAGAATTGATTACTATCTTCCCCTTACAACACATTTTTCTTCACAAATAAAAGAATAGCAACATTGATTAGATATTTGTTCTTTCGAATGAGACAAAGCAAAGAAATCACTTTCAAAACAACCACATCAAATACATGGAAATTCGTGAAAGAGTAAGCACAGGGGGTTGTTTATGCCGGAATCAGATTGAAACACCCTTAGTAACTGCAAACATAAATTAATCAAATAAGAATATAACTTTTTAAGGATGAATATATACTACAAATAACACGGGTTGAAATACCTGCGAATTCGTGAAAACATTGCTCCAAGCGCTTGATTATGGATGGGATAAGGTAATTTAGGGTTCTTGGGGAGATAGAAGGGGGAGAAGGTGAGAGCCGTGGAAGGGGATAGAACCGGCAAATTGGATGAATGGAGGATGATAGAGGAGTTCCTATGCTCTAATTACTCAGCCCCCTTCATCAATTCTTTTGAAATTTGAAAGAAAATTCGAATTTTGGGGAAAAGTAGAGGGAAAGGAAAATTAGGGTAATGAATTGGGGAAATTTCTGGAGGGAAACAACGAATTTGGGTGGTAAGCAACAATACCATACATATCTTTTTTATTTAACAACAATACATATGTATTTAGTGAAATAAATAATAATTATTACAACAATGTAACAATGAAATATATAATAATAACATTATCAAATATATCACGCATTATTATTGCATTACAATAAGAAAACATAAGATATTACCAAACATATCTTACAATAAACGATTAAAATAAAATATCTTACAATAAACAATAACCACATGAAAATAAAAGAAATTACCAAATATCTTACAATAAACGACATTACAATAAAACAAGTTCGTTAATACATTATGATTCATGATTCGATAATCTCATCAGTCATATAAAACTCTACACCAGCTTGCTCTGCTATGGCGGTGATGAATGTCCCGTAAGGAAGTCCGACTTCACGTGTACTCTCGGTCACTCTTCTAATTTCACAAAACATTATGTCAGCAACATCAATCAGTGTATTAGTCATGATAGTATGAATGAGGAGAAGTTGTTGTGCTGAGACGGTGTACGAATGACGAGGTGGCAATAACCTAAATTGGACAAAACGACGCCAATATTCACTTTCACCGGCCATGCGGCTAAACGTCAAAGCGAGCTCGTTGTAATCATCATTTCAAATCCAAACTGCACCCAGGCAAACGTTATGCACCGCAGCATCCAGAGCACGAGTCTCGTCAATGTACTCAACATCAATAGGCATAGAAGGAGCAATAGGTAAACAAATATAGTTGTTAAGAAAAGTACGACTGTAATCCACGCGGACTCCACGTACAATTGCGTAACAGTTATCAGGCATAGAAGAAGCACTGCAATAAAATTCACGTACCACGTCAACATTGACACGAACAGGGTGTTGAGCTAACCTTTGCCAGCCTCGATTTGCCAACCGGCGAAGAATGCGTCTCACTTCATATGGGGCTTGACCCATTACAACCAAGAATTGTTCTTCTGGATGGATGTGCTGCATCTCCCAGTCAACCACGAAAATTCTTGCCACCCCCAAGTTCTCAAAACGATTAGGGTGTACGTCGTTGAACACATCATCGACTATATGATACCGAATTCCCTCATAGTCATGAAAACGGTATATGTGGTTAGTGAATGGGAGTAACTGATGTTGGGTACGTCGTGGCATTTTTTTGAGGTGAAAAGTGTTTGTGTTATGTTTGGATGAATGATATGAGAAGTGTTTGTGTTATGTTTTCAAGTGGACCTTTATATAGTGAAGTGGCCCTTGTCATCTCGGGTTAATACAGGGGTATCATGTTTATCACACTCGTTACGGATTACCAAACATTATTCCACTTTGTCATCCCGGGTTAATGCAGGGGTATCGTGTTTATCACACTCGTTACGGATTACCAAACGTTATTCCACTTTGTCATCCCATGTTAATGCAGGGGTATCATGTTTATCACACTCGTTACGGATTACAAAACGTTATTCCACATTGTCATCCCGGGTTAATGCAGGGGTATCGTATTTATCACACTCGTTACGGATTACCAAACGTTATTCCATATTGTCATCTTGGGTTAATGCATGGGTATCGTGTTTATCACAGTCGTTATGGATTACCAAACATTATTCCACTTTGTCATCCAGGGTTAATGCAGGGGTATCGTGTTTATCACACTCGTTACGGATTACCAAACGTTATTCCACTTTGTCATCCCGGGTTTAATGCAGGGGTATCGTGTTTATCACACTCGTTACGGATTACCAAACGTTATTCCACTTTGTCATCCCGGGTTAATGCAGGGGTATCGTGTTTATCACACTCGTTACCGATTACCAAACGTTATTCCACTTTGTCATCTCGGATTAATGCAGGGGTATCGTGTTTATCACACTCGTTATGGATTACCAAACGTTATTCCACTTTGTCATCCCGGGTTAATGCAGGGCTATCGGGTTTATCACACTCGTTACGGATTACCAAACGTTATTCCACTTTGTCATCTCGGGTTAATGCAGGGGTATCGTGTTTATCACACTCGTTTTGGATTACCAAATGTCATCTCGGGTTAATGCAGGGGTATCGTGTTTATCACACTCGTTACGGATTACCAAACGTTATTCCACTTTGTCATCCCGGATTAATGCAGGGGTATCGTGTTTATCACACCCGTTACGGATTACCAAACTTTATTCCACTTTGTCATCCCGGGTTAATGCAGGGGTATCGTGTTTATCACACTCGTTACGGATTACCAAACGTTATTCCACTTTGTCATCTCGGGTTAATGCAGGGGTATCGTGTTTATCACACACATTTTGGATTGCCAAATGTCATCTCGGGTTAATGCAGGGGTATCGTGTTTATCACACTCGTTACGGATTACCAAACGTTATTCCACTTTGTCATCTCGGGTTATTGCAGGGGTATCGTGTTTATCACAGTCATTACGGATTACCAAACGTTATTCGACTTTGTCATCCCGGGTTAATGCAGGGGTATCGTGTTTATCACACTCGTTACGGATTACCAAACGTCATTCCACTATGTCATCCCGGGTTAATGCAGGGGTATCGTGTTTATCACACTCGTTACAGATTACCAAACGTTATTCCACTTTGTCATCTCGGATTAATGCAGGGGTATCGTGTTTATCACACTCGTTATGGATTACCAAACGTTATTCCACTTTGTCATCCCGGGTTAATGCAAGGCTATCGTGTTTATCACACTCGTTACGGATTACCAAACATTATTCCACTTTGTCATCTCGGGTTAATGCAGGGGTGTCGTGTTTATCACACTCGTTTTGGATTACCAAATGTCATCTCGGGTTAAGCAGGGGTATCGTGTTTATCACACTCGTTACGGATTACCAAACGTTATTCCACTTTGTCATCTCGGGTTAATACAGGGGTATCGTGTTTATCACACTCGTTACGGATTACCAAACGTTATTCCACTTTGTCATCCCGGATTAATGCAGGGGTATCGTGTTTATCACACCCGTTACGGATTACCAAACTTTATTCCACTTTGTCATCCCGGGTTAATGCAGGGGTATCGTGTTTATCACACTCGTTACGGATTACCAAACGTTATTCCACTTTGTCATCTCGGGTTAATGCAGGGGTATCGTGTTTATCACACTCATTTTGGATTACCAAATGTCATCTCGGGTTAATGCAAGGGTATCGTGTTTATCACACTCGTTAAGGATTACCAAACGTTATTCCACTTTGTCATCTCGGGTTAATGCAGGGGTATCGTGTTTATCACACTCGTTACGGATTACCAAACGTTATTCCACTTTGTCATCCCGGGTTAATGCAAGGGTATCGTGTTTAACACACTTGTTACGGATTACCAAACGTTATTCCACTTTGTCATCTCGGGTTAATGCAAGGGTATCGTGTTTATCACACTCGTTTTGGATTACCAAATGTCATCTCGGGTTAATGTAGGGCTATCGTGTTTATCACACTCGTTACGGATACCAAACGTTATTCCACTTTGTCATCTCGGGTTAATGCAGTGGTATCGTGTTTATCACACTCTAAAAATAAAAAGGAAAAAGAAAAAAAAATGATTTCGCCCCCTCCCCCCATTAAATCATCCGAATCCTTCAAAGAGGCACCTTACGGTCCTTTTCTACCTTGGGAAATTATTCAGATTGAGGCGGCACGGTCAACGATGCACGGTCAACCGACATTCCCCTGCCCCCTGTCCCCCCTGCCAAACCAATCAAATCGGTACCTTTTCAGAATCCCATGCGTATGCCTCTTTGTTTTCTTCTTTTTGGAATGGAATTGATTACTTCCTCTTTTTCCATCGAGTTTTCATTGATTCATTGAAAAAAATTTCATGACTTTTTTTTATATAATGTAAATATTATATCAATTCACAGTATGTATATATTATATCAAATAATGAACGGAACGTTATAATATTATTTAATTATGAAATCATAGCAAATAATGTATCTATTGTAATATATATATTCATTTATGACTTAAATTTTGGAACAAATCGAAAATGCGAAACAGACTTATATTTTGACGGATATAGTATTTTCTTAACATACTACATACATAAAACATGGGATATACTAGATATTTATTCAGGGAATAATAAAAAAAACTTTTTATTTATTGTAATATACTTATTCAGGGAAAATAATTTTCTTTTATTGTAATATACTTATTCTTCAGGGAGTACAAACATGTGAACCCGAGAAAAAAAACCCTGTGAACATAATGCGATTCAAAATACTTAATAATGTACCAATGTTAAGCTTGTGATCAAGATTAAAACATACCTACCATTCATTTATAATATATTCATTTATAAATAAAAACAAATATCATACAAAACATCGTTCATAACAAAAACAGATAACAAAAACAAATAAGAATGCGTCAATATTCCGGTATCTCTGAAATCTTTAGGGATTCACTTTCTTTTTGAATCATCTTGAAAAGGTTCACAAGAATATTGATCCTCTTCTTGTATTCTTCAATGCTATCTTTCAAATAAGCAATCTCACAATCTCTGGCTTCAATCTCTTCATCAAGCTTTCTACTTAATGAGTCAACCTCATAATGCATCTCACATCTCAGGGCGTCAATCCTATTCCTAATTGCTTCCATGATTTTGCTTTTACTTTGCTTGTATTATGTATAATTTTATTGTAATTTTACAATGGGAAAATGTGGTATTTATAGATGGTTTATGTACACTTTTGCAAAGGGGTTCGGATATAGCCGACGTTTGGTATGTTTTTCTTCAATTTATTATAATTTTTTTTAACCGATTCAAAACCCTTTAAATGTGGATATACGCGACGTTTGGATATACCCCGACGTTTGGATAACAAGGGTTTTTATTCTTAACAAAAAAACAAGTGTTTGTACAAAATTAAAAATAAAATGATAACCACCAAAAAAATATTGGAACGCCGCATCCATTCAACTAGAACGACACATCATTTAATTGGAACGCCATATAGCCCTTCATTCCCCCATATATATATGTAGATATGCTGATACAAATATTTACCAAGATTATAATTTAATCAGAAACTAATTCCAAGAAAAAGATGGAGAGGAACGAATTCACCCAACAACTGAAGGAATTGAAGCATCAACTGAATGAACAAAGAAAAGACATGTTAAACCTAACTTCTGATCATTCGAATCAAATGGAAATGATCAACATGAAGCTGTTTGAGGAAATAGAGTCCAGGGATTTGGAGTTGGCTAATGTCAAAGAACAAATGGAGATCTATGAGAGCAAGATAAATGAACTTGTCAAGATTTGCAACAAGGCATCAGGGCAAAAGATTGAACCCCTGCCCAATTTCAAAGAAAAGTTATGGTGCATAAAAACCCGATATCCATAACTCTTCTACCTACCAATTATTTGTCACTGTTTCTTGTTTCTGAACTTTTATTTTTATTTTTATGTTCATGCTTGTTTGTTTTTAATGCAAGTTTTATGTTATTATTGTTATTTTTGTGTTCATCTCTTTTTTAATGAAAGTTTTATGTTCATCTTTTTCAATGTTCCTTTCAAGAATTATGTAACATTTCTTTTCTCATGCAGTAACTATTTAACAATCTTAAACTTGTAATGAAAACCATCAAAGAAACCAACAAAGGTAATAATAACCGAATTCCCCCTATAATTAATTAAATATTTTCTATATCTATGTCATAAATGCATCAATTAATTATTATTAAATATTTTCTAAATCTGTGTCATAAATGCATCAATTAATTGCAATTTTCAATGACAAAGGAACTCAAAAGGCATTTCAATGAAAAACTCCTCTCATTCATTATTAATTTTCATTTTATCAATGCTTGAAAAAATAAGGTTTTGTTTTGGAATTGTCATTTGTAACAAGGGTTTTCCTTTTAAAAAAAATAAACAAGGGGAATTTGAAAGGTTTTGTAAATGTACTTGTAAAGGATAATTATAACATTTACTACTATCATTTTTGGATGCACCTTTTCATTTTAATTTTATTATATGATAACCAACAACTTGTATTTATTTTATTTAATTATCTCCTTGGTTAAAAGTATTTATATTTATTTTAATTATTATCTAATCAATTAAAAGTCTTTTATATATTAAAAGTCGATATGTTAAGAATTTTTCTCCAAGAAAATCATCGAATATTATTAATGATGTTTGTAACAAGCTTAAACTTGTGAGGCATTCTTTATCTTTTCGTTAATGCTTTAAAATAATACTAATTTACAAGGGTTTTGGAATTATCCTTTGAAACTTGTGTTGTCCACATGCCGCTTCATTCTTCAAATTACCTCTTCACATGCCTCTTTATTAAACACAACGCAAGTTATTTTACCCCTGATTAATTTTTTTATTTCTTTCTATTAATAACCTTTTTTTATCTGAACAATAATAGAAAATAAAACATAAAATGTGAGAAAAAAAAATTAAAAATTAAAACAAACACTAGAGGAAAAGATAGAACTGAAATAAAAACCTCCATACTTAACATGATACAAAATTCAAAAACTTAAAATTAAACATATTAAAACGAAAATTTAACAACTTAACATAAAAAAAACATGATTAATCAACCCATCCAGTTAGCGATCTTAGCGATAGGAAGATCACGTACGGTTGCAGTGTACACATTGTTCACCAGTTTGACAAGTTCATTGATCTTATCCAAGTAGAACTTGAACCTCGATCTCAGAATCACTATCTCACCCTCCATTGATTCAACATCCTTAGTTAGTTGTGATATCGCCATGTCCTGTTCCTTCGCCTCTAAATTCAGGTAGTCGATTCGCTTCTTCATTGCTTCCATTTCCGTCTGCACAGCATCAATCGCCTTCTTCAGATCTTGAATGCTTAGATCTCCTTGTTGGGTTTCTGGATTCATTTTCGCCTTTTTTTCTTCTTCTTTCTTTCAATTGAAATTCCTTATCACAAAATAGGGGCGCTATCTTAGTGTAAATAGGGTGTTTAAATAGGGTGTATAAATAGGGTGTTGTTCACATGCCGCTTCATTCTTCAAATAACCTCTTCACATGCCTCTTTATTAAACACAATGCTTTAAATTCTTAATAATGACATATAACCACCGACTTTTAGTTTTTTAATTTAAAAGTCTTTGTATTTTATTTTAATTATTATCTCATTTAAATATAACCACCAACTTTTAGTTTTTTAATTTAATTATCTCCTGCTATAAAAGTCTATTAATAATTTTTTCCCACAAACATCATCGAATTTTATTAATGATGTCTATAACAAGCTTAAACTTGTGATAAAATTGTAACAAGCTTAAACTTGTGATGAAATTGTGATGTCATGCAGTATTTGTATCATTATTCATTTAAAATTCTTTGTATTTATTTTAATTATTATCTCATTTAAAAGCCTTTTATATAATATTAAAACTCTATTAATAATTTTTTTTCACAAACATCATCGAATTTTATTAAAGATGTCTGTAACAAGCTTAAACTTGTGATGAAATTGTGATGTCATGCAGTATTTGTATCATTAATATTGTCATGCATCATACATTCCATTCAATATCTTATACTGTAACAAGCTTAAACATCATAACATGTTAAACACATAGAAATGTTAAATTGCAGAAAGCATTTAATGTTAAAAAGTAGTACAAAACATCATAAAATATTAAACGGCTTTAAATGTTTATGGCTCAAAACGCCAGGCTAACAATTCCGCAACTAGCTTCTTTCTCCACATCGGCATGTATTCAACCTGAAGAGATCGCACATCATGTCTCCCTGTCAAGAACTCAATCCATTTAATGGCGAACATGCCACAATCAACCCTACAAAATATTCAAATAAGTTAAACCAACATCGTCTTAAAAACTAAGAAATGTATCTACACTTTGAATATATGAAATCAAACTTACCAATTTCCTTGAACAGGCAGGCCTGTCACTTTCTCAACCGAGAACTTCTCTAAACTGTACTTCTCATAACCCACTACAAAGTTCTTCAACATGTACGGTATTCCGACTTGAAGTGGCTCCAACCAACCATCTAAGACTGCCTTTTTAACATGCCCCGGGAGGCTATCATACACACATATCTTCCGCTCGTCGATATCAATCCTCAATACAAACCAATGAAATGCGTCAACAATTGGAACATAAAAATATCGGTAAACAGACCACGGTTTGCTTACATGTGGAGCTTTTCCATCCACATAGTTCAACAATGTTTTACATAACTTTTTAGGAATTGTTTCAACATTCAACGGTTCACTTTTGTCATCCCTTGTTCTCTTTCTCCCTTTCTTCCCTTCCACATAGTCTTTGAAGGCAAATTTCACAAAATATGCAAAATGGCTATCAACAACACAGGCATCTTGTTCAAACAATGCCGGGTGTGCATCGCTGCGTCTCTGGATCTCGCACAACGCACTATCCAAAATCTGCATTCCGAAATTTATATATCACTAAACCCTAACCCTAAAGCACATACTTTAATATCTTGCTGCAACTTTAAAAATAAAGTAGGCTTACAAAGCTTGGCAATGCTCCACCATCAACAACAGCTTTCAAAGAACAAAATGGAAGTTCGTAATCAACCAACCGCACAACCAAACCGCTGTAAAAAAGTTTGGATTACAGAATTAAAATTATTATAAAATGAACAAAGGACTTAAAGTTTTACTTGAAGGAACAAAAATTGGGCGTACCTGCCATCTCCAACTTCAACTAGCCACTTTTCGTAGCACTTCATCAATGCGGGATCTGCTTCTCGGTACGGATCGTACACATCAACATTAAGTTTCCTTCTTTTCAAGGGACGAATAGGAGGCTTCGCTTCAACATGTTCCACTTTCCGCACCATACGTGATCCATGCAGTACCAACAATGGCAATCCTTCCTCTAAATAAACTAGTAGTTAGTTAGGATTACTAGTCATTAACATAATAAATCGAAATTATGTTAATTTTTTTAAAAAGTACCTTCCGGTTCTTCATCTTCATCTTCCACCGTATTCACCGTCTTATCCTCGGTTATCGAGTCTACTAGGGCAACCGAGTCAAAACACAGTATTCACAGATCAAATGTTCATGCTTTTTTCATTAATTACTAGTATATAAAAAAAGAAGAACACATATGAACTTTCAAAAATGTACCTTCCCTTGCACTTTTTTCCTTCATGTCCTCCGCCATCATGTCGGACTCCTTTGATTCACATTGTTCCTCTTCATCACATCCAACCTCCGCCATCACAGAAGTATGCAACGCCATTATAGCTTCCAATGCACTTTTTTCATTCGAGCCCTCCGCTATCATGTCGGACTCCTTTGATTCAAATTGTTCCTCTTCATCGTATCCATCATCCGCCATCACTTCCTCCTCATTTTCTTCAGATTCCTCCTTTTCATGACCTCCAACCATGTCACTAGAAGGATTCATGATATTTTTGCATTTTTCACAAACTAAATTACCCGCCATCAATCAACCTTCTTTTGCAAAGCATCCACCATCTTCTCCAAAACTTCCACCTTCTTTTTCAAAGCAATATCGTGTTGAGGACTTTCTTGCGTGGGAGAAACTGCCTCCACGTTGTCCTCCTTATCATCCTCCCCATTGTCATTACAATAACCGCTGTGTTTCGTTAATGCGACGTAATAAGGTTTACGTCTTTCAGCTACACTTGGAACAAGATTTGGTAGAACTTTTATCTACATTTAATTCGTTTCATAAATACGAATTAAAACATCATAAAAACCACAACTGAATTCAAGTACACCTAAAAAAAAATCTATTCAAACCTGTTTCAACTGCAAAAGCGCTTCCCCTTTCACAGAGCTCACCCTCTTTGTCACTTCCCATTTCACCATTCTTGGAAGACCTCTTGTGTTAACAAGGATCCTCTTTTTCTATAAATACGGGATGGCTTCAACTGCCCATACCTACATAACATAACATTTACAAAAACTATTAAACATTTATATAAAAATTCCGAATTACAATAATGCTGATATTCTAATACATACCATGAAAGCATGCGGGAATCCATACAATGAATACTTGATCACATCCTTTTTGAACCAATCACTTAAGTCCCGATTGAACACATGAATGGTGCTTTTATAAGACAAGTTTCCCCATGGAAACTTGTTGAATGCATTCAGATCCTCTACCAAATCAAACCACCACCAATCCAACTGTAAATTCTCCTCACAACCCAACACAACATAAGCCAAAACAACCAACAATCCCAGTTTGTATCGATCGGTTTCATTCTTAATGTGTGCTCGATCAAACACGTCGAGCAGATCCTTTCTCTTTATTGATGTCTTTTTCTTCAAATAAGTTGTAACAATCGGACTAGATTTTTCTTTTTGTTGATCACCAAAGCCAGCCTCGCCAACATTCAGTCCCGAAACAAGCGTAAACTCTTTTAAACCAAATCTTAGTTGTTTTTCTCCAACAACAAACCAAATTTCTTCCTTCCTTTCAGTCTTTTCCACCCTCGTCACAAACTGCTGAACAAGTTGATTCAATTTAATTTCACGAATTTCAAGTAACTTACCGAAACATGAAGATTAAATAGTTTTTTGTGTTTAGCGTCTAACTATTCAAACACATGCCGGACTTTATCGATGGAACTTCTGTTGAATATATGACACTTTTTGGTCTTGTCTTCCGATGTTAGTTCATATTTGAGCTTCATGTTTTACTACAATACAAAAAAATGATTAGATCAAACAAGAAGGATATACAAACGACTAATCCAGTTTCACGTACAAAATCTAACAAACAATTCATTATACCACAAATTAAACCAGAGTTACCACATTCAAATTCATCATAAACTCCAAATAAAATAACCCATTTCATAATTCAACCCATTTGTCAATTAATCTACATGCATTATTATAAACTGTTAGAAAAAGTGACTTGACCTCTCAGCAGGGCAAGTCAGCTGAGCAATGTCAGCAGGGTATGCCAGCAGAGGCAATGCCAGCAGGGTAATGTCAGCAGGGCAAGGCTAGCCGGGCAAATATCAGCAGGTTACGTATGGTGGAGTCAGCAGAGTTCACATCTGGGGTACTTTAGTCAATCAGCTAGTATTTAGTTATGGCGGCTAGGTCTAGGGTTTGGTGACTATAAATACTCATCTGTTGTAGCCTAGAATATTCGCAGTGGCGTCAGGAGCAATTGTGCAAGCAATTGCAGAGTCTGTAAAATCTCCAGTGATGATATAATCTCCTCGTTTCTGCCCGTGGACTAGTCGGCACATTGCCGGAAACCAAGTTAAATCCTGTGTTATTGTTTCTTGTGTGATTTATTCTTTCTCGTTTGTTTCTTGATTATTGCAATCTGTTTTTATCCCTGACAATCCTGTTATAACAAACTGGTATCAGAGCGTCAAGGTTATCATCAGGGAATCTGAGGTTCTGTTTGGGAACCATCTGTTTGAACAAAATTTTATCTTTACCAAGACCTTCACCGGTGCTAGGATTTTGTGATAAAAGTTCTTTTCTTTGGCAAGATCAAGATGTCTGGGTTAAACATAGAGATTGATAAATTCACAGGATGGAACAATTTCAATCTGTGGAAAATCAAGATGCGTGCTCTGTTGAAGAAACTAGGGCTTTGGGCTCCATTGACAAAATCGGTGGATGCAGGAAACGTTGAGATGGCCAATCTGGAGGAGAAAGCACATTCAATGATTTTGTTGTGCTTGTCTGATGATGTTATCACTGAAGTTGCTGAAGAGGATTCAGCAGCAGGGCTGTGGCTGAAGCTTGAGAGTCTGTATATGACAAAGTCGTTGACCAACAAGTTGCTAATGAAGCAACGTCTGTTTAGTTTAAAGATGCATGAAGGGATGCCTCTCAGAGATCATTTGGACAAGCTGAACACAATATTGCTTGATTTAAGGAGTATTGGTGTTAAGATCGAAGATGAGGATGCAGCTCTAATTTTGTTGGTATCACTTCCAGCATCATATGAGAATTTTGTGCAGTCTTTTATTGTTGGGAAAGACGAAGTGTCATTGGAGGATGTTAGGGCATCTCTCCATAATCAAGAGCTAAGGCATAATTCAGCAGGCACAGGTACAGACAATCGGGCTGCTGGTTTGGTTTCTAGTAGCAGTTGCAAAGGGAATGCAATTCTGGTCTGAATCTGAATCTGAAGTGTTGGCAAGTAGGTGGAGCTTCAGGTCCATACTCAGCTGAGTCTATAGAACTCTGGTGAGAATAGTCAACACTAATCTGGCACTTGGTTGTGCATCTGAACCTGAAGAATGAAGAGCTGAATCTGGTGGAACCAAAATATGGAGTCGGCTGAGTGAAGGTCTGCTGATCTAGTACCATCTGAGTAAAATTCAGCTGAGTAGGGGAATGTTCAAGTCTGGGAAGTCTGCTGATAAAGGTCAGCTAATTCCATCTGTCAGCAGGGTGGCATCTACTGAATCTGTTGAACATGTTTGTGTTGGTTCTGCATCTATGTATGGAAGGCTCAACAGAGTAAAGTCTGCTTAGCATCTGGTGAACATGTTTGAGGTGGAGTTCTCATCTGGAGTTTAGTCTCATCTGGAGAAGTCTTACCTAGATTTTGTTGTGTTCACATCTGATCAGCTCAGAATTTGAATCTGAATCTGCAACTCTGTTTAGTTGAAGTTGAATCTGAAGAACTCAGCTGAGTGTCCTTAGCTGAGGTGATTACATCTGAATCTGGTAATCATATCTTGTCTGGTGATCAAGTCTGAATCTGTTGATCACATCTATTCTCAACTCAATCAAGTCTAAATCTGTTAGCAGCAGAGGATCTCATCTGAATCTGGGAGGTTCTCATCTGAAGGTGGTTTCTCATCTGAAGGAATCACATCTGAAGCTGTTAAGTCTGAAGAAATCTGGAAATTCGGAAGCTCGGCCCGATGGCGAGTCACCGAGTGGATTTTGTGGAGTAATCTGGTACAGTACATCTGGCATTGACAAATGCATCTGGTACAAGTACATCTGGTTATGTAATCTGGTTGACTGTGAATGAGAGTTCAAGTCAATGTGGAGATTGTTAGAAAAAGTGACTTGACCTCTCAGCAGGGCAAGTCAGCTGAGCAATGTCAGCAGGGTATGCCAGCAGGGGCAATGCCAGCAGGGTAATGTCAATAGGGCAAGGCCAGCAGGGCAAGTCAGCAGGGCAAATATCAGTAGGTTACGTCTGGTGGAGTCAGCAGAGTTCACATCTGGGGTACTTTAGTCAATCAGCTAGTATTTAGGTATGGCGGCTAGGTCTAGGGTTTGGTGACTATAAATACTCATCTGTTGTAACCTAGAATATTCGCAGTGGCGTCAGGAGCAATTGTGCAAGCAATTGCAGAGTCTGTAAAATCTCCAGTGATAATATAATCTCCTCGTTTCTGCCCGTGGACTAGTCGGCACATTGCCGGAAACCACGTTAAATCCGGTGTTATTGTTTCTTGTGTGATTTATTCTTTCTCGTTTGTTTCTTGATTATTGCAATCCGTTTTTATCCCTGACGATCCTGTTATAACATAAACACACTTAATTCGATGTACCACAAATTAAAGCAGAGCTATACAGTCCGATTTCACAATCAAATTCATCATAAACTATAAATCAAACAACCAATTACACTAAACATACTTAAATCGATTAAATACACGAAACCCACTTAAATCGATTAAAGGCACCAAACACACTTAAATCGATTACATACACGAAACCCACTTAAATCGATTAAAGGCACCAAACACACTTAAATCGATTACATACACGAAACCCACTTAAATCGATTAAAGGCACCAAACACACTTAAATCGATTAAATAACAAATTATTTATTACTTACCAATCAATTCGATATTGAGATCCTCCGAAAATTCTGTTTCTTGAAGATCCTCCTCTGAAAATTCGATTCAAATCGTGTGGATTGAGAAGAAGAGCATAAATGCTCAGAAATTGAAGCTAGATAAACGATTTGAAGAAGAAAGACGAAGACAACGAGAGCAGATTTGGGGAAGAATCGAATAACAAGGTTTTGTGTGTTATGTGTGTTGATAGGAAGAGAAGAGAAGAAGAAGATGGCTAAGTGTCGGGTGAATTTTGGGTACTTTGGGGCTGATGGAGGGGGGGCAATTTGGGAAACACAGGGAAATAAGTTTTTTCCTTTTTTTTTTTAAATAGTTGTTTAGTCAAAGACTAAATAGACAATGAGAATGAAAAAAAGGGCTATATGAGCAATTCCCCCTCTTCGATATCCTCCGCTTTTCTGAAGAAAAAAAAAATTTGCTCTCCGCCGCTCTCCTTCCATCGGTGCTACGTTCCTCCTTCCTTCCTCCGCCGTTTCTCCCATTGATCGAAGGCAACATCAGCAGTTCGGCCGGCGCTCTCCTCTTCCTCATCCAGCAACCAACATTTTCCGGTAAGCATTTCCTCCGGTTTTTTTTTTTTGGTTTTTTTTTATTCCGGAGAAATGTGAATATCTGTTATGAAGGTTCAGCAGCAGTTTAACAATTTTTTTAATTCCGTTTTATTTTTCATGAGCTTATTGTAATAAGAAATTCAACATAGTAATCTAGGGGAGAAAGGTTCAGTTGAGCTTAGTGTCATGTTTAGTGCTATATTTACGAAGGAAATTGTTGCCACGGGCTTTGGGACCTTTGGGTAACTAATGGCAGGATAGATGTTGCCTATGTATTGACCCTATATTTGAATATGAAACACAACTTTTAGTTTCAGTCTTAATTAAGGAACAGAGAATCACTTGTGATATTTTTTCAGGAAATGCAAATGTTTTTGATTTGTAAATCTGCATTGGGTTCGCCATTCGTGTGCAAGTTGCTTTTGCAACATGAGAAATGCATGAATTGTTAGATAGTAAGCCCTGCCCATAAGGGGCAGTAAAAAGGGGCTGTTCTAATGTTGATGTTTATTGTTCGATGTGTAGCTTATCTTTGTGTTGTGATTGTAGCTTAGCTTGTTTGCTCTTGCTACACACCCCATTTCATCCCGATCATTTTCGGGGGCTAGAGCCATGGTAAGTGTAAGGCAAACAGTTGGTGCCAACCCTTGAACAGTGTGTTCTTTTAAGATACTTAAGTGTTTTAAGGACTTGTTTATGATTGTGTGATCTATTATGCAGTTTAATTGTTCATATTCCTAGCAGGTTTACAAAAGTGGTTTCCTGCTTTTGACATCCAAAGGTACTCCATTTATATTGTGCTAAAAGTTCAAGTATTGTATATGTGATACTCCGATTTTCGAGAAAGGGCAGACGTGTCATTTTGCGAAAACGAAATATTATTATTTCTTTTCTTTTATTGGAGTTAAGTATTTTATGGATTTTATATATATAATTTTCGAGTTATATGTATATAATTAAAAGGATTATTCTGAATTTTGGTAATTAAGGGTGTTTATGGGAAAAGGGGATTTATTTGGGAATTGTATTTAAGGAAAATTTACACACAATAATCCCATAACCTAATCAAAATCAGAAATTCAGTTTTTATATCTCCCTCTCTCTGCGCAATTTTGAGGAGAAAAAATAGGGCTTGGATAGTTTTCGCGATTTGCTGAGGCAAAGCTTAACCGTTTTCAGATCAGAGTAGAGGATTGGAACCGTTGTGAGGAGCACATCGTTTGGATATCAGTTTTGTGGGAAGAGCTGCAGACTTTCAAGGCTGTTTGGATCTGTTTTGGAGCAGCAATTAGGTAAGAAACTCTTCCTATGATCTCAGTTATGATTTGTAAAGTTTAGATCATGTTTTAAGATGCGTAGACGCAAGAAAGATGTGCTTTTCGTTGATCAGAGGATCATAGATGTTTAGATATCTCACCTACGTTTTACTGTGCTTAATTCGATGTTAATTAGGTTAGAAACAGTGCAAAAATCGAGTTTTATCGATCTTAGCGTTTTGGGAAAAACCCAGGCGGACGGGCGTCTGACTTAGGCAGACGGGCGTCCGAGACCTTAGTAGCCCAGACGGGCGTTTGCAATAGGCAGACGGGCGTCTGAGGTTAGATTTTTGATTCAGGATGTAGCTGTTTTAGACGGACGGGCGTCTAGGGTTTAGTGGACGGGCGTCTGGTTACGGACGGGCGTCCATAGGAGGTCAAACGGGCGTCTGGCATGTTTTACTTGTTTTTTTACGGTTTTATCACTTTAGTTTGGTTTTGGGTTTTATAATTATATTATAATTGTTTTAAACCCTTATTTATGAGATGATAACATGGTATATTGAGCTTCTGATTCGTTCAGTTAAAACACCGAATGTACTCTTAAAGGGAGTTGAAGTTCGGATCCGTCGGAAGAGCATGATAGGCTTGTGCTTTGATGAATTAGCATTCATCATTGTCTGTGTAATTGCTAGGCCTTGTCTATGTCTAGTGGTCTAGGAAGAGAGTAGTCAAGGTGAGGGAGATTAATTGAAAACACATAGGTGGTTAGTTAATCATCCTAATAAAACACGTACTTGACTAGTAAAAGATTAAACAACATGTCTCTCTTGGATAGGCACCAGTCTATATCGCGATGTGTGTGCTACCTCTAAAGGTGGAAGAACTCCGTAGGTCAACAAAACCCTAAGTACGGAGGGACTCCGCTGAGGTGTGCGTACTATCGGAGCCTACCTAGTCTAGCCTCCGTGGATATTGGTGTGATCCACTAATATGTTGCAATCGATATCTCCTGGTGGATATACATCAGGCGTAGTGCCCTTGAGTGCGGTTGTAACATAGATAAGTTAAGTAGAAACGTTTAGTCAATTCATGTTGATGGACATGAGATGAGCCCTAGAGTCGGTCAAACTTAAACAACTAAACTTTTAATTATCTTTATTCTATAAATTATAATTGTTGTCATAGTTTCTCTTTCTTATTAAGTACGTTGTACTTACCTCAAATGCATGTTTTCTATGTGTTTGGGGTGAGAAGACGAACAGGTTGATAGTGTTTACGCGGAGGAGTTCGATGATGACGTTTGAAGACGCCTCATTGAAGAGTTTACATTTATTCTCTATTAGATGGTTTTAGACTTTTTGGTCTTTCGAGACTTGTAGTACTGTTACGTTTCTTTTGAGAATATCGTACATTTCCTTCAGATTATCGTATTTTTCTTGAATGTAATAAATTACATTTCCTTCGTTAGATTTCATTTCTATTCTTGGATGTTTGGAAATTTTTATACTCGAGTCTTTTGCTTTCGTTTGCTTATTTTTGATACGACATAGTAAAGGCTTACGTATAAAGTGAATTTGTTTTTATTTTATACGTGCCGAACGTTCCTTTTCCGGATAAGGACTCGGTGTCCGGGAACGGGGCGTTACAGTTGGTATCAGAGAAAAGCGTCTTTTAGGCTTCCTTTATTTAAGATAAGTTTTCTCTAGACCTTTTAGTAACGTTCTGGTTTTCCTTGATCATCAGGATGGTGTTCACTAGAACTGGAGCGGGTGCAGAGACTTCCAGAGTTCGACGGGAAAGTCCAGCACCGGTCGTAGGAGGCGGTGTTTTGAGGCAGATTCCACCGCCGCAGCGGAGTTTATCGCCACCACCTCGTACTGCGACACCCACACCAAGGTCTCAGCAGGGTTTTTCGCCGCGACCTCATCAGGAGCAACCTCCACGATGGCACGTGGGGAGTTCAGTTCAGTTTTCTTTGGTGAGTGATGTTCCAACAGGATTTGCACCGCCACCGGTAAGCTACCACCCACACCAGCAAACTGTTTATCCTCCACCAGTCAGTGTTTACCCTCCACCAGTTAGCGTTTACCCTCCACCAATGAGTCACCCCTCACCATTGGTGTTTCATCAACAATAGCAGACTTTCTACCCACCTCCTGCAGGTCATACCCCTCGACCTACCGTACCACTTTCACCGCGTTTCGACCATCAGCATGGTTTTGGTTACCCACCTTTTGGTCTCCAGCAACCTCATCCAACTCCTCAGCAACATCAGAATTCCCACCAAGGATACTACCCTTTTCAGGCTGAACCTCAAGCGAATCCAGCCTACCCTCAGCAACAGCAGTACCAGCAGCAAGTACCTTTCGGTTATCCTCCGGTTTACCCACCCATGAGACCAACATTTGAGCAAGCACCGGCTGTGGATTGGTATACAAGATTGAGAACGAATCGGGTTGAGAACTTCTATGGAAACGTTGAACATTCAAAGGCCGAGGAATGGATAAGGAGCTTTGAGAAGGCATGCAGGAACATTCATATGCCTGAGACCGAGATGGCACAGCTGGCAGTTAGCTTTCTTCTGGGCGCATCAGAAGCGTGGATAGATGCAATACAGAGTAGCAATGGCAAAGTCACTGACTGGGAAGCTTTCAAAGCTATGTTCTATAATGAGTACTTTCCGGCAACAGTACAGGCAGATAAGGCAAGCCAGTTTTTGAAACTGAAGCAGGGTATTCATCTGACGGTATCTCAGTATACCAACCGGTTTAATGAGTTAGGAAGGTTCTACCCCGAGCTCATGAAAGTGGAAGAAAGGAAGATGGCACTGTACAAGGAAGGACTAGCACATGAGATACAGTCAGGTATGTTGGGATTTACAGCAAGGAATATGGCAGAGTTACTGAATAAGGCCTTAGAGGTTGAGACCTTCAGGATGAAGGCCACAGTTGTCATTGGAAACAAGCGGACCTTTGGGACGAGTCAAGGCAATTATCGGGGAGCGCCGCAACAGAACGTCAAAAAGACAACAGCTCCTCCGGCAGCTAAGGCCCCAAACAGTGCACCTTTGTGTTCTAAGTGCAACCGGAATCATTCAGGAGAGTGCAGAGCTAGTTCAGGCGGTTGCTACTTTTGCGGAGAACTGGGGCACTTTTCTAGAGAATGTCCCAACAAGGGGAATAAGGGGAGTACGAGCCGAGGAAACAGGAGAAGCGGCCCGAGTCGACCAGTTCGAGTTTTTGCGGCTGATGCTAGAGATGCAGAACCAGAGGATGATGTTATCTCAGGTACCTTGTTGTTATTTTATTTTATTAAGATATTTTTATAGCACGTTTATTCATGCTGTAACTTTATTTAAATGAATGAATATGCATCCTAGGTACGATAATGTTAGATAATCTAGTGGTCAGAGCTTTGTTCGATACGGGCGTCAATCACTTTTGTGTCGACCAAGGTAGCTAAGAAGTTGAGTTTACCTTCGGAACCTTTAAGAAACACTTTGGAGATAACTACACCGTTAGGGAAGGTAACAAAGGTAACTAGGATGATACCTCAAGTGGAAGTTCGAGTTGGATCGTATCATTGCAAGAGCGACTTCACGGTTTTAGACTTTTCAGACTTTGATGTGATTCTTGGGATAGATTGGCTATCAGAGAATTTAGTCCACTTGGATTGTAGAGAGAAGAAAGTGACCTTCAAAGTACCCGGGAAATCAGACAAGACTTATCAAGGGAATGTGTACAAGCCGAGTAATAAGCGACATCCGATAATTTCAGCGGTCAAGGCAATTAGAGCTTGTCAGAAAGGTTGTGAAGGCTACTTGTTGTACGCAGTGGATGTGGAACAAGTGAAGCCTAAGCTAGAAGAAACTCCAGTAGTGAGAGAGTACCCTGAGGTATTTCCGGAAGAGTTACCGGGAAACATGCCGGATAGAGAAATCGAGTTTGAGATCAAGTTGGTACCCGGAGCGGCACCAGTTGCTAAGGCATCCTATAGGATGGTACCGGCTGAATTAAAGGAGTTGAAGGCTCAACTTAAGGATATGCTTGAGAGGAATATAATTCAGCCCAGTACTTCGCCTTGGGGAGCCCCCGTTTTGTTCGTGAAGAAGAAAGATGGTAGCATGAGGATGTCTATCGACTACAGGGCGTTGAATAACCTTACCATCAAGAATAAGTATCCCTTGCCGAGGATAGACGATCTGTTCAATCAGTTGCAAGGCAAGAAAGTGTTCTCTAAGATTGATCTTAGGTCCGGATATCATCAGTTGAAGATCAAGGTGGCAGATATACCGAAGACGGCTTTTAGTACGAGATATGGACATTATGAGTTCTTGGTTATGCCCTTTGGACTCACTAATGCTCCATCTGCATTTATGGATTTGATGCAGCGAGTCTTTATGCCATACTTGGATAAGTTTGTGATAGTGTTCATAGACGACATCCTAGTGTACTCTAAGGATGAGAAAGAACATGAAGAACACTTAAGGATAGTGTTAGATACTTTGAAGAAGAACAAGTTGTTCGCTAAGTTTTCAAAGTGTGACTTTTGGTTGAAACAAGTCAGTTTCTTGGGACATGTCATTTCTGGAGATGGCATCCAAGTTGATCTAGCAAAGATAGAAGCAGTTGAGAATTGGCCTAAACCTACTACAGTTTCGGAAGTAAGGAGCTTTCTTGGTTTGGCTGGCTGCTATAGGAAGTTTGTGCAGGACTTCTCGAAGATAGATACTCCACTCACTAAGCTTACATAGAAGAATGTGAAGTTTGAATGGACCAGCGAGTGTGATGCAGCTTTTCATACCTTGAAGGATAGGTTGACTACGGCCCCAGTGTTGGCAGTTCCGGAGATTTTTGACAACTACGATGTCTACACAGACGCTTCGGGAGAGGGTCTAGGTTGTGTGTTGATCCAAGGAGGAAAAGTGATTGCTTATGCATCTAGGCAGTTGAAGGTGCGTGAGAAGAACTACCCGACACATGATTTAGAATTGGCAGCAGTAGTGTTTGCATTAAAGACTTGGAGGCACTACTTGTATGGAGTTAAGGCCAGGATCTTCACCGATCATAAGAGTTTAAAGTATTTCTTCACACAAGAGAATCTAAACATGAGGCAACGGAGATGGCTAGAGTTCGTGAAGGACTATGATTTGGATATTCAGTACCATCCAGGCAAAGCCAATGTAGTGGCATATGCTTTAAGCAGGAAACCAGTATTTGCAGGTTCAAGCGTCGAAGATGTGGCAGAAAGGTTAGATGGACTGGAAATCAGCAGGTTTGATCAGATTGAGGAACGACAATTTGTGGCGCCGTTGTTAGCAAGGTCAGAGTTGATGGATGACATTCGGGAGAAGCAAGATGAAGACCCAGCTTTGGTTGATTTGAAGCGAGTTGCTAGAGAGAAGCCTACAGTGGGTTACGTCTTGGATAAGCATGGCAACCTTTGGTACCAGGATCGTTTATGTGTGCCTAATGTTGGCGACATAAGGCAGAGAGTCATGGAAGAGGCACATAGGATTGCCTTTGCAGTTCATCCAAGTGCTACTAAGATGTATCGGGACTTGAAAGAAAGGTTTTGGTGGCCCTCGATGAAGTTGGAAATAACCAAGTTCGTAGCAGAGTGTGACATCTGTCAGAAAGTTAAGGCAGAACATAGAAGACCAGGAGGAATGCTTAAACCCTTGGATATCCCTGAATGGAAATGGGATAAGATTACGATGGACTTCATCACCGGTTTACCAAGGACAAAAGGAGGACATGATGCGATTTGGGTAATTGTGGATAGATTGACCAAATCCGCTCATTTCTTACCGTATAAGGTTGATATGCCTTTGAAGAAGATGACGACACTATACTTGGATAATAAAGTGAAGTTACACGGAGTTCCTATCTCTATAGTCTTGGATCGAGATAGTCGATTCGTCAGTCGCTTTTGGAAGAGTTTACAAGAAGCCTTTGGAACCAAGTTGGATTTGAGTACGGCCTTTCATCCTCAGACAGATGGGCAATCTGAGAGGACCATCCAAACACTCGAGGACATGCTAAGAGTTTGTGTTTTGGAAGTAGGCGGATCATGGGATGATTACCTACCCGTAGCGGAGTTTGCCCACAACAACAGTTATCATGACAGTATAGGCATGACGCCGTTCGAAGCGTTGTATGGAAGAAGATGTAGAACGCCGCTGTTTTGGGATGAAGTTGGGGAAAGACAGATTACAGGGCCGGAAATGGTTGAACAAGCTAAGGAAGAGTTCAGTTGGTTAAGAAGAATCTGAAGGCAGCTCAAGACAGGCAGAAAAGTTGGGCTGATGTTAGGAGAAGACCGCTTGAGTTTGAAGTCGGTGATAGAGTGTATCTACGAGCTTCACCGATGAAGGGAGTGAAACTCTTTGGACAAAAGGGAAAGCTAAGTCCAAGGTATGTTGGACCATTTGAAATTCTGGAAAGGATTGGACCGTTGGCTTACAAGCTTAAGTTACCGGAATCGATGTCAAGGGTCCATAGTGTGTTTCACGTTTCCATGTTGAAGAAGTGTCTGACGAGGAATGATGTTGAAACTACGGTTGATCCGGAAATCCTACAAGACAATCTTGCTTATGATGAGAAACCGATCAAGATTTTGGACCGGAAGGAAAAGATGATAAAGAGACGGATGATTCCTTTGGTTTTGGTTCAGTGGAATAATCATTCACCCGAGGAGGCAACTTGGGAAGTTGAAGATGATATGATCAGTGAATTCCAAGAGTTCGTGGATTTACCAGGTATGTTCTAGTTTCGAGGACGAAACTCCTTTTAAGGGGGGAGGAATGTAATATTCCGATTTTCGGGAAAGGGCAGACGTGTCATTTTGCGAAAACGAAATATTATTATTTCTTTTCTTTTATTGGAGTTAAGTATTTTATGGATTTTATATATATAATTTTCGAGTTATATGTATATAATTAAAAGGATTATTCTGAATTTTGGTAATTAAGGGTGTTTATGGGAAAAGGGGATTTATTTGGGAATTGTATTTAAGGGAAATTTACACACAATAATCCCATAACCTAATCAAAATCGAAATTCGGTTTTATATCTCCCTCTCTCTGCGCAATTTTGAGGAGAAAAAATAGGGCTTGGATAGTTTTCGCGATTTGTTGAGGCAAAGCTTAATCGTTTTCAGATCAGAGTAGAGGATTGGAACCGTTGTGAGGAGCACATCGTTTGGATATCAGTTTTGTGGGAAGAGCTACAGACTTTCAAGGCTGTTTGGATCTGTTTTGGAGCAGCAATTAGGTAAGAAACTCTTCCTATGATCTCAGTTATGATTTGTAAAGTTTAGATCATGTTTTAAGATCCGTAGACGCAAGAAAGATGTGCTTTTCGTTGATCAAAGGATCATAGATGTTTAGATATGTCACCTACGTTTTACTGTGCTTAATTCGATGTTAATTAGGTTAGAAACAGTGCAGAAATCGAGTTTTATCGATCTTAGCGTTTTGGGAAAAACCCAGGCGGACGGGCGTCTGACTTAGGCAGACGGGCGTCCGAGACCTTAGTAGCCCGGACGGGCGTTTGCAATAGGCGACGGGCGTCCGAGGTTAGATTTTTGATTCGGGATGTAGTCGTTTTAGACGGACGGGCGTCTGGGGTTTAGTGGACGGGCGTCTGGTTACGGACGGGCGTCCATAGGAGGTCAAACGGGCGTCTGGCATGTTTTACTTGTTTTTTTACGGTTTTATCACTTTAGTTTGGTTTTGGGTTTTATAATTATATTATAATCGTGTTAAACCCTTATTTATGAGATGATAACATGGTATAAATTAAACAAGCCTGAATTGAGCTTCTGATTCGTTAAGTTAAAACACCGAATGTACTCTTAAAGGGAGTTGAAGTTCGGATCCGTCGGAAGAGCATGATAGGCTTGTGCTTTGATGAATTACCATTCATCACTGTCTGTGTAATTGCTAGGCCTTGTCTATGTCTAGTGGTCTAGGAAGAGAGTAGTCAAGGTGAGGGAGATTAATTGAAAACACATAGGTGGTTAGTTAATCGTCCTAATAAAACACGTACTTGACTAGTAAAAGATTAAACAACATGTCTCTCTTGGATAGGCACCAGTCTATATCGCGATGTGTGTGCTACCTCTGAAGGTGGAAGAACTCCGTAGGTCAACAAAACCCTAAGTACGGAGGGACTCCGCTGAGGTGTGCGTACTATCGGAGCCTACCTAGTCTAGCCTCTGTGGATATTGGTGTGATCCACTAATATGTTGCAATCGATATCTCCTGGTGGATATACATCAGGTGTACTGCCCTTGACTGCGGTTGTAACATAGATAAGTTAAGTAGAAACGTTTAGTCAATTCATGTTGATGGACATGAGATGAGCCCTAGATTGAGTCGGTCAAACTTAAACAACTAAACTTTTAATTATCTTTATTCTATAAATTATAATTGTTGTCATAGCTTCTCTTTCTTATTAAGTACGTTGTACTTACCTTAAATGCATGTTTTCTATGTGTTTGGGGGTGAGAAGACGAACAGGTTGAGAGTGTTTACGCGGAGGAGTTCGATGATGACGTTTGAAGACGCCTCATTGAAGAGTTTACATTTATTCTCTATTAGATGGTTTTAGACTTTTTGGTCTTTCGAGACTTGTAGTACTGTTACGTTTCTTTTGAGAATATCGTACATTTCCTTCGGATTATCGTATTTTTCTTGAATGTAATAAATTACATTTCCTTCTTTAGATTTCATTTCTATTCTTGGATGTTTGGAAATTTTTATACCCGAGTCTTTTGCTTCCGTTTGCTTATTTTTTATACGACGTAGTAAAGGCTTACGTATAAAGTGAATTTGTTTTTATTTTATACGTGCCGAACGTTCCTTTTTCGGATAAGGACTCGGTGTCCGGGAACATACTACATGCTTACAATCTTGATATCATGATTCTATGGTACATGCTTCATGCTTACAATCTTGTATATTGTGTAATGTTTGGTCTTGTTGGTCAGTTAAAAAGTTGATATATCATTACAAGTCTTCTGAATTGATGGTATCTATAAGTAATTATAAGTAGCAGCTAATTACTTATAAGTAATTTTGATCTTGTTGGTGAGTTAAAAAGTTGATATGTATGTTTTTATTTAGTGAACTGAATGTTGCATGCTATTGATAGTTTGATATATTGTTTACTTTGAGAAACTTTTGGCCGTAAAGTAAGTGTGTCGTGCCATTTAATTAGAAAGATGAAAAGACGTGTTGTGTCATTTTATTTTAGAAAAATTAATAGATAAGTGTGTTGTGCCATTTTTTTTAGATAAATGAATGATTTTCTGTGTTGTGCCGCTTTGAATTAGGGGTGCTAGAGTTCATTGAGATAGGTTGTAAAGTAAACTTTTAAACTTTGAAACGCTTGCACGAAATTGAGGTAATTAATTAGCTTCATCAATATATATGTTTCATTCTATTTCGATATCAATAGTGTTATTTTTTTTGTTGTGTTTTCAGAACAATTTTGACAACGTTCGTTCTGAGATTGTGCTATCGGATGCACAAACATTGTTCAGAAAAGGGAAGAATAGAATGAAGGATGGAGTAAAACGTTTAGTAGCGGAACATAATACTCTTCGACCTCCCAAGCCAACAACCGTGGAGAAAGAACAATTCTGGAAGGACTATCTTGACCAAATTAATACTCCGGAGTTTACGGTAAATTTTTTATTCTAATCCATGCGTGAACTAGTTTGAGTAATTATTTCTTATTACTAACTATCTAACCACAATTTAACATTTTATTGTAGAAATTATCCGAGCAGACGCTATAAACCGTGGCAAACACAAGTATACGACTAAGAAAGGGCGGATGCCCCTGGCCAGACATCGGATGAAAGGAGTAAGTATTCAACTTTAAATTGATATAAAGTTACTTCATTGAATATTCAAGTCTAACTATTACGCATTACTTCTTTTTAAGTATCCAAATGCAAATCCCGAGGGATTGGATCCGATTATTATCTTGGGGGATATGCACAGGAATAAGAACGACGGTTCATTCGTCAATGAGGCAGCGAGGCAGAAATTCATAAGGGTTATACCTTTCTTTTTTATTGCATTTACATGCGACCTCGTTTTTATTCTTTAACTTACAAAAACAAATTTTTGTTTCTTTAGGAAGAGATGATGTAGTTGAGATTATAAATTTCTTCAGAAGGATGTCGTTTTACCGCTGAACAAGAAAATGATATATTCCGTCGAGTACTAGGCGTAAGGCGAGATTACCTTGCTGGACTTGGACCTTCTCAACCCTCGGCATCAATCTCTTCACAAAATCAATCGCAATCGTCAAAAGCATTGTTAAAGAGTCGGGACAAAAGCATCGCCAACTTGAAAAGGAAATACAAGGAGCAGAATAAGCAATGGAAAGATGCTTTTACGGCGGTCATTGAGAGTCTCACAGCTAAGATTCCAAACCTAACAATGCCGTAGATAAACTTTCCCGAGTGCGATGAAGATTGTCGAGGATAATATAGTTTGAGTATTTATTTGAGTATTAGTATTTACTTTAAATATTATTATTGCGGTATTTATCTAGTAGTGACTTATTGATTAAGTCACCGAACACTGTATATTTGTATTCTCGGTAACCATATTGAATCAATGAAATACAATACTCTTTGAATCATGTTATGGTATCGGAACAATATCAATTTTCCTCTCGTTATGCCAATATTTCCTAAACACTAATCCTTTTTCCAAAAAATAAAAGAAATTTTAAAAAAAAATTCAGAGGTTTCCTTCTCAAGCCAGCATCTACGCACGTTTCCTTCTCCGGACGGCCTGTCAAATTGCACCAGTACCATCTCCTCCGGTGGTTCTCCAATCAATTTTGCCCCAGCTGCCATCGCTGCTCAACCTTGTAGCCACGACAACCCCCAAAAACGAGAAAACCGTCGGCCTTTGCTCTTCGACCATGGCTGCCGTCTCCGGTAATCATTCCCCTCTAACCCACAGCCCGGCTGCCATGCCTCCTCACCCTTGGCAGCGTACCTAGAGTAGTTCTCTCCCTCCTTGCTTCCCGCTGATTTCTCGTGCACTTGGATCAAGTTCCGTAATCGTTGTTTTTCCTCTTTATTATTTCTAATTTACTGTACCAGCCAAAAAAAAAAACATATTTTTGTTGACCATCAGCAACCAAATAAAAAAAAAAAGTAGGTATTTTGTTGTTGTTACATTTACGGTTTATTTAAGAGTTGCAATCATGACAAGCCATGGCTGTGGCTTCCCTCGTTTCTGACTTTCTGGCGTGCCATATGCTCAACAGTCCTTGGTTTGCCAAATTTGTGCTCACGCGGGCCATACGGCCCCGGCCAGCTCTTTTCGGTATACTTACTCCCATCCACCGACCTCTCAGTTACCACCATCTCGGACTTCTCAGGCATACGAGGTTTCTCCGTCCACACATCTCGGTTTTGATTGGATTGTGGGTACGGGGGCTACTCAGCATATCACTCATGACCCTCGATATCTCAACTTATCATCTACGCCTTATGCTGGGAACGACAAAGTGCACGTCGGTGACGGTACAGGTTTATCTATTACCCATTACGGCTCTTCGTCTGTAAATTAATACGGCTCTTCGTCTGTAAACCACTTTTGTAAACCTGCTAGGAATATGAACAATTAAACTGCATAATAGATCACACAATCATAAACAAGTCCTTAAAACACTTAAGTATCTTAAAAGAACACACTGTTCAAGGGTTGGCACCAACTGTTTGCCTTACACTTACCATGGCTCTAGCCCCCGAAAATGATCGGGATGAAATGGGGTGTGTAGCAAGAGCAAACAAGCTTAAGCTACAATCACAACACAAAGATAAGCTACACATCGAACAATAAACATCAACATTAGAACAGCCCCTTTTTAATGCCCCTTATGGGCAGGGCTTACTATCTAACAATTCATGCATTTCTTATGAAACTTGTTACAAAGTACCACAAGACAGTTTTACACCATTGATCTTAATTATGTAATTCATAAGAATCAATAGGATGTCACACGTCATAATCAATGGTGTAAAAATATGTTGTGGTATTTTGTTATGACTATTTTGTTGTGTCACTATCATTACTCAGATACTGTTGTTCTGAAAAACAAAAACAAAAACAAAAAAGATTTACAGATACCATTTTGCCATTTTTACTGCTACAATAGAAATAAGACAGTTTTTTTCTTGAAACATGAGTAGATATATAAGCAAACTCGAAAGAGTGAAATAATATGAGGTGGATTGCACACTTGCACATGTTTAGTTGGCAGATGGGAAAAATCTGGATACCATTAATGTGTATAGTTACAATCATGGGAACTGTGAAGAATAATACAAATGTCCATTGTTTTTATTTATTTTTTCCATTTACTAAACAAATTGTTTACATTAAAATTCTTTTCCTCACATTTCCTTTTCATTTCCATGTGAACTTTGTCGGGCCCATGCAAGTAAAAGATATGTTTTTCTTTTTCTTTTTAGTGGAAAAGGAAAAAGCTTTAAAATTGCATGTTCATTTTGGTCTTGAGGATTTAAGGTTTACATAAGTAATGATTACACCCAACATGCTTCTATATAAGGAGATAAGATTTCCCATTTAGTCCTATGGAGTTTTCATTTCATATTTGAGCTTTTTTTTGCTTAGTTTTACATTTTCTTACAGAAAACATGGCCAAAATGGTAAAAGGAAGATTAAAGCAGTGTTTGCTCTATCTTCTTGTTTGTTCTCTAATAATATTGAAAACAAATGGATTTTTTGTTGGTATTACATATGTTGAAGATGCTGTGAGTAAAGGAGCAGGTACTAGCATTTTAATTTGCTTTGTTTTCACTTTATTTGGAAATTACAATTTCCCCTAATTTATTTGTTTTATTTTAATTTTTCAGATGAAAAAGAATGAATTTTATTTATATATACTTTTGATTTTTGGGGGTTTAATGTATGTGTATTAATTTGTGCTAAATTCTTTGCAGTGTGTTTGGATGGTATTCCACCTGCTTACCATCTTGATAAGGGATCTGGTGCAGGAATTAATAATTGGTTGGTCCATATCGAGGTTCGTGTTATTATCATCGTTTTTTTTTTCTTTTTATAGAATTGTCGCCCCGATCAGATAAATGTTGCCGCAACAAAATGTTTAGAATAATTTAAATAACTAATTTCGATTTATACCAAAGGAACCTATATAATATACAATCAAGTCATTAAGTTACCTTTATTCAGGTTACCCGATCATTCGAATATATTCTACTAGTCCGCTCCGGATACTTAGGATACACACTTGGGCAAATTTGTACTTTTTCAAAGTTTTTGAATACCGGATTCGGATATTCACTTCTATAACTCGTATATGCATGTGAAATGAAGAATCATGTTTAAAAAATTAACTAAAAATCGCCAGATAACGAATGAAAAGCTTTCCAAAACGATGAAAAACTACCAAAAATGAGCAAAACAAAAAATTGTTTTCATCTTTATTATTCAGTCCTTATAGTTTTATTGTGCACAGTCTGATCTCTTTGCACTTATCCTACAATTTTTAAGATCTCTCCCCCCCCCCCCCCCCCTCCCCGCTTATCTATATCCGTGCAACCTAAGGTCTAACTAACTACTGTCACAGGCTGAAGAGAGGCACTGTGAAGTTCTGGGACGTCTTATGTATGCCGAAGCTTGTTGCTAAACAAGAAGGTCTTGATGAAGGCTTCAGACTTGTGATCAATGACGGACCCAATGGATGTGAGTATTCCTTTTTTCTTGTCTTTTTTCTCTCAATGTACGTGCAAAATGCACAGATTCCCCGTTTAAACCGGAATTTTTTTGGACAGGCCAATCTGTTTATCATCTTCACCTTCACCTTCTCCGGGGACGTCAAATGAACTGGCCACCTGGTTAACATGTGCATTACACTCTCGGGTTTCTTAGGTGGCATTATGATAATGTCCCTAGTCTCAGGCATCAACGCTGCCTGAGAAACCCGAGAGTGTAATGCCGTTAGGCACGCTTGTTTAATGCTGTAATGATGAAAACACGGTTTCACTTGATATAATATCATGTACTTCAAATGAATGACAAATTTTTATGATTGAAATTTAATTGCATAAAATACTATTGTGTGTGTGTATTAGGAGGGCAAGAACATCAAAACGCCCAAAACCATTATACACTACACCTACCATGCTTGAGGACACCTAAACCTCCGAGGCTACTTGTACTAACCAAAGAACCTTGGTGTGATCTTTTGAAGCATTTTTTGTGAACGAGAAACTGAATCTTTTGCTGTATGCACAAATCCTTTGAATCTGGTCCCACCAGGTCCAAAAAAAAAAAAAAAAAAAAAAAAAAACACATACACTAATAATAAAAATTGTAAGTTAACAATAATCTTTTATTCATTATTAAAGTAAACATTCAGGATTAAAGCAAGTGTCTTGATTAAACGAGGTTTTCTTCTAACAAAGATAAGAAATATTATTATTGTATAAAGCAAAACCAAGTGACTTCAGCGAAGAAATCGTATTAAAATTTGTCGCGAGAATAAAAAAAGAGAAAATTAACTCCATAAATGAGAATTCAAATTTCGGATCGAACAATAAGACTCCACAAAAGGAGAACAAAGTCCACATATAGGACACAAAACAACACTAATACACATTTATTGGTGTTTCTATTTTGGGGAATCTCAAAAAATACCCTGTTTGGGTAAATATAATTTTTGTCTACACCTTTTTTTTCAAAATTTTATTCCTACCTTCCGCCTTAAGCATCTACGGTACCGCTGAAAAGTTGGATGGTACCGCTTTCATCTTGGACGGTACCGCTTTCATCTTGAAAAATGAAAAATATCACAGGTTGGCGGAATCTTCCATTGATCAGTGGTAAGGAAGGCGGTACCGTCGAAAATTAGAGCGGTACCGTCGAAAATTAGAGCGGTACCGTCGAAAATTAGAGTGGTACCGTCGATGATTTCAGCGGTAAGGAAGGCGGATAGAGCGGTACCGTCGAATTCTAGGGCGATGGGTATATGAAAAAAAGTTTGAAAAACAGGGATGTATAGGAAAAAATGTTTTATGCAAATTGGGTATTTTTTAAGTTTCCCCTTCTATTTTTCACATCAACAAAAAAATCATATCTTGCTGTTAAAAAAATATTTTTTATCATAAAATCTTGTTCGGGTCGTTACATAAACTCACATTAAAATTTCAAAAACATCGTGTAAGGACATCTAACTAAAAAAAGTGGATGATTTATAAAAATATCCCAATCATTCATTTACATAAATAAACACAAATAAAATCCTAAAAAGAAGTTAACACCCCTGCTGTCGGAATTTCAAATTGGTAGGAATTTAGTCCCCTATATTTCTGTTCTGAAAAAATGTACATTTTTGGACACTTAATGGATTTGAAGTTGGGTAAAATGTAAGTGTCTTAAAAGTGTAACATTAGATAATATAGTTATGGGACTAAAAATGTCAATATGAAAGATATGTGCAAGTTAATTTTCAGAAAATGAAGAACAATAACGGACAAAAAAAAAGTAATTTTGCCTAATTAAAAAGCACCTAAATGAATATCTGAATATATTTAAATGATTGTGAATGATTGACTGCAATGTCGGTGTTTTATACCATTTTGTTGGATACCATCTAATTCATCTTGTTCCTTACTTTTAGTCTTACTTATTCATTGTGGGTTGTGTTATGTTTTCTCACTTACATTATCTTGAGCTGATTGCAGGCTTCACAAACTTCTGGCTATTCTATTGACTTAAAAATGATCCTTCAGTAATAAGTAGGGCATGAGGCGAGCAGTATTTGATTAATGTGTCATGAGATTATTACTATTATTATTTTAGTTTCTGATTTGCCAACAAAAAGTTTCGTGATTCAAAATATCGATTTCGAATCATTGCCAAACGATTCGGATCGGACAATTGGGAAAAAATCAGACTCGATTCATTACATAAACTCAAACGGAAATTTAAACACATCGTGTAAGGACGTCTAACAAAAAATAATAATAGTTTATACATGTTCATCATATATGGATATGGCCAAAAAGAAGAAATACATATTTGATAATGTAACTAAACAATAGGACGAAAATACATATATTTGATAATGGAATATAGTTGATCAGTGCATCTCTGAAAGAGCTTCTTACTTGTCTTTACCACTTTAAATAATCTGTTTCCCATCTTCCATTGACAAAGCTTCCAATTTGTATTTCAGTAATATGTGCAATTTTTTGGTAGCCATCGCTTTCTTTGTTAAGACTTCGCAAGCAATCTACCACTCTCGTATGCATTCCCCCCAGATCTAAAGTCTGGAGCTTTGTTAAATATTGTATATCCTGAGGTAACTCCTCAATCAACTTGCAGTTCCCAATGGTCAAGGTCTCCAACTCAGGAAGTGTCCCTTTCTCAAATGTCATCAATTTCAATCCAGTTAAACCAAGGAGCACTAGTTTCTTGAGCTTTTGAAAACCTCCCGCCAAAAAGTTCAATGTATCCCCCATATATGCATCACAAAGTCGAAGATCAACCAAATTTGGCATACCTTTAAGACACCCAAGAGGATTTTCTCTTAAACAGCTATGAAGCAGGAATAGTTTTGACAAGCCATGACAGGAAGGAACCCAATTTGGAATCTTTACCAAACGCCCCACAAAAGTCAACCAATGAAGAAACTGAAGATTTGATAAATGGGAATAATCCAAATCAATAATCTCGTTTCGTGTTATTGCTTGAATATTTAGTGTTACAAGATTGGTTAGTTTCTCAAGGGAAGAACATAGTGCCCTTCCATTTTCTCTTGTGACCTTCGTAATGCCAAGACTCCTCAATTGGGTGAGCTTCCCGATTTCCTGTATGACTTTTTCACTATCTACCTCAATAAAATGCAAAATATGTAAGGAAACAAGTGCTCCAAATCCATATGGAGCTCTGGAACCCGAAACTGAACAATCATCGGGATCGTAGAGATATGTCCCGCCTATCCCGAGACGGTAAAGTTTCTTGAGCATTATGATATCAGCAGGTAACTCTGTCACCTTAGTGTAATCTAAAAACAAATATTCTAGGTTTTGAAGCTGTCGTATACTTCTAGGGATATTTTTAACATTGGTTCTTGCTAGGTTTAGATAAGTAAGGTTATACAACTTGAATACTACATCTGGAATAATGTTTAGATTGGAACATTCCCAGTTCAACACCTTAAGTAACTTTGAAGTTCCCTCCTAGAAGTTTAGATAAAGACGAGTCGGATATACTTGAAGGGGACTTATGGCTTCTTATTATAGATCGGAGATGCAACAAGTGCGCGGGCTCTTTTGGATCAAGTTCCGTAATCGTTGTTTTTCCTCTTTATTATTTCTAATTTACTGTACCAGCCAAAAAAAACCATATTTTTGTTGACCATCAGCAACCAAATAAAAAAAAAAAGTAGGTATTTTGTTGTTGTTACATTTACGGTTTATTTAAGAGTTGCAATCATGACAAGCCATGGCTGTGGCTTCCCTCGTTTCTGACTTTCTGGCGTGCCATATGCTCAACAGTCCTTGGTTTGCCAAATTTGTGCTCACGCGGGCCATACGGCCCCGGCCAGCTCTTTTCGGTATACTTACTCCCATCCACCGACCTCTCAATTACCATCATCTCGGACTTCTCAGGCATACGAGGTTTCTCCATCCACACATCTCGGTTTTGATTGGATTGTGGGTACGGGGCTACTCAGCATATCACTCATGACCCTCGATATCTCAACTTATCATCTACGCCTTATGCTGGGAACGACAAAGTGCACGTCGGTGACGGTACAAGTTTATCTATTACTCATTACGGCTCTTCGTCTATAAATTAATACGGCTCTTCGTCTGTAAATTCTCCTTCCCAGTCATTTTATTTATCTAATAACTACACTAAAGTTCTTTTTACTTACAATGAGAAAAATGGTAGAATTACCCAAAAGAAATGGTAGTCCTAACCAGAAGAATATTTTAATCAGGGATTACTCAATGTGCAGGCCTAATATGATACAGAACAGTAACAATGGTATAACAGCACAATTTTTTCTCTGCCTTCCTGTACATATGTTTCAATGTAATTTGTTGTGTGCATTGGGCGTCTCGAATAACGAATTTTGCCTGACCAAATAGCAAGGAGAACTCTACTTTCAGACTCTCAAAGGTAATGTATTTTTTCTTACTTACTACATGCTCGTTCTTTACGTTTTTCAATATGATAATTTGATAATCGTATGTAAGTGCTATGTTTTTGTTTCTCTCACTGATATCAAGCACCTAAAGAGATAGAGAAAATTTGATTGGGTTTAGTTTTGGTTAGAACTCAACTGAGAAATGGATAAGTTTCAAAAGGGTAAACGTTTACCATAATCGCGTGCTAGTATGTTGTTGTGATGTGTTATCCCATAATATGTAGCTATTTCCGTGGGCTACGATTCCTTATAATCATATTGCCTACAGAATTCCCGGCATCTTCAGTATTGTTCCTTGTTGACAGATATTCCGTCTGAGTTGCATTATGGTTAAATTTCTCCCTTTTATTGTCAAATGCTTGGAGTCCATGAATTTCGTACGTTGAACGGCATTTTCGAGATCTAAATATAGTTCATTCCTCTTATATGCAATAGGCCTCATAAATGGCCTATTGCAAATTTGCAATAAGTACTTCCTACCCTTTCATCCTTTAGTATTATATGTACATTAAGTTCTACGTTTTTTCCCTCACGCGCTCTTTTCTACACACAAAAACACAGGCACATCTTTTGTACACATAACAAGATTCGTAGAGAATTAATTTACTATACGGGGAATATTACATGAACACTAACTACATGTAGTCAAGTTCGAGGTAGTCTAACAGATTACTTCCTCCGTCGTAGAAATAGTCGTGCTTTCATTTTTGGATGTACCAAGAATATTGTCACTCAATCGTCATCTGCAATTTGGCCAATGAAAGTAATCATATTAATATTCTGCCATTTCTTTATATACCATATTGTTATTGAAGAGTATCTTAGCTCATGTTGTTTGTCTATAACTTTTGTTTATTAGCGTGCCCCGTATCAGATACGTATAATCCGACACAGATACGCTCCGGATTTCTCTTGAGTTTTTAGGTATCTTAAATTGATAATCAAAATTTCAAGTGTTACGGTCTTCTTTCTTTCACTGAGAGAAGATGCCGGGTTATATATTGTTGATGTTACAAGGATATCTTACTGAAGCTATTTCAGTAAGATATAATTCCGTAGAATCATATTGGTAGCAGAATTTCCGACATCTTCAGTCATGTTCCTTTTTTGATTGATACAGTCTCTAAGTTTCGTAATGATCAAATTTTCTCCTTGTGTCGAGTGCTTGGAGTCCATGAATATTGTCAATGGAACAGGGCTTTTGAGATATAGATGTAATTGCAATACACAGTCTTTATATATATGCATTAGGCCTCATAAATGGCCTTTTGCAATAGGTACTTTCTACCCTCTGGTCATTTAGTATATTTTTCTACATTAAGTGCTACGTTTTCTCTCACACACTCTTGTATTCCTTTTTTTTCTTTTTCTTTATTCTCTCAATGTTCTTGCAAAATGCAGATTTTTTTATTTAATTAGTTGAACTGAACTGGAATCTATTTGGACAGGCCAATCTGTTCATCATCTTCACCTTCACCTTCTCGGGGACGTCAAATGAACTGGCCACCGGGTTAACATGAGCATCAACGCTGCCTGAGAAACCCGAGAGTGTAATTAATGCAGCTAGGCACAATTGTTAATGAAAAATGGTTTCTATTATGTTATTTGACACCTATTTCTGAATTTGCGGGAAGAAACTTATGCACTTGATACCTATATCATGTACTTCAAATGAATGACATGTTTTTGTGATTGAGATTTAATTGCTTAAAATGTTATTGTGTATGTGTATTAGGAGGGCTAGAACCTCACAACTTCGATCTCTAGCCAAATGTAGCACTCAGAATAACTTTTATTTCTATTTGTATTAATTGAAGAACCATTTTTGTGAAAGAGAAACCAAATCTTTTGGTGTATGAATTCCGTTGTAGATTGTCTTTGATGGTAATGCAATTATCTCTCTTAGAATTAGAAGTGCTTGCACTCTTACTTTGGTACGTTCTCCCTTTAATTTTAAATCTAGATCCATCGTTATGGAACTCTTTAATGACATTATGAGTTTCATAGCCATGCGGAGCTAATCTTCTCGTCTAGTGTAGATAATGAATGAGTAAGAGTATTTTATCTCGTATGTTAGATCTTGTATCTCGGATCTTGTGTTGTTTCATTCTCTTTAATTTTGTTAGCTTGTTGAGATCAAAATGAGATGCTTGGTGCGGGAAAAGAGGTATAGAGACTGATAGGTAAAATTCATCTTAACATGAATTCGATTTCTTATGTGGGTTTTGTAGCTTAATCTATGAATCCGAGAGAGTTAATGCGCTAAATCATTAGGCTAATGTGATTTTAAGACCGACGTATTCAGCACAGCGAACTGCGAATTAGAAGCAACTCGATCAAAACATCATGTCGGACAATGAGGGTCGAACGGCATAAGTTTCAGAATACGAAACATGATCGATGACGAAGGCAAAACAACCGATTCCCGGAAAGAAACCCTAGCTCGCTTCGGCAGAGCATTACTTCGGCGAGGCGAAGAGATCGAAACTCAAATACACGCTATCCTACTTTTCGATCAATAAACGCTTCAGAGCATAAGGCTCATCCCAGGTGGTTAGTCACCTAGGTTTTACCGCGGCCTCAGTGGGAGGACCAGGGTTTGAATCCCCCTTCCCCCATTCCCCTCCTTTCGTAGCAGAAAAAAAAAAAATCAATAAACGCTTCACACGTGAAAAAAAAGATAAAAAAAACTTTGTAATAGTACTTTTCGGTCACACGCTTCACAAAGTCCTCATATAGGACACAAAACAACACTAATACACATTTATTGGTGTTGCTCCTTTTTATATCCATGAAATTCATATTTTGCTGTTAAAAATAAATAAATTATTATTATCATAAAATCTTGTTCGGCTCGTTACATAAACTCACATGAAATTTTCAAAAACATTGTGTAAGGACGTCAAACAAAAAAGTAAATAGTTTATAGTAAATGTTTTACTACTAAATTTTATAAAATATCTAAGCTAATGTTACTGAACAATGGGAAGAAAATACATATTTGATAATGGAATACAGTTTGATCAGTGCATATCTGAAAGAACCTTCTTACTTGTCTTTACCACTTTAGATAATCCGTTTCCCATTTTCCATTGACATAGCTTACAATTTTTATTTCACTAATATGTGCAATTTTTTGGTAGCCATGGCTTTCTTTTTTAAGATTTCGCAAGCTATTTCCCAGTCTCATGGGCATTTCTTGGAGATTTAATTTCTGGAGCTTTGTTAAATATTGTATATCCTGAGGTAACTCTTCAATCAACATGCAGTGCCTAATGGACAAGGTCTCCAACTGAGGCAGTGTCCCTTTCTCAAATGTCATCAATTTCAGTCCACTTAATCCACCGAGCAGTAGTTTCTTGAGTTTTTGAAAGCCTCCCGCCTTAAAGTTCAATGTATCCCCCATAAATGCATCATAAAGTCGAAGATTAACCAAATTTGGCATACCCTCAAGACACCCAAGAGGATTTTCTCTTAAACAGCTACGAAGCAGGAATAGTTTTGACAAGCCGTAACAGGAAGGAACCCAATTTGGAATCTTTACCAAACGCCCCCAAAACGTCAACCGATGAAGAAACTGAAGATTTGAGAAAAGGGAATATTCCAAATCAATAATCTCGTTTCGTGTTATTGCTTGAATATTTAGTACTACAAGATTGGTTAGTTTCTCAAGGGAAGAACATAGTGCCCTTCCGTTTTCTCTTGTGACCTTTGTAATTCCAAGGCCCCTCAACTGTGTGAGCTTCCCGATTTCACGTATGACTTCTTCGCTATCTACCTCAATAAAAAACAAATAATGTAAGGAAACAAGTATTCCAATTCCATATGGAGCTTTGAAACCCGAAATTGAATAACTACCGGAATCGTTGAGAAATGGCCCACTTATGAAGAGACAATTAAGTTTCTTGAGCATTATGATATCATCAGGTAACTCTGTCACCTTCGTGAAATATACAAACAAATATTCTAAGTTTTGAAGATTTCGTATACTTCTAGGGATATTGGTAACATTGGTGTTTCCTAGGTTTAGATAAGTAAGGTTAGACAACTTGAATACTTCTTTTGGAATAATGCTTAGACCGGAAGATTTCAAGTACAACACCTTAAGTAATTTTGAAGTACCTTTTAAAATTTTAGATAAAGACGAGTCGGATATACTTGAAGGGCACTTATGGCTTGTTATTATAGATCGGAGATGCAACAAGTGCACGGGCTCTTTTGGAAATGTGGACTCATCGACCACCAAACGTCTAACATTTTCCAGTTGTACAGTGTTTGGTGTAGAGGCTGCTTGTAAAATGTTGTATTCTTTACATTTCGAGAGAATTATTTTGTAGGTAAGGTCGTGGACACGACAACTTGCTATCTCCCTATTGGGATTTTTGTCTACAACATGAATTAAGCTTCTACCTATTAGGTCATTGAGATAACTTCGAGCAACCTCTTTTTTTGTCATCCCTTGTCTCACTTCTACAAACCCCTCCACCATCCACATATGTAATAATTCTACATGACTCACATTAGCGTCTTCAGGGAACATACCCATGTACAACAAACAACATTTTAGATAGTAAGGCAAGTCATTATAACTAAGAAGAAGAATCTTTCTAACTCGATCAAGTTTGCCGTTGCCTTCTAGTTCACCACCTAGGCTACGAAGTACTATCTCCCACTCTCCTGGTTTACTAGTATCCTTCAATGCTAAAAGACCACCAATCGCTACAATACCCAGTGGCAATCCTTCACATTTATTCATTATGCTGCGTGAAATATTCACTAGATGTGGAGGACATTCACCTTCTCTAAATGTCCTTCTACAAAACAATTGCCAAGAGTCTTCATCAGACAATGGCTGCATCTCATGGACATTGCCACGGAATTCATGGCAGCACGTTTTTGCTAAATCTTTTATCCGTGTGGTGATTATAATACGACTACCGCAACTATCATCAGGGAAGACATATTTAATAGAATCCCAATGTTCTAATTTCCATAAATCATCAAGGACAACAATATACCTTTTAACGTTGAGGAAGTCGTTGACAAATGCTCTCAATCCATCTATATCCATGGAGTCCACTTCACCAGGAATCGGTTGTTTTACTTCCTTGAATAATTGGTATATCAAATTCTTTAAGGCATCCTGAATTATGAACGTCTCGGAGATAGTCAACCAAGCGTGGATGGAAAATTCTCTTTTGACATATGGTGCTTCATAAACTCTTTTCACCAACGTGGTCTTCCCTAAACCCCCCATTCCCACCACCGAGATAGCTTTTAGGTGGGATTCGTTAGTGAGGATTAAAGAAATGATCTCCCTTTTAGGGCGATCAATGCCTACGAGATCAGCTTCTCTAAGAAGAAGTGCATGTCCTCGAATTGGATGCTCCGAAATTCTGTTGGAGCTGCTTATTTCAGATCGGTATCTCTGATGCCGATCTGATATTTCCTTCACCCTATACTTGATGTCTCTTATCTTGGAGGAAATCTGGCGTCGAGATGGTAAATTCTTGACGGAAGTATAAATATGACGAACATGACCACGAAATCCAGCAATGTTGCTTTGAGCGAAGCGAAGCAGAAATTCATCAACAGCGTCTTCGGTGTCGTATGCAACTTCCAAGACTTGTTTGAACCATACTTTCTGTTCATCATCTAAAACATCAGCATCTTGTTTTGCTTCAGCAATTCTAAGGAAAGCACGCATGCTTCCTAATTCATCCCGAATATATCGGACTTCTCTTTGAAGCCCTCCAATGAGTTTATACTCTCCAGTTAACAAGGTGTCCAATTTGTTCAGTAAAAATGATACCACACCCTCTGCCATTTTTGCTCGCTTTGACAAGTCTCTGGACAAAAAATTTAGAGGGAGGATGTGGTAGCTAGTTGGCTGAATGGATGTTGATATTTATAATAAACGATAGGGTTGGATAGTTCTTAAGATAATTGGCTAATAGGAACCAGAGAATAAGTGGCTTGGGATTTTATTTGATTTTTTCTGATATTCATAAAATAAATAAATAAAAATAATTATTTAAACATTTATTTAAAGACCAGTTGCAGTAGTAATAAGGCGCCGACAGTGTATGTTGGTCTACACAATTACTACTTCCGTCTCAAAATATAAGCCGTTCTGGGTGTTTTCACACAGATTAAGAAATTGGTTGAATGACATAAATTCCAAGTAGAATAACTAAAATATCCTTTGACTATCATTAATGAATGGTTATAAAGTATTGAAAAGTAATTGAATTGTTAATAAATTAGGGTAAGATAGAAAAAATAGTAATAAATACTTCATTGGTAATGTAGAATGACTTATAATTTGGGACAATCAAAAAGAGGTAGAGTGACTTATATTTTGGGACGGATGTAGTATATTGTATTTAAAGTACACTTGGAAAAAAAAAATACAAGAATGGAAATTTCCACGTCCTCTGCGCCTAAATTGACCACCTCAAACGCCTAGATTGCCGTGATAAATCGACTTTTGTTTCCCAACTAAAAGAATGCGATAAATTCGACTTTTCCAAAGTCAATTCTCATAATCTATATTCGAAAAATCGATTGTTGACTCAAGATCAACATTCTAAAGGTCGTTTAGTCCATGCTCGTCGGTGGAAGGCCAGAAATTGGAACACATTGATTTGATCCGCTTATTCTCGTCTCATGCAAATGTATTTTGGTTTATTGATTGAAACACGGTGGTGCAATTAATTTTTTTTCTTCTCATATATTGGATTCAAGTAGAAACACTACTATATAATGGGAAAAAAACACAATTATACATTTTGCAATAAATATTGGAGAAATATACTACTATATCGTATAACTTGTTATAACATAATTTACAATTGGTGTGAAACCAATACTACAATAACACAAGGAGTACTACAACAACAAATCTACATGAACAAGAGAAGCAGACAAATTAAAAGAATGAACATTTCTTATTACTCTATTTTCTACATCACTACAAAGTCAATTACAATACAATCACTTACACCTCTTCATTGGTGGTATGTATAATACAAAGATGGAATACAAAATAACTTCTAACGAATGTTACAATAATGTCAACCATTAATATCATTGAATGAAAGCGACTCTCTATTATCATAATTACGAATACATAATGCATATTAAGTAATTGTGTTTAAACTCGTGGACATCCACAAATGTTGTTTCATAACACTCTCCTCGGATATCCATTACACAATGAACATAGAGCTGATTTGATTGCTCGATCTAAGTTGCATAACCTATATGTCATTTACTATTAACTTTGATAGAGAAACCGAATAGAAAATTTAAACTAGGCAAAGAAAATAGTTCATGACATATGCGTTTTTATGTGTTGACTGTCTCGTAAAAAACCTTTAACTAAGAAAATGTACGAACCTTCTTTTAACTTTTAATAAAAAGGTTTCGTTTAAAAAAACAAAAACTTTAACTAAGAAAATTGTTTTGAAATGTCGAAAACGAAAACTTGGCTTTTAAAAGGAAAAAAAGTCCAAAATCATTGGTCTTAAGGACCAAAACATCAAGATTGTTTTGAAGTGTCGGTCCCCCCGACGACATAATGTTTGGATATCCTTTTAAATATACACATCCCAATACTATAAACATATTTCTCCAAAATTGATTTTGGAATAAAAAAAAACTTAATAAATAAAATAATTTCAAATTCGCATGTCGATTGTCACTTTAACGTACTTTTTATATATCATATATCTTTTACGATTTAATTTGAATGTAGGAAATTTAAAAATTGTCATACTCCTTTAATTATTTACGCAACATTTGCAACACAATCAAGATTGTTCTTATAAATAATAATAGGGGATGTAATATCACAAGACTGTCATTATGCAGGAACTATTTTTATATATTCCTCCTTAATAACGAATTTACTTATTCAATTTTATTACCTTTAACATGAATGTTTTAGGCCATAAACAACCTTTGCAACGGGAAAAATATTTAGTGGGAGGACGTGGTAGCTTATTGGCTGAATGGATGTAGATATTTTTATAATATTTGATAGGGTTGGATAGTTCTAAAGATAATTGGCTAATAGGTACCAGATAATAAGTGGCTTGGGATTTTTTTAAACATTTTTCCTTATCTTAAGAAATTATGATATTTATAAAATAAGACAAAAAATAAAATTAATTATTTACACATTTCTTTATTTAAAGGCCATGTGGAATAAGGAGCCGACGGTGTATGTTGGTCTACTCAATTATATTGCATTTAAAGTGTTGTTGAAAAAAATACAAGGATGGAAATTTCCACGTCCTTTGCGCCTAAATTGACCACCTCAAAGTCTCAAACGCCTCGATTGCTACGATAAACCGACTTTTCTAAAATCAAATATCATAATTAATATTCGAAAAATCGATTGTTGACTCAAGATCAACTTTCTGAAGGTTGTTTCGTCGGTGCAGTCCACATTGATTTGATGCTCGTCGGTGCAACCCGGCCCGGCCCGGCGGTCGAAATTGGAACACATTGATTGATCCGCTTATGTAAGTCGTCTCGTCTAACCCGGCAAATATAGCGGTTGGTGTATTGGTTGAATCAACCCGACGAGTTTTTCATGGTGATTTCAATTAAATTTAAATTTTTCAAAACTCATCTATTGGTTCTTTTTTGTTTCCGGCGACCCGACGTCTTTTTCGGGTCAAGAATCGGCCGGGTCGATAACTATGGTTTCAAGTAGAAACACTACTATATAATAGGAAAAAAAAACACAATTATACATTTTGCAATAAATATTGGAGAAAAATATTACTATATCGTATAACTTGTTATAAAATTATTTACATTTGGTGTGAGACCAATACTACAATAACACAAGGAGTAGACAAAAGAGAATAAAATTTATTAAGGATTTCACTCTTATCTCTACAACAACAATTCTACTTGAACAAGAGAAGCGGACAAAAAGAAGAATGAAGATTTCTCATTACTCCATTTTTTACATCAGTACAAACTCTATTACAATACAATCACTTTCACCTCTTCATTGGTGGTATTTAAACTACAAAAAGATAAAATACAAAATAACTTCTAATCAATGTTACAATAATGTCTCCCATTAATATCAATGAATGAAAGCGACTCTCTATTTTCGTAACTTATGAATACATAATGCATATTAAGTGGATGTGCTTTAACTCATGGACATCCACAAATATTGTTTCATAAAACTCTTAATCGGATGTCCATTACACAATGAATATAGAGCTGATTTGATTGCTCAATCTAAGTTGCATAACGTATATGTCATGTATTATTAACTTTGCTAGAAAAACCGAGTGGAAAAAAACGCTAGGCAATGAAGACCTCATGTTTGACATACTTCATGTTTGACATATTTCTACAAGCAAGAGAATGACAATAATGTGCAGCACACCAAGTGTTCGATAAAATGTCCATCAGAAGTCGACAACAGCAACAAATAAGTGAATTATGGGCACAACATTCCTGCTGGTCGTGTGCAGCAAATTGATGAAAAGGAAAGGAAGAGTGATGTTGAAGCACATAACAACAATGATGAAATTGCAATGGAAAAGATTGATGGATTCACACCTAACAAGTGTTCGACAGAATTCCTCAACCAACTGTACAAGAAGGAAGATGAAGAAAAAGTGAAGCATTTAGAGGCTGATGATATCACACACAGCAATTACTCGACAAAAGTCTCATTTGAATCATATGACAGCAAACAGAAGGGGTTAAATGAGTTAAGATTTTTGGTGTGTCGGAGGCGCTTTTCACGGATGATGGCATTGAAACCTTGAAGAAAGCTACACCAATTACAGCCCTTATGAAAGAATCTGAAAAGTTACCAAGAGATTCTGATCCTATAATTTCTGACAGCTCAAAAATGTTCACAATGGATTCTTACTATCCGCTTTTAAGCATTGACGATCTGTGTGAGGTTACCAATTGTGAAAATGTCCTTGCTGATCTTCACATGCTTGACACAAGTAATGGTGATAAGGAAGTCAAATTCGAACTTAAGACGCATACCTCAACTCTGATTTCAGCCTCGGCGAAATTAGCAAAAGAAGAGGCGGGTCCTTTGGAAAATGATGCCATCTCAATTGAGAAATTTCGATCTCAATTATCCTGGGAAAGCATTGATGATTCAATTTTAAAAGATTGCAAGCATATTATGAGGCAAGAAATTGCTGAGTTGCATAATCAGTTGAAAGAACTTGACTTTGATGCTTCTGTTAACAACGATTTAAAAGAGAAGGAGCCAAGTGAACATAGCCCATATACAAATGAAGGTAATGGTTCGTTGGACATTTCTTCTTTGCTAGTTGATAAAAATGAGCAAGAAGCAGCATCATTTCTGTATCCTGAATCCTTGAACTCTTACATCTTTATGACTGAATATACCGAAGATGTTGTTAGTAGGTTAAGGAGCAAGAACCGACTTTTCAAAGTCGGTTCTCATAATGCACCTACGGGAAGTTGGTACTTAGCTCCAGAACCAACTTTCACAATGTCGGTTTCTACTATGGTGCATGGGTAGAGTGGTGCACGAGTAGAATGTGTATGGTGCAAATAATAGCCCCTAAAACTAAGCTCGTTTTACCTAGGAAGCGAAAAATGGTAGAATTACCCAAAAAAATAAAATGGTAGTCCTAACCAGAAGAAAATTTTAATCAGGGATTACTCAATGCGCCGGCCTAATGATACGGTACAGTGACAATTGTATAACAACACAATTTTCTTCTCTGCCTTCATGTACATATGTTTCAATGTAATTTGTTGTGTGCATTGGAAGTCTCGAATAAAGAATTTTGCCTGACCAAATAGCAAGGAGGACTCTACTTTCGGATTTGAATTACATGGTTTCTATAGTTTTAAGTTTCTGTAATGCATTTTATATGTATCCAAAAAATTTGTATCGTGATTTAACTATCGAATCTTTACGTATCCTATTATATCTATCAAAATCATATATTGTATCGCGATTATTCGATTTATGTTTAACTTTATGGCCACGTTTTTAAACGTGAATCTTATCATTATTTTTTTTAAATGTCAATTAAACGTGTCTAAACAATTGTATGGTTTTGTCACAAGTTATATACGTTTTAAACATGATTCTGTATCAATTATAGGGTTTATTACTCACGTAAGTAGTGGCGTCTCTTCGATTTACCCCTACATTGATGGCTCTTCAGATTCGTATTCAGTTCCTAGCTATTTACTTCGTATTAACTTCCTATTTGCGTGTCTTCAATTTACTTCGTATTTACTTCCATTTACAAATTTATCTACGTCATAAAATTACTTTTGTTTCTCAAATTAATCAATTTTCTAACATTTTTATATTGTACACTGGGTTTTATCTCAAACTTGGGTTGACACAGTCTTGAACTTGTGTAACCTTAAACACACGGTCTTGAACTTGTGTAACCTTAAACATAAGAAATTAATACAATTCATTATGGTCAAATATTCTAACGAATCGTGTATAATATCAAACAATTAATGAATCAAAACATAGTATGGATTATGGAATTGTATCCGTGTAGATAACTTACATTATAATTCTAACTATGTGGATTTTGTATAATGAATCAAACCCTAGTTCACAACATGGGAGAGGAGAGAATTACAATTACAACTACAATACATGATAATAAGAATGAAACCTGTAATGAAACCATATTTCCTCCTTCAAAACATTCTTCTTCAAAATAACAAATACCAATACAATACATATTAATAATAAAGGAACCATAGTTCTCCTTTAAAACATCCTTCTTCAAAACAACAACTACAAATTATAGTTCTCCTTCAAACTTGGAACCATAGTTCTCCTTTAAAACATCCTTCTTCAAAACAACAATTAAACACCATATTTCCTCTTTCAAACTTCAAACCACCCCATTCTTCTGCAAAAATTAAAATGACATAGTTTAATGTTTATCATAACCAAAACCCTCATAGATGGTTAACACAAGGTTACAATGACATAGAAATGCATATGCAATTTCTATGCCTGAAGGTTCCATGAAATCAATCCCGCAACCAACTTATTTCGCCAATCCGGCATATGCGCACTCCGAATCAATGATAGATCCACTCCTCCAAGCATGAACTCCACGAATTTAAGAACGAAAATGCCACAATCACTCCTACCAAATTACAAGAATTACAAGATAAGTTAGTCACAACAACGAATACGTACCTTAATAATCCCTATATATATTGCATAAAATTATGAAACGTACCCATTATCTTGAGGTGGACAATCCACGCTCTTCACCGCTAGTTTTCTCACAGAATAATTCTCATAGCCTTTTACATGGTTCTTCAGTAAAAGCGGTATCATAACTTGCAGAAGCGTGACACAACTTACAAGAAGCACTTTTCTGATATGCCCCGGATGGCTGTCATATACGTAAATTATCCTCCCACTCAGATCAATTTTCAAAAGAAACCAATGATCCCTCTCTATCATCGGCACATACAAAGTTGTGCAACCTTCCCATGGTTGTTGAATTCCGGAGCTGCCCCCTTCACAAAATTCATAAATACTCTATCAAATCGTCCTGTGCTTACTGTATTAATTCCTCCTTTGCTTTTCTTTCTCACGTGTCGTGTGTGAAAGCCTTTGACATAACTTGCAAATTGAGTATCCATGACACGTGCATTTTCGTCAAAAATGTTCGGGTACACTAAGCATCGCCGGCGAATTTCACACACTAAACTATCCAGTACCTGAATATCAAAAAATATATATATACTACTTAACAAAAACATACCTTTTCAATCTAAATTGCCGTTAATTTACAATCTAAAGCATATACTACTTACGTTGCTTGGCAAGCTCGCCCCCCTCACAATTCCTTTCAAAATACTTGCTTGGATGTCACAGTCAACCAAACTCACATGTACACTGTATAAATAAAAAGGAAGAAAAACTAATTACTCATCAAAATAGGGTTTACAAATTAGGGTTTACTTTAACCGTATGACATTCATACATGTCTTCACATGAATCTATAAACTGATCAAGACATTTCATCAGCACGGGATCCATTTTTCGGAACGGATTATAAGCATCAAACTTATTCACTTTCCTTTTTTTCGGTAGTTTAATATAAGGGCTGCTAAGTGCTTTTCTTTTTTCGGCGGCGTCGGTACATTGAAATGTACAACTATATAAAACATTCAATGACGTAATTAGTTTGGATTATACATATATGTACTAATTAACATAAGCTCAAATTAATTATTTTTGTAAAACTACCTTGCACAACTTTTTTCCCGCCCTCTTTTTCCAAATCATCCTCATCTAGGATGACCTCGGCTCTCTCTTCTCCTAAGGCATTACCTAATCATAATTTCAAGAAACTAAATTTTATGAATAAACTAATTCTCTGACCAAAACACATAAAGGACATATTTAATTATATCTTCGCCATTTGGGTTTCCCTCACCTTCCTCCTTTATATCAGCTTGCTCCTCCTCTATGCCACCATTTACATCTACATCACATTCCATAACCTCGTTTAGCCTTTCAGCAGCTTCCCCTTCACCCACCGCATTTCCTAATCATAATTTCAAGAAATTAAATGTTATGAACTAATTCTCTCATCAAACTACATAATAAACAAATCAAAAGGACAAGTTTCACATTATACTTTCACCGTTTCGGGTTTCCTCGACCGTTTCCTCAACCGGGGCATCAGGTTCATCTCATACCTCTTTATCACCCTCGCTTACATTTTTAGGTGGGACTTCCCCTACCTCTTTATCACCATCCCCAACCTCCTTCACAATAGCAGTAACTTCCTCCACAATTTCAGAAGCCTCGTTTCTCTCTTCACCTTCGCTTTCATTTTCTGGTGGGAACTCCCCTACACTCTATCACCTTCCTTGGCTTCCTTCTCTTCAACTACGGCATTTCCTAATCATAATTTCAAGAAATAGAATGTTATAAACAACATAAAGGAAAATTTTAACTTTATACCTTTGCCGTATCGGGATGCCTCCACAGTTTCATCTTCCATTTCATTCATCTCTTCATTACCTTCCATTTCACTTGCATGTATACCATCATTTTTGCATTTTTCACATGCACAAGAAAGACGGATCTCCATCAATTTAACTTTACGCAGGAGCGTATCCACTAAAGCGCACATTCTTTTGTTCTCTTCGGCAATATTTACCAACTCTTCGCACATTGTTTTGTTCTCTTCACTCACAGCAGTTTTTACCAATTCTTTTAGCTTTTCATAATCAACGTTACCCGTTGATTGCTCAGGTGCATTGTCATAAGTACTTTCATCATCTTCAACTTCAACTTCACGGAGCATCGCAAAATAAGCTTTTTCCTTTTCAGCTTCGGATGGAACCAACTTTCGAACTACATCCACCTGCATTATCTACTACTCATAATTAATGTGAAGGATGCATTTACATACCAAACTTAAGATACAAATTAAACATCACTACCTCTCCCGATTCAAGAACAACTTCAACTAATGCAAAGTTGACCCTTTTTGCAATTCCCCACTTCATCATCCTTGGGAGAGCATTCCCATCAACAATCTCTGAAAACTTCCTTAAAGAAGGAATTGCTTCAAGTGCCCAAACCTACGATGCATTTACATACAAGTGATTGACCAAACATAACAAAAAAAATTAACAACATACGTGTGTATATATATATATATATATATATTATGAATTAAAACACCGGATTTGGCTTTTACATACCTTCAAAGCATGCGGGAAACCATAGAAAGTATATGCGATCGGGACCTTTTTGAAAACATCTCTTAGGTCCCTCATCAAAACATGGACAGCGCTTTCATAAGACTCATTTCCCCATGGATACTTGTTGAAAGCATCCAAATCATCAACCAACTGAAAAATCCACCAATCCACCGCACGTTTCTCTTCTGATGCCCACACAACGTACGTCAAGATAACGATCAACCCCAACTTGTAATGGTCTACAGCATTCTTAGTGCTATTAAACTTTTGCCACACATGCTTCCTATACACTGACGTAAGGTTTTTAAAATACTTCTTAAGTAATTTAGACTCTTTTCCTACGCCTTTCTCGACATTGCTATCATTGCCAACCAAGAAACCGGTAACAAGCGCAAATTCTTGTACACTGAATCGTATCTTTTTGGCTCCAACTTTGAACCAAAAAACATCTCGATTTACAGGGTTCGCTAACCTCATTATCAACTGATGTACTATCTGGTTGGCTTGCAGATCATTCAAGTGGATTACATGTCCAAAACCAGACTGTTCCAACTTTTCTTTGTGCTTGGTGTCAAGCTTTTGATAAACTTCATTTACTTTACCAATTTGACATCGGTTTGCGATTTCACATTTTGCAGTCCTACCTTCTACGCTAAGTGGATAAACCAACGCCATTTTTCAACCAATTTTCTATTACCAACAAAGAATAAACAAAAGGTATGAATCGAATGAAACAACAAATGAATTTGAATACAATTGAAGCAAATAACACATTTTGAACAAATTTCATCACCGCCATTGTTTAAGCTAACAAAATTGGTTACACAATTTGCTTCAACCGATCCCACATCATTCCACACCATAACGAATCACACATCTTCCTAATCTCCAAAATCATTTACATAACAAAATTTAAACTCAACCCAAAAAATCAAACATGTATAAATGCATTAACTCCAGTGAATTATAATGTACATGCAGATACCAAACCCCAAAATAATACCTTTTGCAGACTTGCTCGGTCAACTTCTTCAACTTTCCGATCGCCTTCCTCAACTACCGGTGAGTTTGCACACTTAGGTCGATTGTTGACAAGAATTTTGCTGATCCTAGGTTCGAATTTGGGTAGAAATGACGGGGTGAATTTGGGTAGGAATGACAAGAATTTTGCTGAGCCTATTTTGCTCGATTCACGGTGGTAATTAAATTGGATGGTTGAAATGAATAATGAGGTTAAGGAAGAATTGGTTGAAGGAGTTAAGGGATTTGGGGATAAATAGTGAGGGGTATTTTAGTCTATCCATGATTTTATAAGGTTTTTTACCCTTTTTCAATTACTTTAAAAATCAAAAACAGGTCAAAGCTTATACTTGTAAAGCACAAAGTTTATAAGCTCAACGGTGTCATTCCCCCAATTAGATTTTATATGACTAAATTTGCTTCTATGTGACGTTTTGCAACACCATCCGGAGTGGTTTGTGTAGAAAATTCTAGGCCCAAACCCATATAAGAGGAGGGGCCTCAAAACCTTGGTTGGTTATGAGGTGAGGGAAGTCCATCTCTTAATATGGTGGGTGATACAATAGCTAGTGCCGAATGTGGGACACTTTAACAGTTTGGAGCTGTGGTTTTTCAGATTATCAAGAATCCGGTGGGCAAAAGACAGAGAGAGACCCAATCATCTTACCGTCCTTTATACAGGTACCTGTACCGGCAAAATTGCAAGATTTTCAAAAATTTTAGTATATATATATATATATATATATATATATATATATATATATATATATATGTGTGTGTGTGTGTGTGTGTGTGTGTGTGTGTGAGATACATAATTACACGATTCCATATATAATTTGAGAAGCGAAAGATTTGCATATATATATATATATATATATATATATATATATATATATATATATATATATATATATTGCAGGGTAATAGGTGAAGTTGAAAAAGATGATGGGGAAACTAGTACGGAAGACACCGGATGGTGTTGCAAAACGTCAACTTGCCACTTGTTTTGAGTTGTTGCAAAAGCATTCACTGCTTGTAAATGTTGGTGTCAGACATGATGAAGTGCTCAATGAATATTGGCATGGCAGTCTCCGAAGAGGTATTGTTTCTGATCTAACTCATGGACAAGTTATTCTTTGGGAGGGTTGGAGTGGTATGAACAACACTAATATGGAAATGAAGTTCAAAATGGTGGAGATAAGTGTTGTTATAATTGATTATTGTGTGAATGCTTTGTGGATGAATGGACAACCGAGAGAATCTTTGAAATTGCCTCACAATGTGGTGAATGGGCAGGGCCGGCCTCGCTTTTGTTGGGCTTAAGACCAAGTCCCTGAATTGGGCCTTTTAGTTGAAGTTTTTTTTTTTATTTTTAAAAACATACTTATTGTTAGATATTTTTTCATAAATAAATATTTTGGTTATCATTTGCATACGAGTTGCCGTACGAATTAATGTTATCGCAACGAAACGGGGTTCGACCCGGTCAGGTCGCGGTGGGTCGAAGGGGCAGCGTCCCTTCGCAGGGGTCGAGGGGGCAGCGGCAACTCGTGGGGGTTCGGGGGCAACGCCCCCGAAACCTAAACCAATGCATGCATCAGTTCATTAAGGGATATGCATTTTCAGATACATGCATTTTTTTGAATTGATATGTACTTACCCTTTCGTGTAAGGGTTGCATGCTTTCATCCGGTGAACAATGACAACCCTACCCTTTCATGCAAGGAGTACCTCCATTCGTTTATGGAGTACTTACAATCTATAAAAGGCATAAGTATGCAGACGAAAATTCATAAGTTTGACAACATCATCAGAAAAACTTTGAGTGTCCTCTGGTTTGATTCAAACAAGTCACTGTTTGAACCAAACACCTCCATTGTATCCTGAAAGAGATTTTCATTTGATCCCTTAGTGACAAATCATGTGGGACGAAACATCTCTTAAAAGACAACGTTATTAACGTGCCTTGGAGTTTCTAATTCTCTGTCAAATCTTAAGTACTACATTTTTTCCAACACTTATAGCGTTTTTTTAACATCCGTAAATGCAAAAAATTAATAAAACTTGTTTGTATGTCTAATTTGTTTTTTGGGCCAAGTAAATTTTTTTATCGGGACCTTTATCGATTGGAGTAAAAAAAAATTGGGCCTTTATAAAAAGCAAAATTAACATATTATATTAGGTTGGATCAGATTAAATCTACACGAATTTTTTTTCTTTTAGCGAAACATGTACTGTTGGGCCTCCCGGTACCGTTGGGCTTAAGACCCGGGTCTCGACGGCCTTTAAGTAGGGCCGGCCCTGTGAATGGGCTTGACCTAACGATAGATCTCGATAGTGCTCATGAAGCCTATGCAAATGATTTGCTGGCTACCTATCAATTTAACAAGACTTTCAATGTTGCTGATGCACAAACATAGGAGATCCAACCCGATGACGAGTTTGTTTTTTCGGGGGCAGATGGAGATGATGCATGCAGTGTGAATGAAAGAAGATTTTAAGCTGAGGGTTATTTTAGTCAATTTATATTATTTATGTAGTAGGGGGTATCTTGGTCTTTTGATGCGTTAAATGTTAGAGTATTTATATTCTAAACCCTTTCCCGAACAATTTTTCAAAAAGAATTGAATAGCTGAGAGTGTCAGCTTTGTTTTGGTTCCAAATTCAATGGCCTTTACATCAATATACCTGTGTAAAACTAGGTGGACTTTATTTGCAGCACACCCATTTCACTCATGCAACACTCAACTTGTGCACCACAGTAGAACCGAGACCTAGCTTGTGATAGTCGGTTCTGGAGCCAAGAATCAACTTATCGTAGGTTAAGGAGCAAGAACCGACTTTTCAAAGTCGGTTCTCATAATGCACCTACGCGAAGTTGGTACTTAGCTCCAGAACCAACTTTCACAAGGTCGGTTTCTACTGTGGTGCACGGGTAGAGTGGTGCATGAGTAGAATGTGTGTGATGCAAATAATAGCCCCTAAAACTAAGCTCGTTTTACCTAGGAAGGGAAAAATGGTAGAATTACCCAAAAAAATAAAATGGTAGTCCTAACCAGAAGAAAATTTTAATCAGGGATTACTCAATGCGCCGGCCTAATGATACGGTACAGTGACAATTGTATAACAACACAATTTTCTTCTCTGCCTTCATGTACATATGTTTCAATGTAATTTGTTGTGTGCATTGGAAGTCTCGAATAAAGAATTTTGCCTGACCAAATAGCAAGGAGAACTCTACTTTCAAACTTTCAAAATCTTGAAGAACATCTGTACGAGATTTGAATTACATGGTTTCTATAGTTTTAAGTTTCTGTAATGCATTTTATCGCTTAGTTGGATAAATTGATGCAGGTAATTATAATCAGAAGTTAGATTTGTTAAAAGTAATATAAGGAAATATAGTAGCGCCTTTACTAACACCAATTGGTTTTAAGATAAGATCCTAATATTCGGAGCGGGAGGTTGCTTTATGTTGGCCGGGCATTATCGGCCCACGAATGCGAGGGGGCGTGTTAAAAGTAATATTATATTAACACCAATTGGTTTTAGTACAACGGTAAGCGCTTGATCCTAATAGATTGTTGCTTTATTTTATTCTAAAATAATAATAAAAAAAAGTAAAAGTTGGGAACAAGCTCGTTTAATTTAGTTTAAGGGTTTCTTCAAAAAAAAAAAAATGTTTAAGGGATTTGATTTTACTTGTTATTTAGTTACATTTATGGGTAAGTAAATCAATTGCAACTAACATAATATCAAGATTAATAATATGTCCCTAGTTGCTATTTAGAAGTGAATTGATTTAATTGAACGTTCTTAATGATTTATGTTTTGATATTTATGTCTAAGTCTTGCAATAAAGTACTCTCCTTCATGTAATATAAGGTCTTTTGTTTTTTTCGTACACAAGTTTAAGAAAACTTATAAATAAGATACATTTCAAAATCACAAGAAAAAATATAGTACTGTTTTATAGGGGTGAATTATAATATTACATTGTTTAGTGTATAAGTCAAAACAATGCATTTAACATTGAATTGGAATATTAGAAGACCTGATAATATGTGAAATTTTTAAAAAAAACAAAATGCCTTATATTGTGGGATGGAGGGGATAATTAAGTAATGCATTTTTTATTTTTTTTGAGTTGTAGTAATGCATGTTTAAAACGTGTTTTTACAACGAGGGTTTCGAAACGCTGTTCATGTAATCTTTCTTTGAGGGAGGTTTTGGGTGTTGTACTCTTTCCTATGAGCAAGATTTTTCCCACACTGGTTTTGATGAAATCAACACAATAAAACTGAAAACAGAGCTATGAACATGAATGAACAAACATAAAATATCTTTGTATTATTAATCAACTTAATAGTTTACAGAATATGATCTAGAGCTATATATAGACTGACTAGATACAGTGTGAATGTATTTGAGATAGTTACAGACGGTTATTCAGTTGTAACAAACTCCTAACTGATTTTACACCTAAGTGTTCGACCTAATGCTTCTAAGAGAGCCAAGTATGTTCAGTGTATAGTTTGTTGTTGTTGCTGTTGTATCTTCAACACCCCCTCTCAAATTGGACACTTTGGCTTGTAGATATTGATGAGAGGATATGAGCTGAGTAGTGACTGAAATCTAGATCTGTCCAGAGGTTTTGTAAACAAGTCTGCAAGCTGTAATTCTGTTGAAACTGGTAGAGGCTTTAGAAGTCCTTGTTGATATCTATCCCTTATAACATGGCAATCTATTTCTATATGTTTAGTTCTCTCATGAAACACTGGATTTTCAATTATATATAGGGCAGATTTGCTATCACAAAATAGAGGGATAGGCTTGCTTTGTCTGATATTGAACTCTGCCAATAAATAAGTAAGCCACTGTAATTCGCAGGATGCCATGGCCATTGCTCTATATTCAGCCTCTGAGGAACTTCTAGATGCAGTGGATTGCTTCTTAGACTTTCATCTTATGAGTGCACCACCAAAGAACACAGAAAATCCTGTCACATATCTTCTAGTATCATTACATCTTGCCCAATCTGAATCCACAAAGCACTTCAGTTCCATATTACTTTCTGTTGGAAAGAAGATGCCTTGTCCAGGGGACTTCTTTAGGTATTTTAACAGTTTGTGGGCTGCCTAGAGTTGTAGTTCTGTTGGTTTATCCAAATATTGACTGAGCTGTTGTGTGGCATATGTAATGTCTGGTCTTGTTAGGCCTAAATATAGCAATTTCCCTATCAAACTTCTATAGTAGCTGTTTGATTTCAAGGGTTCTGAGTCTTTGCTATGTAAACTTATAGAGGTATCCATAGGTATTTCACTTGGTTTGCATTCTGAATATCCATACTCTTCCAATAATTCCATGCAGTATTTCCTTAGAGATAATGCAATGCCTTTCTTTGATTTGGCCACCTCTAGACCTAGGAAGTATTTTAATTCTCCAAGGTCTATTATTCCAAACTTGTCATTCAGAAATTGTTTCAGTTTCTTGATTTCTTCTATATCAGGACTTGTAATGAGAACGTCATCTACATAGACTAAAACAGCCACAAAAGATTCATCTGAGCCTTTGATAAACAGACTGTAATCCTGTTTGGACTGTCTATACCCCCTCTCAATCAAAGCTTGGGTTAATTTGATGTTCCATTGTCTGCTGGCTTGTTTCAGGCCATATAAGGATTTGACCAGCTTACACACATGTCCTGGTTCTGCCTTGAATCCTTGTGGAACTTGAATACACTTCTTCTATTAAATCTCCATGAAGGAACGCATTATTTTCATCTAGTTGATGTAAATTCCAATCTTTTGCTGCTGCAATGGCAAGTAGAGTCCTTACAGTTGTGAGTTTTTCCACAGGAGAGAATGTATCCAGATAATCCAGCCCTAATTGTTGTGTATAACCTTTTGCTACAAGTCTTGCCTTGTATCTTTCTATGGAACCATCAAATTTATTTTTAACTCTGTACACCCATTTACAACCTATTGGTTGTTTTCCTTTAGGTAAGGGAACTATCTCCCAAGTATTAGTCTGTTGGAGAGCTTTGATTTCATTATCCATAGCTTCTCTCCATTCTGCATGTTTGACAGCTTCATTGTATGTTTTTGGTTCTGTTATGACTTCAGGACTGAACATATAAGATCTGTAAGGAATAGATAGATGATCTAATGTGTCTACTTTTGCCATATTATGAGGTGATGTATGTGTGGAAATATTATGACACACATAATCTTGAAGATAAGAAGGTTTACTGTTTCTAGAGGACTTTCTTACATTCAGGTTTTCATAACAGGCAGTGCTTCCACATAATCTAGAAAGTTGTCATCATCAACATGGTCAATGATGTCATCAGTATGTTCTTGATGATTAACATGTTCCTGATGATCATGTGTTGGCCGAGATGTATCAGCATGATCATGAGAAATATCTATGTCATCAAGACTGTGATTATGTGAAGAACTTGTGTTTTGAGGCAAAAGTGTATCTGAAATTGTAAAAACATCTTGATCAAAAGGAATTGGCAAAGGTAATTCTTGGATATTACCTAATACTGTGCCATCTTTATAAGGAAAAGTGGTAACTCATGAAACATTACATCCCTAGCAACAAAATTTTGCCTATTTTGAAGATTTAACAGATAGAAGCCTTTCACATTAGGCACTCCACCTAGATAAACAAACTTGATTCCTCTTGCTGCAAACTTATTGTTGTCATGATGTAAATTATAAGCAAAATTTAAACAGCCAAACACCTTGACATTATCATATTTAGGTTTGACAGAATATAACAGTTCATGAGGTGTTTTATTGTTTAATAGTGGAGAAGGAGTTATATTGATCAAATTTACAGCATGAAGGACAAAATAGGACCATTATATTAAAGGCAAATTAGACTGAAATCTTAAACTCCTAGCCACATTTAAAATGTGTTGATATTTTCTTTCAACCACTCCATTTTGCTGGGGAGTTTTTACCACAGATGTTTGATGTAAAATGCCTTGGGATGCATAAAATTCAGGTAGATCAAATTCTAAGCCATTATCAGATCTCAAACACTTTATTCTTTTATTGAATTGAGTTTGAATCAACATACAAAACTGTTTAACAAGATTTCTAACTTCACCTTTATGATTTCATGCATGAATCCCAACTACTCTATATGGACCCAGATGTCCATATGAACTAGATCAAAACAAGAATTAGAAATAGAATGACTTAAAGGGAAACTAAGTCTAGATTGCTTTGCCATAAGACAGATGTCACAAACTTGGCCTTCAAGAATCTGAATGTAATCATGTTATTTCTTTAGAATCTTCAGTCTTTGATCAGAAGCATGACCAAGTCTGTAATGCCATAGCAAATGTTGATCTATGGAAGAATGAACATGATTGACAACAGGAAAGTCATAACAAGAACTATATGCTTTCAGAATGTATAGGCCTTTAACAAGGTTAGCTGAACCAATCCTCTTGAGACTTATCATATTCTGGATCACACAGGAATCCAATTTTTTTAATGTTGTAAGATCTTGATCTAATAAGTTTGCTTATGGACATTAGATTACAATGAAAAGTAGGAACACATAAAACATTTTCCAGGATCAAGTCAGAATTAATTTTGACCTAACCTATATGAGAAATTTTGATGTTATTTCCATTAGGCAAACTCACATATTTGTCAAGCACTGGTTCATATGAACTAAATAATGCTTTATTGAATATGATATGGTCAGTAGCACCACTGTCTATGATCCAATCAAAGCAGGTAAGGGACTTAGACAAACCTGACTCCATAGGGCCAAAACTGGTGATAGAAGAGCAGAATTTACTGAATTGAAACCAGCATCTCCTGATTCTTGAGATACATTAAAGGAAGAAGATCCTGCCCTTAAAATGTGCAATATCTGTTGGTATTGTGCTTGGGTCACAGGAGCCTGAGAATCTCCCAAAGAATCTACAGAATCATAATCAGGAGTTCCATCTGAGCAAACATTATTAACTGTCACAGACCTTCATCTACCTCTTCCCCTGAAATTTGAAGGGAAACCATGCTTCTTGTAGCATCTATCAATCGTGTGTCCTTGCATTTGATAGCAAAATACTTAACCGCTAACTTTCACCGACAGAGTATCGGGTCAACGGGAGTATAGTGGTCACTAGGTCGAATCCACATGGAATAATGTCTAAGTACCAAAGCCGACGTATAACTTAGTTCAGGTCAAAATAATGGTAGAGGATATTAAACTAATGCAAAAATAAAGGTTATACCAACGAGTTTACTTCTAGGTATTAAAAGGTATAGCCGAACTATGATCCCACGAGCTACTTTTACCCCTAAGGAAAGACTTGACAGGGAGTGTGTCTCAACCGACCTACCTATCCAATGTAGTTTAACGACATCCACGGGTGCCAACTCCTCATTCTAGTGATTAGACTAAACAACTCGATCTAACCACCCTATGTGAAGCTAAACGACTCTCCCTTTAGAAAACCGACTATCCTAACATGATTACGCTCTAGAGTCGCTCAAACAATGATGACAAACCTTTGTATTGGAAACTATCCTAACAACTAGGCCGAATCTACGCAACGATCCTAAAACCCCTTATCCTACATCTCACCGCAAAAAAATGCATCTATAAGCTTGATGTGTGTGACAGTGAACTAGGTGATCAATATAATTCAAAGATGTTAAAATAAGTTTTAGGACTTGGATTAATCGTTAAAACATTCAATTATGCACTACACAATTCCCTATCTCATCCCCCTTAGGGTTTTCGCTTGCTTTCACATATTTCGACTACACAAGCAATTAGCTACTCATGATTATGCTAATGACGGAATAAAGAAAGGAAAACATGCTAGAAATAATAAAAGAGAAATAATTCATTACCGTAAAATAGCAGAAAATCTGATCCATGTTGACGGTGATTTTTTACGATATATATGATATTATTTCGTAGCAACTTCCTTCGTGTTTTATTACTTTTTATAGAAAAGTGAGGGTTTAAATGGAATATTGCAAGAATGCGTATTGAAACAGTTAAAGTGCAAACTCGAGTTAATTACGTGATTTTATTAGCGATTTTCTATCAATATATATGTTTCTACATTTTGCACGTTTCTATTATCTTGTAGGTACCCGAGCATGGCAGGGAATGAGCTTAAACGATGTTTAAAAGAAGGTTAAATGGAAGGAAGAGGATGCAAGTCGAAGATGGAATGAAGATTTAGAAGTCTGGACGTGCGTTTGCTCCATCCGTCCAGTGGACTGGCGTCCAGAAGAGTGGACTGGCGTCCAGAGGGGCTGTTTGATTCAGGGAATTGAGATTTTTAGTGGACGAGCGTCTGATAATACATAGGACGGGTGTCTGATCAAGTTCGGCCCGACTCGAAGATTTCAAGCAACCAGGACGGGCGTCCAGCATAGTGGACGAGCGTTTAGTGGCCGACTTAGCAGAACCGACTTATTTTTCTATATATATGTGCATTGCTTAAACCCTAATCATATACCACAATTACACACCAGCCTGCGAAACCCCTAGATCGAGAAAAGTTGGGCTCGGTCGACCGAGCCCTGGTGCTCGGTCGACCGAGGGTTGTTTTATTTTTTTTATTTTATTTATCTTGTTCCGTTCCTGGATTGTGCTGATGACTGGGGGCTGAGCAGTTTGTTCAAGTTCAGCGAATCCGTTTTAGCAGGTTCTTTGTTTTCAACCTTAGGTTTATCTTGTGATTTTAATTAAAGTCGTATCTTTTCTATATGCTTATTATTGTTATGCAATTTAAATCGAGAGATGTATTGCTGTTGATGTTTACTATGTGACGAGAGTCGGTGTAAACCTAGATCACCATAGGAATGATTGGATCTTTAACCTATATATAACGAGAGTTGTTAGGTTAGAAATCTAGGTTGCTAGATTGAATAAATCTTACGGCTTTGTTATGAAAGCGTTAATCTTTATGTATCGAGAGATGACGAGATTAATAGACGAATTATCTAAGAGATTAGAAATTCATACTTTTGATAGGTGAACCACAATTTTAGTTGAATCATCACAAGATAACCTTAGAGAGGAAATTGAGGGTTGCGGGAACGGTGGATCATTGCTTGTTCGTTGTTTAATCACCATGATCATCGTCACAACTTTATCGTTGTTTATTGTTTTCTTTTCTAGTTTATAGTTTAGATTTAGGTTTCGCAACTATCTTTCCTGGCTTTGGATTGACAACCCTCTGTCCAATTTATTGTTTTTTTTTCGTTTTCATTTCTAGTTATTTCTCATGACAATTTAGAAAAATTAAGAACTAGACCAACCTCGATTCCCTGTGATTCGACTCCGGTTGTAACTACTATACTACGATCCCTGCACTTGGGGTAAACCGGATTATTTTATTACTTGTTTATTTTTCATTAGATAAAATCCGAGACAATCCACAATGTAAGACGAAATAATTGCACCAAAAAGTTGAATCTTTTGTTCTTGAAAAGGAAATCTAAGCTATAACAAGTGTGTAGAATCGAAAGGAGTAATCTATGGAATCAAAGGATTGAAAGGTGGTCAAACTACACTAAAATCGCCCCTAAATCGCCTAGGAAAAGTCTAAAGACGGCCAAAGATATATAGGGGCTGAATGAGCTGCATATTTATAGTGTAGGTCGAAAATCTGCTTCTGTCGGTCTCAAACGCCAGTTTGCCTCCTGTCAAACGCTAGTTTGCCTGGAAATCTTGATGATATTAGGGTTTCTCCTTCCATAGACGAGCGTTTGCCTTCACTTGAACGCCAGTTCATAGATCATGCCTTGAGGGACAAACGCCCGTTTGCAGTGTCTGAACGCCAGTTTGAACTGAATGAGCTTTTTGATTCGGGCTGAACCCATCCAAATGCCAGTTTGGGGGTAATTTGAACGCTAGTTTGGCTAAAAAATCAACTTTCAGTATCAATGCTACTTCTTTCAAACGCCAGTTTGGGCAGGCCAAACGCTAGTTCGAGGTAGGCTTGAGTCAAACGCCAGTTTGAGGTATGGAAAACGCCAGTTTGCCTTGATTTCACTCCAAACTTGACTTTTCCTCACTTTCATGCTACTTTCATGCCACGAACCCGTTTCTCATCCCAAAAACATCGCCTTCCGGGTCCTCAAGTCACCTAAGTCCTGCAATAACATATACGAACAAACACCACGCGTAATTCCGCAAGACAAAAGTGCTCGGAAAAGAGTTAAATATCATTAAAAGGCGGAGTTTACTATCGATATGACAGTTTAACTCCCCGTGCGCAATACTCTCGATAATACCCTTGAAAAGGCCTAAATGTACCCAAAACATGCCAATAAAGTGATAAACGGGGGCTAAACTGTGCACCAAAGTACAGTAAAGTTGACTCCCATCAACCACCCCACACTTAGCCTTTGCTCGTCCTCGAGTAAATTAGGCGCTCTAAAACAGACCAAGGGATCAACTTTACGAAACATACACAACACTCACGACATGAAGGCAAAAGTAAAGTAGACACTGAATGTACGCCACTTGACTCTATCTTATCACGAAAATGAAGTGTGTGTGATAAAACCGAAAGCTACACTCAAAATGATTACCGGCTTTGAATACCGGCCAAATGACTACACACAACTCATACCAGGCTAGAATCTCCACTAATCGAGGCAACCGAGGATAAATACGGTCAAGTAGGACTTGAAGGGTTATAACATTAAGCTCGGGACGGGGTTAATCGAAAGGAAAATTTGGGACTGGAGAAAGAGAAAAACACGAGTGAACATAATCATTTCATGTATTCTTTCTTCGGAAACATACCAAACCACACCAAAACTCCTTCGATTTTCTATATGCAATAACAAACAACTCCAACCTTAACATCATACTTTTATTCACTCAAAACATCCTTCTTTGACTCATTTTTCTTGAACTTTATTCAACTTTCAATATTTCCTTTCTTTTTTCTTCATTTTCTTTTCATTCTTTTCAATTTCAATTTATTCTTTTCTCTTTTTTTTTTCAATTTTCTTTTCCGAACCACAAGCCTCACAATACATTCCTCGAGCTCCTCCCCTTCATATACTAGCTCGTACTAACCAACTCCTCTCGAAACACGCACCATCTCCCACCCCACGCTTGATTTAGCAAGTGTGTCTAAAATAACGACTAAGTCCACTCGTAGGGTGATCAAAGGAAACGTGACCTGTAATACAGCTCAGGGTTAGGGTAATACGGGCTAAGTAACCAAAATGACTCATTTCGGATGGTGGTCAGACCGTCCTATCAAGGCTTAGAGGGGGTACGAGGGTAAAATGTTGGGATTTTGCCTTATTTGGCTCTGGCTAGGTCAAAGAAGCGCCATGACTCTCATCCCGTATCCGGCCTAGGCAAACCTCTCTATTTCGCCTCGAAACTAGTGGTGTAAGTGTGTATAGCAACCAAGCTAAGTATAACCACGGTTCTATGTGCACTAAAAGGGTTCGTATCGTGATAAAGTAAAGTCGCCATGCACACATTACTTGACTACCAAGACATTTACCAACTCCATCGTGAGAAACATGCATATAACGCGGTGTTAAACCGTGAAAAGTTTTAAAATTTTAAGCCACAAATTGACTCGAAAACGGACATTAACTAAGCATATCACAATTACTGGCACATTTATCCCACAAAACAATATAAATCTAAGTCGTATCCACCCCCACTTCGAATGAAGCAATGTCCACAGTGCGTGAATGAAATAGAAAAGAAAGACTTAGCTTTTAAACCTGACAGAAAGGCACTATCGAATCCCGTAACAGCCTCGTGTAAGCGAGACCCGAATCCCTATCAAGACAGAAACAATGCAAAGCACGCACGGGACATGGTCCGCGTGCCAACATATATAATAGGGATACGGGGGTATAGAAGGAATAAGGCCCTGTCACGTCAGAAAACTCGATAGGCAGTATGTATCACGTAACAAAGATCGCTACAGATGGAAAAATAACCCAAACGGGGAGAACCACAAAACATCTAAGCATAATATGTGGCCACAGAGGCACAATCATCAAGTTGAACATCCATGTCACGTAGTCACACTTCATCAAGGCAAGAACAAGTAGCACATACTCATATACTCCTAGATTCCATATCATCCAAAACAGTGTTATTATGGCGGGGTTGCCTCCCCCAAGCGCCTTTGTTTTACGTCGTTGGCTCGACCAAGTGACTCTAAACGGACTCAATCCACAAATGACTCAAAGCAACAATTCAAGCCTTTCAATTCAGACAAGTAGTATCAAAAATCATCAACCAAAATCCAAGCTCAAGAAGACCAACAATTTACGAAAAGAGAACAATGCGAGAACCATAGAAATCGAATTTTCTAGAAACTTGCCTCTCGTGGCTCTCGATGCTACCTCCCCCAACCGGAGAATTTCCTTTTATTTGCCTTTCGCTCCATCTTCTTTTTAAAATCCGCATCAGGCGGATGTGGTCTCTTTCTCACACCTCTTTGAGCCATATGCACCGGTGGTGGTAAAAACTCGACTTCATAGAACTCATCATCACAAGGTGGATGAGTGAAGTAAATCTGGGACGGACGTATCAGGGACCACTAGGCCATCCGGTGGCTTAAATATAGGTGGCTGATCAACTTAATCTTGATCCATAGGTGAGCTTTACGGTAGAATGAGCGATCCCAACTCCTCCTTAGTCTCGATCTCCACATGATCGATGACCACAATCGAATCTACCGCACACTCTTTCAAGCCATAATTTTGTATATCCTCGGAAAGCGGTGTACTTGGTAAAAGTTGCACCTCTTCCATATCCAAATCTTGTAGTTCCTCTTCATCCAAAGCATTTCAATACCAAAGAATTCTTGCTCACTCATAACGATGGTCGGTACCACCGCACATTCTACCACGGTATCGTCATTTTTCATCTCAAGAGGCGAAAGTGTAGTAGGTAGAAAGTGAAACATGCCATCATCAAATTTCGCAATAGGAGGAGACGGTAATATGGGCGATCCCAACTCAATCCCTTGCTCTGACACCTCATCATAGTAGAGTAAATCCTCAACCTCACTTCCCACCTTAACTTCTTCAGTGCCAACCTCATCAGCCATAACCATTTCTATTGCACATGCCTGCTCTTTCTGCTCGAGCCCCATCATTTCAATCAACTGCCCCGCCCGGTCTTGAAGGTTTCTGATGGCGGAGTCAGTACTTATCTTGAACTCTTGCATGTCCTGCAGTCGCTCCTGCAAGCTCTGGTTCAATCGCACTAGTAGCTCTATTTGACTGTCGGTGAGACTCTCTTGTGGCACGGGAGCAGACTGATCATATTGACTTTGATTCATCGGAGGCGGGTAGCAGGCTTCTTGCCAAGATGGATTCTGATCAAACGGCTGAATCTGTGCAAAGTTGTCAACATGCCCCAGCGTGAGAACCAAAATCATGATAAGCAGAGGGGTTCTGATAACCCTCATACTGTTGTGGCTCATTAATCGAATAACCATAATTTTGATCATGGTATGTACTAGGGCACTGATAGGCCCAAGAATCCTGGTTACTCTGTTGTTGATACTAAGGCTGAGGCACATACTGTTCTTGATAATATTGTTCAGTTGCATGTGGTTGGTAGGGGTATTGTTGTTCAGGTGAGTAGTATTGATTGGAAAATCCATCCATTTAGGCTCAAACCGCGATCTTAGTAAACACCAACAACACAATCACGGTATCTCGTCACCACCACCACAACAATAGATAGTGTGACTCTTCAGCTGTAAAAGAGGAAACAACAAGAAAACACAGTAAAAACGACCTAAGCCCAAGCTTTCGGTCAACTTACAAGATATTAGACGTTACTCCCCGGAAACGGCGCCAAAATTCTTGATAGCAAAATACTTAACCATAAACTTTCACCGACGAGTATCGGGTTAACCTAAGTACCAAAGCGATAATTTATATAATAAACTCGAACTTATTAACTCGTCAATCCGTTTGACGTATAACTTAGTTCAAGACAAAATAATGGTAGAGGATATTATACTAATGCAAAAATAAAGGTTATATAAACTTTCACCGACAGAGTATCGGGTCAACGGGAGTATAGTGGTCACAAGGTCGAATCCACATCGAGTAATGTCTAAGTACCAAAGCAGACGTATAACTTAGTTCAAGACAAAATAATGGTAGAGGATATTATACTAATGCAAAAATAAAGGTTATACTAACGAGTTTACTTCTAAGTATTAAAAGGTATAGCCGAACTATGATCCCACGAGCCACTTTTACCCCTAAGGAAAGACTTGACAGGGAGTGTGTCTCAACCGACTTACCTATCCAATGTAGTTTAACGACATCCACGGGTGCCAACTCCTAATTCTAGTGATCAGACTGAACAACTCGATCTAACCACCCTATGTGAAGCTAACCGACTCTCCCTTTTAAAAAACCGACTATCCTAACATGATTACGCTCTAGAGTCGCTCGAACAATGATGACAAACCTCTCGTATTGGAAACGATCCTAAACTAGGCCGAATCTACATCATACACAACGGATTAAACATGAATTCGTAAAGCATTCATATAAACTAACATAGATACGCATTAATTAAATCAAGTAGATTCATGAATAAATACTAAGTGTATGACGTAAGTTATGGGATCCTAAACAAGCGCCGCCACATCAATTCGTAACCTAGATCTACATCATCTCTATAAATTAACTAACTCAAACAATAAAGCATAATTGGGGGGAATTAATTACTTAAAAAAGAAAGAAACGAGAAAATAAAGGCTTACATATTGCGGCCCTTCAAGATTGAAACATGAATAAACTACATTGTATTCAAAGGCTATAAGATTGAAGAAAGAATGAAGGGATGTGTTGGTGTCTAAGGTGTATTTTACAAATTTCGGTGCTTATATGCGTAGGCCGTAACCGACCCATGTGAGGATCTAGAAGATATACACGCGAAAATCCCCGTAAAGTGACCGAGCCGCTCTCGGTCGACCGACTGACAGTGAGCTCGGTCGACCGGCCATTTTTACACGTGTTAAACGACTTGTTCCCATCGGCACGCTTGCGTGTTGATCCGATTAATCTTTCATTTCGATCAAACCCTTATCCCACATCTCACCGCAAAATGCATCTATAAGCTTGATGTGTGTGACAGTGAACTAGGTGATCAATCTAATTCAAAGATGTTAAAATAAGTTTTAGGACGTGGATTAATCGTTAAAACATTCAATTATGGACTACACAATTCCCTATCTCATCCCCCTTAGGGTTTTCGCTTGCTTTCACATAATTCGACTACACATGCAATTAGCTACTCATGATTATGCTAATGACGGAATAAAGAAAGGAAAACATGCTAGAAATAATAAAAGAGAAATAATTCATACCGTAAAATAGCAGAAAATCTGATCCATAATGTAAGACGAAATAATTGTACCAAAATGTTGAATCTTTTGTTCTTGAAAAGGAAATCTAAACTATAACAAGTGTGTAGAATCAAAAGGAGTAATATATGGAATCAAAGGATTGAAAGGTGGTCAAATTACACTAAAATCGCCCCTAAATCGCCTAGGAAAAGTCTAAATATGGCCAAAGGTATATAGGGGCTGAATGAGCTACATATTTATAGTGTAGGTCGAAAATCTGCTTCTATCGGTCTCAAACGCCAGTTTGCCTCCTGTCAAACGCTAGTTTGCCAGGAAATCTTGATGATATTAGGGTTTCTCCTTCCATGGACGAGCGTTTGCCTTATCCTGAACGCCAGTTCATGGATCATGCCTTGAGGGACAAACGCCTGTTTGCAGTGTCTGGACGCCAGTTTGGACTGAATGAGCTTTTTGATTCAGGCTGAACCCATCCAAACGCCAGTTTGAGGGTAATTTGAATGCTAGTTTGGCTAAAAACTCAACTTTCAGTATCAATGCTACTTCTGTCAAACGCCAGTTTGGGCATGCCAAACGCTAGTTCGAGGTAGGTTTGAGTCAAACGCCAGTTTGAGGTATGGAAAACGCCAGTTTGCCTTGATTTCACTCCAAACTTGACTTTTCCTCACTTTCATGCTACTTTCGTGCCACGAACCCGTTTCTCATCCCAAAATCATCGCCTTCCGGGTCCTCGGGTCACCTAAGTCCTGCAATAACATATACGAACAAACACCACGCGTAATTCCGTAAGACAAAAGTGCTCAGAAAAGAGTTAAATATCGTTAAAAAGGCGGAGTTTACTATCGATATGATAGTTTAACTCCCCGTGCACAATATTCTCGATAATACCCTTGAAAAGGCCTAAATCTACCCAAAACATGCCAATAAAGTGATAAATAGGGGCTAAACTGCGCACCAAAGTACAGTAAATTTGACTCCCATCAGCATTCCACAATAAGTGCATTGGGGTTTTTTTATTCCCATTATTGTAGCTCTTCCTAAAATTGCCATTAGAAGGCTGATTTTGACTTTGATTCTGAGTAGCCAAAGCTTATTTGTCAAATATTCCAGAAACATTTCCAAGATTGCTAATAGAACTAGCAGCATGAGAACCATAATTCTGTTGCCTTTCTTGCTTTAAAGCCATTGAAAAAACACTTTTAACATTGGGGAAAGGAGAGATCAGCAGAACCTGAGATTTCATAGTAGAAAAACTCTCATTAAGACCTTTAAGAAATCTGATTACATGATGCCTCTCATTATGTTCCTGGTACCACTTCTGCCCACAGTTGCAAGTAGGAGGAGGAGTTAGAGCTATCAATTGATCCCAAAGAATCTTCAATCTTGCAAAATACTCTGAAACAGAAAGATCTCCTTGCTTCATGGCTTGAATATCATCCATTAAATCTGACAAACGGTCTGCATCTCCTCCACCATACCTATCAGCAAGATCATCCCAAATTTCTTTAGCAGTTTGATAATTCATCACACTTTGTGCAATGTTCTTGGAAACCGCATTTCCAAGCCATGCCTTGACCATACTATTGTTTTGTCTCCAAAGAGGAAAATAAGGATCATCATCGGGTGGAACATGAATAGAACCATCAATGAATCCAAGCTTATTTTTCGAAAAAAGTGCATTTAACATAGCAGTTTTCCAACTGTGATAATTGGATTCATCAAGAACAGGTTGCGCAAGAACGAACGCTGGATTTTCACCAGGATGAAGAATCAAATCCGGTGGAATTTGAGTAGCTGAATTAGCCATGAAGAATTCAAAGAAAAACTCAGGAAAAAAAAACCGAAACAGATGAAATGAATGAAGAAATAAGATTCCTCAACAAATTCTGGAAATCAAACAAAAATCAGATGTTTAATATGATAAACATCAAGAATCGATGCGGAAGCTACCAGAATTGCTCTGATACCATGATGAAATCAACACAATAAAACTGAAAACAGAGCTATGAACATGAATGAACAAACAGAAAAATCTTTGTATTCATTAATCAACTTAATAGTTTATAGACTATGATCTGGAGCTATATATAGACTGACTAGATACAGTGTGAATGTATTTGAGATAGTTACAGACGGTTATTCAGTTGTAACAAACTCCTAACTGATCTTACACCTAAGTGTTCGACCTAATGCTTCTAAGAGAGCCAAGTATGTTCGGGTTTTGCCATTCATAGATTTTACGGAGATAGGACTATGTTCCGTCTACATTTTTCAACGTAAAGGAGGGTCAGGATAATGCATTGTACGAACCTTTTTAACACCTTTCAATAAAATGACTCGTTCATTAAAAAATTAGGCAAAGGTCGCTAAGTTAGAAGTGCGGTTACCGACTAAAATCGGAGACTGCACCCCTAAATGCATCAAGAACGTCATTGGTAGGACGGTAGGGTAAGTCAAGTCCGGATACTTTGCTTGGGTTCACTTACGTTAATTTGATCATTATCTTGACTTCCTATTTTTCATTGCTAAGAAGTTAATCAAGTTTGGGTTATTTTAGTTCATCTTTTTCACTGTGGATTGTTTTTTCGCTGTGAAATCTTGAGATTTTTGCTTTTATTTTTTCTTGATTAATTCAGATATTCTATTTCTTTTTCTTGTTTTATTATCATGAGAATGAGAAATCAACTTCCGTAATTCCATTTAAAGGATTGTGAAATTCTTGATCATGCGATTGCGAGATCTAACTCATTTTATATCCACCGTAATTTTGATAAACTCTTTTCCTTCCAAAAGGCTATTAGTTGCACCACAGTAAATCTACCCGTTGTGCCCATCTATCAGTGCCCACATCAGATTTAAATAATTAACCTAGTGAAAGTCAATTTTAGACCCAAAAACCGACTTTCCCAAATCAACTTTGAGGGACGAAGTCGGTTCTTAACTCTAGAATCGACTATTTTCCTTCCAAAAGGGACTATTATTTGCTCCTCAGCCGTTGTACCCGTTGCACTCCACAAATCGTTGCACCACACTTTTTCATAGAATCGACCTTATGATAGTCGATTCTAGAGCCTACGAATCGATTTTCTCAAGGTCGATTCAGAATCGACCAAACGAGAAGTCAATTTTTTGCTCTAAAATCGACTTACCCAAGGTCGTGGTGTGGTATACCGATAAAGTCATTGTGATGCAAATACACTCACACAAAATAAAATAAATAAATAAAACAAATATGTGTTGCACAAATTCAAATTGGTGGGGCCAAGCAGTCTAATTATTTTGGTTGGCAAATATTTGTGGCAAAATAAGAGAAGCTGGGGGCCTAAAATGAATTTCAGGAAAATGGGCCGAACCCAAAACGAAAATCCCCAAAATCCAAAACATTTGCAGCAGCAATAGCAGGCTCCAAGTCCTCTTCTCGCACATTTCAGCTCCTGCTTTGAAGTCTTCTTCCATGGCTTCTGAGAAAGAAGCTGCCCTCGCCGCCGCCTCTCTTCCCGTCGATTCTCCCACCATGTATGTTCATAAGTAAAAGTCTTACAAGCGTTTATCGATTTCTGTCTCTGTTTTGCAATTTGTTTTTGAATTGCATTGTCGTTTGCAGATTTGATAAAATTATCAGCAAGGAAATACCTGCTAACATTGTCTGAGGATGATCAGGTGCTTTTTTTCAGTTTTCTATTTTGTGTTGTCATTTTTTTTTTTTGCTAGAAAAACTCGATTTGAATTATGCATCTTCTATGAAAGTCAAAAGCAATTCTATCCTCTTATGCATTTATTCATATCTTATTTTTCACAAAATGAAGCCTTTTTTTTGGGCTAAATTACATTCAATTTTGGTCCTCTAACTAGACACGTTTTTCGATTTTGGTCCTGGTTTTTCTCCGGCGACAATTTTAGTCACTGTAAGTGGTCTTTTTTTGCAAAAATAGTCCTGAACACCGTTAAGACCATTTACAGGACTAAAATTTGTCTTTTCCGGTGACAATTTTAGTCCTGCAAGTGGTCTTTCCGGCGACAATTTTAGTCCTGTAAGTGGTCTTTCCGGCGTTCAGGACCTTTTTGCAAAAAAAAGACCACTTAAAGGACTAAAATTGTCGCCGGAGAAAAACCAGGACCAAAATCGAAAAACGTGTCTAGTTAGAGGACCAAAATTGTAATTTAGCCCTTTTTTTGTGTGGGAATAATGAATAGGATTGTATATCTATGTAAAACCAGTCGCCTTTATTTGCACCACACAAATTTTACTCTGCACCACAGTCCCTATGCATCACACTAACATCAATCTTTTGAAAGTCGATATGGGGCCGATAATTGACTGCCAATAACCTGATTCCCGTGGATGTATTGTGAGAATCGATCTTCGGAAAGTCGGTTTTGGACTCCAGAACCGACTTTCCAAAAGTTGATTCTCTGAAATAGGTGTGGTACACCGGTAGCTGTGGTGCAAATAATAACACCCTAAAACTAAGCTCCTTTTACTTACGAAGGGAAAGAGGGTAGAATTACCCCTGGAAAAAAAGAGGGCTATTATTTGCACCACAGCCGTTCTACCCGCTGCACCACACAATTTTCACATAATCGACCGTGTGAAAGTCGATTCTAGAGCTAAGAATCGACTTCCCGCAGAGTCGATTCAGGAACGACATTGTGAAGGTCGCATCTTGGCTATAGAATCGGATTTCACATTATCGATTCTACTGTGGTGTACAGTTAGTTTGGTACACCAGTAGAGTCGTGGTGGTCCAAATAAAGGCCCAAATAGATGGTAGTCCTAACCAGAAAATTTTAGTCAATGATTACTCACTGCGCCAGCCTAATGATACAGAACAGTGACAATGGTAGTGAAATTGGCGTTTCAGGCAACTGTAGCAACACAATTTTTTTTTAGGTGTGTCAGACCCTCTAATTTTTTTTCGAGTAAAACGTCCAAATTTGGAAGAAGTGGGTCAAAAACGTCCAAATTTGTACGCATATCGTCTAATTCCATTGACATGCATTTAACCTTCTAAAATACACAAAAACCGTCCAAAATACACAAAAACCGTCCAAATGTGGACGGAACCGTCAAATTCGGACGAAAACCGTACACTTTTCAAACCTTCATCAAATCGTCCAAATTTGGACGATGTAATCGAAAACGCACCGTCCAAATTTGGACGATTTGATGAAGGTTTGGACGGTTTCGTCCACTTTCAAAGAACCTTATCAAGTTTTATTTACTTTTTTCACCTACTCTTTCACCACCTCTGTCTTCACCGTTTAACGAGACCCAAAAATCACCATTGTTGAGTTTGTGGTCCTTCAAACGAAATAAACAATAAAACAATCAATACGGGGGTTGTTTTTGCAAAGAAATGGGTAAGCATTCATTCACCTAGCAATTATTTACTATTGAAAAAATTTATATATCGTGTTTGTTTTTATTGTTAATTGTTCACATGAATGTATTATGTTAAAAGCGCGTTTAATTAGCGTGTTTGTTTTTATTGTTACTTGTTTTTAATGAAAAAATTTATTTATCGTGTTTGTTTAAATTTGTGTTCAATTAGCGTTGTGTAGTATGTGCGGTATTTAGGGTAGAGAAATGATTAATTTTGATGTTATTTTTTGATAATGGAATTGATATTTTGATTATATACATTTTCACTTGTTGTTGAAGCAAGCGTGTTTTATTGGTTTGGTTATTAGTTGATTATGTTGTTGTTGTAGAGAAAGATGCCAAATCCGCCTTGAAAATATATGGTATACGTTTTACGGAATTTTGTAATAGTATGAGAACATTTTTTTAAATTAGCGTAATGTTATGTTAATTAAAAAATTGAACCAAACGACACACTACCGTTGTTTGAAAAACCAAAAATCAATATCTCGCACCGAATTCTATGGTACGCCTCGGCCTGACGAGGTTCTTAGAATTGCATGCTTTCCCTAGGGTGTTTTCGATTCCTTCTGATCCGCTGTGTCATGCCTAATCTCCAGGCTTTGTATTGGGGCTCCTGGTAGGTAGCTCGTAGAAAATTTCATTAGGTCGCTCAATAGAGCATCTTTTCCCCTGTCCTCGAGCGGCACTGGTAATCCTCGGCCGGAAGTGAGGCACCCTTTAGATCGAAAATATAAGGTCCGTTCCGCCGGCTCCGTACGGCCTCTCGTTCTCCCTCGTCATCATCAAGTATTCTATGACGTGGTAAAAACCATAATTTATGCTTTCTTACCCCCCTGACGTTACAACACAACAGAACACAACGATTATAGACCAAAAACAATAAACAGATGAATAGTATATGTGTACATATATGTATATATTTGCATATGTATATACATATGTATGTATAGATGTGTCTATATATGTGTATGTACTTGTATATATGGGTATATATATGTATATGCATGTGTGTTTAAGTGTATACATATGTGTCTATATACGTGTATACTTATGTACATAAATATGTACATATATATATATGTAAATGTATGTATATATATGTATGAATACATATGTGTCTATATAAGTGTGTATTTATGTACCTATATATATATGTACATAAATATGTGTGTGTATATGTGTATATATGTATGAATACATATGTGTCTATATACGTGTATATATATATATATATATATATATATATATATATATATATATATATATATATATATATATATATATATATATATATATATATATATATATGTGTGTGTGTGTGTGTGTGTGTGTGTGTGTGTGTGTGTGGTGTGTGTGTATATATTTGTGTAAATGTAAATGTATGTGGATATATGTATGAATACATATGTGTCTATATACGTGTGTGTGTATATATATATATATATATATATATATATATATATATATATATATACTCACACACACACACACACCCCTAATGTATAAATATTATTATTTCATATTCATTTCTTCACAGAAAACTAATGCAAAATTTTTATTCTTTCACAGATGACAACATTTTGTCTATTAGGTTTGCATTTGGCGGAGAGTGGAAATATGATGAAAGAAGCGACAAATGGTCTTATAGAAAAGGAACATTTTATATGATTCTTATAAGTAACGATACGACATTGGATGACGTCAAACAGAAAGTGTGTTCGAAAGTAGGAATTGATGTATCCAAAAATAGATTGGTAATGAAACTTTTGTATCCAAACTGCGAGGGACCGATTGATGTTTCGGATGACGAGACATGGATAGCATACCTTCGTGATGTGCGTAGACAAGAACCCGTAAACCGTGTGTTAACGCCGGGCGGTTATTGATGATGATGAGCCGGAAGACAAAGTTGGAAAACACATTTAACTTAAATGAAGAACCGATAGTTGATAGAGGGATTGAAGATTTTACACCGAACTTTATAATATTCGCAATCCCCGTGATGATGTTGTACAAACTCCACCGGTCTCGGCCCCCTCATGAAAATGTCATCCAAACGAATACATGTTTCGGTGATCAAGTAATTGATGTGTCGAGTGAACGTGGCTATGATTGGGGATTTATTGCAAATATCATTAGTCGGCCATTGGACTTACCGTACAATGAACAACGTATGGGTCGGATGTGTGCATCTATGAATGAAGCCGGAACGTCTAGGCGAATGTAGATCGACGACCCACACACGTATGGGCGTTTATGCGAACTAGGATGCAAGCACCGATGCAACCGGGCCCTACTATCGGCGGATCTTTCACGAGTTATATGACCGCACCTTTGCAACGAACACCGACCGTGGTCACACATTTGGTATGGCAAGTGTCAATCGCAGTAGAGGTGCTCATTTCGGGTCTGGAATGGACCTTTCCCAAATTCCTCCATGTCCACGTGCTGAGACGTTTCAGACCGATAATCCGGATGTATTGTTCATCGGTAAAAGGTATAGAGACAAGGAGGATATGAAGGATAAAATGAGTTACCACGCACTGAGGCATGACTATATGTGGAAACTCGTCGAGTCGACCAGGAAACGTTAAAACTACGATGTTATACTTCCGACCGATGCGAATGGAAGGTTGTCGGTAAGAGGGTTGTTGATTTGAATGTGGACGCAAGGGACGGACAACGTTGCATGATTTTTGAGATAACCGCGTACACCGAAACCCACACTTGTGGACTAGAGCAACTAACCGACAATCACGACAGAGCCAAGCCCGGACCTATAGGTCGTTTCGTAAGGATAGCCTCATAAAACTCGGCGGCCGGATTCACGACAAAAGTTTTACAAGCCGAGGTGAAAAAAACGTTCAACATAGACCTGAATTATCAAAGGGCCTATCAATGTAGACAGAAAGCATTGGAACTGATCGGCGGAAACGTTGAAATGTCGTATTGTAAATTATACGCCTACTTTTACATGTTGGAGGTAGAGAATGAAGGAACCATTACAGACATTGTTCCTGATGCGCTTGGCAGGTTCAAGTATTGTTTCATGGCATTAGGATCAAGTATTGAGGGGTTTAAGTACTGTCGGCCAATATTAGTTGTGGACGGTACACATCTTAAAACAAAGTGCGAGGGGACATTGTTAGTAGCGGTGGGTGTAGACGCGGGCGACCATATCTTTCCGTTAGCTTATCTTTCGTGACCGACGGAGAGAGCCTTCATGCTTGGACCTATTTCATGGTTAACTTGAAGTCGATAATTGGGGAACGTATCGACTTGGTTTTCATTTCGGACGAGAGGTCCGGGTATAATTGGAGTCGTTACACGAATATTTCCAAACGCTTACCATGGCTACCGCTACCACCACATTGTCATGAACCCGAATAAAAAATTTGGTAGCACGGGATATTGTCCATTCACCTTCGGGAAGCGACTTATACGTATTCGAAACGCGCTTCCAAATATTATTCCGAGAAGATAATAGACATGGATATCGACCCAACCAAACTTGTATCGCGTTACCTACGGGAGATTGGAGTCGATAAATGGGCGGATCACAATTCCCCAAGTACACGTTACTCAATCATGACAAGCAACTATGTTGAAAGCTTCAACAATGTGATCGGGGATGCACGTAAGATGAGTATCGTGAATCTCTTTGATTACATCCGGGCATTGTGTCAGCGGTGGCATTGCGAGAGGAGAGAAAGCGCGGAATCTTGCCGCACCGTCTTAGCCCCGAACCCGAAAAGTTCTTGAATGATGTTGCTCGTGCCGTAAAGAATTTCACACCGCATAGTATCGACCGAGACCGTATCAAGTTGGAGACATCGATTCTAGTGAGAAAGTGAATATGCGTAAGAGAGAATGTTATTGCGGGCGTTTCGGGGACTAAAGTTACCTTGCGTGCATGCTTGTCTTCGCTATAAGTCACCGTTGTGAGAGTCCCTATGATTATTGTTCCCATTACTACACACGGTACTCGTTTACAACGTACATATGAAGGACGTGTTTTCCCGCCTCTGTGGAGGATGATTGGATTCTTCCCGACCGGATAAAAAATAAACCTTCCCTCACTCCGCCCGAGCCAGAGTGAGGGAAGGAGGAGAAACAATCGGGATGGGAGCTAGGCGGGGCCGACCTAGGACCTTGAGGATTCCTTCTCAAGGTGAGCCTACAGTGCTAGGACGAGCGTAATGCCAACAGAGAGTACAACTCCAGGTTCCGGTAGGAATTGCTCGAATTGCGGTAACCCCGGACATAGAAGGAATAGATGTCCCGCTCGTGCGCTTGTTCCCAATTGAATAAACCTTTATTTAATTTTATAAGACATTATGATTGTAACATAAATTTTTTTATTTCGTTTGCTTGCAATTGTTTTATCACATTGATTTTGACATTGTTATATCAATTAGAGGGTGAGTTGTAATTGTTACCTTACATAAGCTATTGTAATTTTTATATCACATTGTTATATCACGGAACGATTAGAGCGAATGTGAAAGTAAACAAAGTGGTACAAAAACTCGCGAGATTAACTGTGTAATTTTTATATCACATTGTGCTTCTCATAGTATTTGCCTCTTCTTGTGTAATGAATGGTTATTTTATCCTTTGTATCTATCATTATTTATCAGCTAAAAAAGCTGCAAATTGAAAATAATAAATTTATTAAGATTATCAATATTAAGATTATCAAAATCCATTGAAAAAAGATTAGCACTAGCACTCAAATATTATGCATTACAATTGCGAGAAAAAAGATTACTCAACACGAAATATTATACAACAAATATATAGTCGTCATCATGACCGTATGAAACATCATCGTCAGCATATTCCGGCACCCCGGCGGACCTAACGCATGGTTATGTGGTGAGAGATTGATTTGATGTCGTTTAGTTGTTTTCTTGTGTAGCTTTCTTCCTCATTGCAATTTTTAACAGTATTTAAAATTGTTTGTGATTTGTAGAATATTCCAATGCCATTTGCTAGAACAAACGACATGTTGCGAAACAAGACGGTGAACTACGAATTGCCACGGGGGGATCATGGCGTGCTAGAATTGTAGCTTCTATTTCAAACTATCAACAAGTTCGTTTAACCGGGTTGAATGATTTCATTACCGACAATGACCTAAATGTTGGAGATGAATGCACCTTTGAAGTCGTTGATGAACCTATAGAAAATCATGTCGTGTTTAATGTGGTGATTACTAGACATTGAAGAGCATTTATTAAGACGTCGTCCTATCCTATTTAAGCCAATGTATCATTACTCACTTTCTTTTTAAGTTTGTAAGCCTTGTATGAAAGCCAATGTATCATTACTCTTTCTTTTTATGTATGTAACATTGATTGATTGAAAGTATTGAAACCGTCCGAATTCACTGACTAACCAATATTTTGGACGGAATCCGTCTAAAGTTGGACGAATTCCGTCCAAATTTTGGACGGTCATAACTCACCACCATTTGACGTGTGGGTCCCCGTATATAGTGACACCGTACATATACGTGTCCCGCCTAAATGCAATAATCACAACCACTTGAAGTGTGGGACCCGCCGATAGTGACCACGCATGTTATATATGTAGGACACATATGTACAGTGTCATGTCTTGTCTTCATACTGGACAACATGGTTATAACCTGACATTGACTACACTGTACAAATGCATATGGACGTATATATCCACACACTAACTTGGACGGAACCGTCCAATATTTGGACGGCGTCGTCCAATTTGGACGGTCATATATGAACAAGATATCTAACGTGTGGGGCCCTGTCTATTATTGCACTATACCTATCTGTACGGCCCCGACATAAATGCATATGGTCCAATAGTGACCACATTTGTCAGTTCGATGGGACACGTCCAAATGCATATGGACGTATATATTCACACACTATCTTCGACGGAATCGTCCAATATTTGGACGGCGTCGTCCAATTTGGACGGTCATAGATGAACAAGATATCTAACATGTGGGGCCCTGTCTATTATTGCACTATACCGAATCTTCTAATTTGGACGGAATCGTCCAATTCGGACGGTCTTAACTCATGTGGGGCCCAGTAATCGTCCAACTGTCCAAGTAGCCCGTCCAAGTTAAATGGAAACATTGATTGCTTGACAAGACAATACCATGACCTCGTAATTGATTCAATTTGGATTAAAATTTCCAATATTTACGCCAATATAACCCCCCTCTATACCTTCTCCCTCTCTCATTAGTCCTCACGTTCTTCAAGTTCCTTTGCCTGTAACTTCCCACCTTGTACCGAAATCAGTCACATTTTAAAAAAACTCCGGTGAAAATGTCTGACTCCGATTCCCCTCCTTCGTACATTCAGATATACAATCCCGATAATCTAATTCTCCCGGCTTGGCATCCTCACCGGCCAGTGAGTCAGCCTAGTATACCTTATGTGTATGACGAGGATACGCTGCTATATCGGTTCACAACACAACACGAGCGTGTCAATTGGTCTACATATTTTCATGATATTGCTGTTGTTGCAGAGAGGAGGATGGAATGGGATACCCTACCTACCAGGATGCAGAGATTCATACGAAGAAGATCATTGGAGCGCCTCGCTAAGAGTCCCCCACCTACCTCCACTATGAATCGATCAATCGTTCGTGAATTCTACACTTTGGTGAGGTCTAAAATTGATGCGGCCATTCCAACTTCAGGGGTGTACACGCTACGTGGAGTAAATGTCTTCTTTTCATCTGATTGGATCAATCGCTACTATCGTATACCAGAACTCGAAGCAACCGAAATCTCGTACACCCAATTTTACGAATTCCGTAATCGCCTTGAGTATCCCGACTATCCCGAAGAATGGCCGCGTGTTTACTTCGAATGGATTGGTAGTAGCGCGTATGGTACCGTACACACTTTTAATCCGAGCAATGCCTTAAAAGCTTTTTCGTTTGCCTTTTTAACGCGTGAAGTTGATTTTGGAAGTGATATCGTTCGTAGGATTGGTGAAATATCGCTTAACTTGCTTGGTGATGGTTATCCGTATTATCCATTTCTTATCACCGCTCTCGCAAGAGAATTTCACGTACCGCAGTATGACAATGATGACATTGGTGAGGAAAGTATCCCAATCACCTTTTGTGACTTTCCGTGGTTTGTTTAGGAGCGTACGCATGGTTTACCTTTTGTGACTTTCCTTGGTTTGTCTAGGCTTTGGCTCTTCTATGTCTTTGTTTCTAAAGTTTAATGTACTGTATTTATATATATTTATCTCTTTGTTTCTAAAGTAAATTCTTGATTTCGTAATATACATGTCTTACTGAAACTTCTGGTCGATGATGAATGTAATAGATAAACGAGGAAGTGCATTTGCCTCATGTAATAGATAAACTTTTGAGTAAACCGTACTACTTGGAATGAGCTGAATATCAAGGCGTTGAGTGATAATATCAAGAGGTGTAAGTATGTGAAGCCTAGTCCGTCCCGTAATATAATATCAAGACTAGTGTCCCATTACACTAGTCTATCCCACAAAAATAAATCAACTGAATAAGAAACTAACATAAAAAACGAGCCGATATAAACATAAGTTAATATAAATATTACAACGACATAACTTGGTATAAAACAAACAAAATGTCATGCCATATACATCAAATTCACAAAAAATAACTACATATCTAAAGATCTATGCACCGATTAAACATCCGTACGTACATTTTATGTCTAAATAACATCATGTTTTCGTGTCCGATCGTTCAAACGTAGTGGAGTGCATCATATGCTCGATGAACTTGACCGTATACACCCCACAGTCACCCCCGCACGATTGTAAATTTCGATTAATCGTTGATAATAAGATAATGTACACTATATAGTATTATAAATACATTGACGTTAATAACACTTACGGGATTTTCATTTGTGGTACGTTCTCTCACCTTAACTATTTTGACAGAAACGGGAGGTCGTCGCGGATCAAGCATTTTTGGGTGGTTACGTAGTCGATCATTCGTCTCAAGCACTCTCCTCAACACCACACCAAAGTGTTTCAAAGTTTCATGGATTTTCGGGTGCGATTCGTACTTTGTCCACGCCGACAATCGAACACTAAGGCCTCGCCATTTTGGAATAGAAAATTGAATAAGCAGCCCCCGTTGTCCGTGATATATGGCCCAGGGCATGTACACCACCGAGTTTACATCCCATTTTGACGCGATCTCCCTCATATCATCCGAAACCTCTACCGTCTCGTGCGTCCTTCCTTGGTCCTTCCCTCCAAGTGCGCAAACCGGGCGAGCCCGGAGGAGATGACGGTCGAATTGGGATGAAAGGCATCCGGATATGCTTCCCGTTGACGGCGTACAGTCCAGGTACCCATCCACATGCCGTCCGCATTCAAAAAATAAGGTACGATGATGCAAATCAAACATATGAAAATTTCATAAATATGAATATGATTTCACAAGATACATACCGCTCCATCTAGCTCTTTCGCATTTTCGTGAGGCGAGCGAAATACCCTTTGTCCGCCTTTTCATCTATACTCGATCCTCCAACGTACCACCGTAGGAATATATATAGCGGGTGGCGTCTCTTGTTCGTACCGCCGTTGAAACGCTTTTCCAAAGGTTGAGGGAATTTTTTCAATGGCGTCCATCCGTCACCGCCCGGAAGATTGACTACGAACGACCCGTCGCTAGATGTTTTGGTGGGTTAATAGTCCGACGGGTCGTCAATCTTCTCGTCCGGTTCACCGTCGCCCTTTCCTTTCCCCACCGCGCTCACTTGGACCACCCGCTATACGTAAGGACGAGTTATACTACATGCTTATTGACAAACTAATTTCTATTTACCAAATAAAAAATGCACACACTTACCGTACCGAATTTCACTCGCACCGGAGTTTCTTCGTCGTAGAGGCTCTTAACGTATTGTCGGGAGTTGCTGTACCATGTATTAAAGAGATAATGAATTAACGAGAGTAATAATATAACCTACTTTCTCGATTAAATAAGGAAATCAAACAACTTACCATAATTCATCTCGGGCTCTATAACAAATCCCTGACTGGTGACATGGCCCTCGGGAGTACCTATGCAAATTATAATCGATATCGTCAATTAGAAAATAAGAAACAATAAAATGCGTATGTTGATGTCACGAAATACCTATCATATGGTCCGTGTCGAAGCCCTCCTCGGGTGTACGTTCCCCAAGCCTCTCGCGAGTATGACCGGGATCCCGAGAATCACGGCCCGTAGGTGTATCGGTCTTCCGGCTACCTTGTGGGGTCACTAAACCACCCTCTCGCGAGTTGAGCCTCAAAGCACCGGATCCCCGGCTACCTTGTGGGGTCACTAAACCTCCCTCCGGGAGTCGAGCCCGAGCACCGGATCCCCGGTTACAAGCATATTAATATATTAGATTCGTGTGTAAACAATAGAAATACGGGTGTCAAATTATTATGTGCAAGATAATTCATACCGCTCGGCTAACCGTCGTTCCATGAACAATCTAAACCGACTCTTGAGTTCGCCTAACTCAGCCCTAGTGTCCCTTAACTCGTAGTCGCTTTTGCCAACGAAGCTCTCAACCCCGACTCGGTATTTGCCCACGCAATCTTAGAAGCTCGAACTCCGAGTCGGTTTTTTC